>JBBBDQ010000167.1:2545000-2632500 GCA_037127315.1 Ascarosepion bandense | reverse complement strand
ATATATATATATATATATATAGTCATCCGCAAACAGATCTGTTTTGCTTTATCACAGATATCAATGTGTGTGTATGTATGTACATATATATATATATATATATATATATATATATATATATAAATATATATCCGAGTGAATAAGGAACGAAGATAAATATTTACAATGTCCAAAACATTAATTTAAAACAGTGCTCGATATATATATATCATTAGTCACACCACCTGATGAGACATTGTAAGTCCAATATATATATATATATATATATATATATATATATATATATATATATATATGTATTTATATTTATTATAAATTATATTTTAGAACATGTACAATTTTTTTATATATATATCCACTACAAATTGCACATTTTATTTCAACATTGGACTTACAATGTCTCATCAGGTGGTGTGACTGATGAGACATTGTAAGTCCAATGTTGAAATAAAATGTGCAATTTGTAGTGGATATATATATAAAAAAATTGTACATGTTCTAAAATATAATTTATAATAAATATAAATACATCTATATATATATATATAGAGAGAGAGAGAAAGAGAGAGAGAGAGAGAGTGAGTGAATTATTGTTATAATAATAGCATACTGCTCTGAAATTTTGGTATTTAATATATACTCATCAGGCAGTAAAATGTGGTTCATTCACTGGATCATTTATATATATATATATATATATATATATATATATAAATTTAAAATAGCAAAATTAAGCTTTAAAAAAATGGCATCATATTAGATGATTGTAGTGGAGTGAAAGATTATTAAATTTTAAAAGAATTGTAGGTGTAGACATTGAATATTGGATCGAAATATATCAATATAAACCAGACAAGACATGTCAATTATTTAAATAAGAATGGAACAAAACTGAAGCTGATGTATTATTTTCAGATGTGACAAGAACAATAAATAAAATATTAATCTTAAAGGATTTTGTTAATATAAAAAAAAATGATTTTGAAGAAATAGACTTAAGGCCATAAAATATTAAAATCAAAATTACAAGGTTATATAGTAATGACATTAGTTAAAGTAAGTTTACACAATAATGTAACAGTCAATAAAGTTTTAAGGTATATATAATTAAATGAAAGGGGAAGGTTTATAAATTCTAGCATATTGGAAACAGATTGAGATAATATTAGATACATTTAAGAGTGTGAATTACTAATAAAAAAGAGAAATCCTACACTGATTACATCAATTATGAATATGGTAACAATGTGCTTACAATGTTCGGAACTTAAAATACAGAAGACTCTATATGCATAAACTTTACACATGTTTATTTACAAGTAAAACAAAATTAATTATTGATACTAGCTAGAAGTATAGCCGAAAGTGCTCAAAAGTACAAAACCTTTGGACAATTCTTGTATAATTTGAGTTCTGAAAAGAAAAAAGCTATACAAACACATGAAAAATTCTATGAAAAACTTTATGATAATATCTTGTCTCTCATTTTTAATGAAATCTTTTTAAATAGGAGATTGTTGCCCAAATACGATATATATATATATGTGTGTGTGTGTATATATATTGTATTTGGGCAACATCACTCATTCAGTAATGGATTAGAGCACTCTGGCTATTGGGCGGGTATAATGACAATATACACGCTAAAAAGTCTGCCTTCTTCTACCGAACGCCCATAGCCCAGAGGTAGAATTGCCGACTGACGCCAATTCGGTCGGTTTTCAATCCTGGGTTAAAATCAATCGGAGTCTAACTGTACTGATGAGCTGTGATACAGCAAAACAGATCTGTCTGTGGATGACTATATATATATATATATATATATATATTTCATTTAGTTATTTACTCTCCTATTGCTTAGCATGCTACTATTTGCCCTCTTTACCTTTCTTGGCCTATTCCTTTTCTAACCAACCTTCCTTGCCTATTCCTTTTCTTAACTAACCTTTATATCCAGTCTGATTAGAATTTCTTCATTTTACATCCAGCTGGGGTTGATAAAATGGATTCTGAGAGCCTGTAGAAATGGTGATTTCCCAAATGTAAAATATTTAATTTATTGTCAAAACAATGGAAAAATCTGAATTTCATGTGTTGATAAAGCATTGCTTTCAGATGGGAAAAATACAGATCAAGCAAAGTAATGGCTTGATAAGTATTATTCAGACTCTGTTCTGTCAGAAACAATGGTTAAGAGGTGGTATGCTGACTTTAAATACAGTTGTACAGATACAAATAATTTTAAATGCTCAGGTCACCCAAAATTGGCAGTTGTCCCAGAAAACACCAAAAAAAAAACAGAAACTTGTTTTAGCTGATCATAAATTGAAGTTGCATGAGATAGCAGAAAAGGTAAACATATCAGAAGGCAGTGTATTAACCATTTTGCTTGAACATTTGTCAATGAGAAAGCTGTGTTCAAAGTGGGTGCTGCGTTTTGCTCATGGTCAATCAAAAACAACAATACGTTGACAATTCAGAGCATTGTTTGCAACTGTTTCAATGCAACAAGAAGGAGTTTTTGCATAAATATGTGACAATTGATGAAACATGTATCCACCAGTTCACTCTGGAATCAAATCAGCAGTCAGCTGAGTGGGCAACAGCAGGTGAAAGCCATCCAAAGTGACCAAAGACGCAAACATCAGCAGACAAGGATTTGGCTTCAATATTTTGGGATGTGAAAAGTCTTTTGCTTATTGATTACCTTGAGAAAGGAAGAACCATCAATAGCAAATATTATATAGCATTATTGGTGCATTTGAAGGAATAGATCGCCAAAAAACAGCCACAAATGAAGAAGAACAGTTAGCTATCACCAAAACATGTGTGTGTGTGTGTGTGTGTGTGTGTGTGTGTGTGTGTGTGTATAGTTTTTGGTTTAAAATTAACCCATTAATTAATATGTATGTCACACTATGATATAGGGTTATATAGAGATGCACCGAGTATATATACCAGGCACTCAACAGGAATGGCAAAGCCTGAACCGTCACCTTGGATATCTCTAATTTTACAGAGTTTGGCATGCTGGCCTTCTATGCAAACTGCGGAGCTATGGTATAGCTGGACAATTGTTTGAACTAATCCAGTCATTCCTATCTAACCGCACATTGAAAGTGGTATTAAATGGACATGCCTCCCAGAGCTACCATACGTATATGTCCCTCAAGGCTCTATCCTAGGTCCTACGCTCTTTCTGATCTATATTAATGATCTCCCTGATATCATAATATCCCAAGTAGGTATGTACGCCGATGACACCACAGTTTACTCTCACCTTGATCAAAAATCTGGTGTGGGCAACAAAGCTAACCTTGCAGCTGAGCTTGGAAAGGACCTCCAATCTGCAGTGGACTGGGGTAAGAAATGGCTCGTAAATTTTAATGCTTCTAAAATGAAGCTACTATCAATTAACCATCATAGACAACCACACCTACCTCCCATTAGCATGGACCAGGCTTGCCTCCCAGAGAGTAAAACACTGCGCCACCTTGGTCTCACACTTTCAGCAGACCTCAAGTGGAATGACTATATCGAATCCATTGCTAAATCCGCTGCTATGAAAGTCGGTTCTCTGTGCAGGGGCCGGAGGTTTTACCGTCTGAATCTATCCTGCACATTTATAAATATACCATCCGCCCGTGCATTGAATACTGTTGCCATATCTGGTCGGATGCCCCTGCTATTCTCCTTGGGCTTCTCGACAAGGTACAGCGGAGGGTCTGTAATGTGATTGATACTGACTTGGCAGACCGCCTGCAGTCTCTCTCTCACCGGCACGACATGGCTTCCCTGTGTCTCTTCTATAAATACTTTCACGGCTTCTGCTCCGATGAACTTAGATCACTGGTGCCCCCTAAATACGAATTTGCATGAGATACTAGATTAGCAACTAGATCCCACCCTTTTACAGTGAAACCGATAAAATGCAGCCGTAACTTCTACTCCAACAGTTTCTTTCCTCGCACTTCCCGACTGTGGAATTCTCTTCCAAACGATTGCTTCCCCGACGGCTACAATCTCCAGGAGTTTAAATGTAAGGTCAATAGACACCTCCTAACACACTAACTCGCTTCCATTCTTTCAAACACTCTTCCCATCTGCCCATCCCTCATCCTCGGTATCCTTACCCATCTATCACCTTCCTTCTGATATTTCCTACACCTAACCACTCCTCCTCTTTACCTTCCCCTATGTAGCCCCATGCGCAATAGTGGCAGTGGAGTGCCTTGCTTTGGGTGAAATGATTAAAAAAAAATATATACCAGCCACATCCAGAGAAAACATATTGTGAACCAAACGTCTTTGTCTGTATTAAAAGATTGAAGGTTGTTTGTGTGTCTTCTGAGCATGTTATGTGATCTTGATGTGGAAATATCAAATCACATACAGAAAGCTAATGATGTATTTGGAAAACTGGATAAATGTCCGCAGTCTCAGCATAGAATTTTGGTGAGTACAAAGCTGAAGGTCTACCACACTTGTGTGTTTACAACATTCCTTTATGCTTCCAAGACATTGGTAGTCTACTGTAGGCAGATGAAAAAGTTTGAGAGATTTCACCAGTAATGCTTATTTAGTATTTTTGGCATTACCTGGCAAATGATTGTTAGGAATGTAGAAGTGCTAGAGAGAAGTGGCTGTGATAGTGATGAGTCCCTCATACTAAAATATCATCTTCAGTGGGCAGGTAGGTCACCTTGTCAGAATGGATGACAGCCACATGCCAAAGCAACTGTTTTATGGTGAGCTGCAAACAGGGAAGAGGAATGCTGGCAAACCTCAGATATGATTTAAGGACTACATCAAAGGTGAACTGAAGAAGGGCAGCATTCCTTGTGAGCACTGAGAAGTATGTGGATTAAATCACAATAATTATTGGAAGAAAGTGGTCAAGAGTGTAAGGTGTCACTTTGAAGATAAGAGAAGAAGGCATGTAAATGTTAAAATAGATGTATGCAAGGGCATCCCTGTTGGGCTTCCTGAAGGCATTCACAGGCAGCTTGATTTGATGTGTACAGATTGTGGTAGAGTGTGTTTGTCAATGGCAAGTCTAAAGAGCCACTTCAGAGTGCATCTACACAGGATGGCAATTGACTATAGAATTGTAGACATCTACCAGTTGATATATGATTTTTGTGGTAAGATATGCAAGTCTTGATGTGATCTCACACGACATCTCAAATTGCATTATTATGTAGCTACATGCCATTGAACCTCATGAATGTACTGTTTGTACCAGAATATGTAGGTTGCCTGCTAGACTAAAGAACCACATTCATTTGGCCCATCAGTAGATATTCTCCGAAAAAGATATGAAGTAATGCCCTTACTTGAACACAAGTTGGCAACCGCCATATATATATATGTGTGTGTGTGTGTGTATATTTATATTATGGCATTAAAGGCAAGAAATTTTTTACTATAGGCCATGATAAATTTTAATGGATACTCATATTTAAGTAGATACTCTTTTATAATTAAACAGTATATTCATATATATTATGGCATTAAAGGAAAGATATTTTTTACTATAGACCATGATAAATTTTAAAACAAAAAACACCAATTGACCGGTTTTGTCCCTTCTCGTCAAAACTGTAAACAAGAAAACAAATTATGAGAAGAAAGTCTGTTGCGGATGACGTGAATGAATGGACAGGGAAAAAATAATAAAAGTTATAACATCTAAAGATGCTAGAGACACAGCAAAGCAAGCCCAAGCAAACAATCTCTTTGTTTACAAACAGAGGGTTGCCTGGACCTGATGAACAGCGTTTCCAACACCTTCAGATGAAATAATGAATGTACTCTGGCCAAAACTGAGAACCAGTTCACACTGAAATCTATAGTACAGGTCAGATTATTTATCAAGTGTTCCGCTATAGAAGACCTGTACGTATTTTGAATGGTATCACCAGACAAAAAATTTTGTTAAGTATTTTAGCAGGTACATGCTGTTTAATCCTGACATCTAAACATTGCATCATTCTACTTATGTAGCCGAGTCCGCAACTACATTTGAAATAATAAATAACAAAATTAATATGGTATGTGTGTGGCGGGGGAATAAAACTACTTTATGCATAGATAGAAGGTTAGACTTTGCTCATTCTTATGCCAGTTCTCCTATTTCTTTCTCTGAATCGAAATGGAAAAGTGAACACCATAGGGTAATTAGATCCCTTCGGAATAACCACTCCTTGGTTATTACAAAACTGGATAAGGGACCTAGCATTGTCCTTATAGACCACCAAGATTACATAAATAAAATGTTAAGTATACTTAATGACCCTTCCAAGTTTCAACGTCTTGGTTCCATCGACACTCATGATTCCACACTGACTTCTGAAATTCGATATCAGAAACGTCTTGTTAAATAGGTAAAAAGTAGTGTTCTTTCCTCTGAAATGACTGAGGAATAGAGACTGTATGGCTCTATTTGTCCCTGTCTTTATGGATTACCCAAGATTCATAAGGAGGGTGTTCTGGTGAGACCCATACTCTCTATGACTGGGTCTTCTCAACATAAAGTCGCAAAGTGGCTGACTATAATGTTGCAACCAGTTTTGCAGCATTATAATTCCTTTTGTATTAAAGATTCTTTTACTTTTTTCCAATTCATTCGAAATTGTAAGGCTACTGAAGGATTTATTGAGTGTTCGTTTGACATCTGCAGCCTCTTCACTTGTGTTCCTTTATCAGAGACTATTGATGTTTGTTGCGATTTGCTATATAGTAATTTAACTCCTCCGACTATACCTGAAGATGTTTTTGTTAAAATCATGAAATTTGCCATCCATGTCTGTCGATTTTAGCTTTGATAAGATCATGTATCACCAGATTGATGGTGTAGCAATGGGTTCCCCTTTGGGTCCTGTTTTGGCAAATATTTTTGTGGGATTTTACCAGGAAAGCCTTCTTTTAGGTTCTTAACTTTCGTCATGTGGATGACACATTTTATGCGTTTAACCATGAATTGGAAGTTGACCAATTTTTCTCCGTACACAATGATGTTTATTTCGTCTTTAAATTTACAGTAAATAAGGAGGTCATTGCCTTTCTTAGAGATTCTTTTTCATAGAACACCTTCCTCTTTCATTACTTCAGTTTATAGGAAGTCTACTTTTATGGGTCTCTATACTTGATGGGATTCTTTTTGTCTTAAACAACAAAAAATTAATTTGATTAGGACTTTGACTCATAGGGCATTAATGACTTGTTCAGATAGCACACACATATATATATATATATATATGCATGTATATATATTTACTAGCAGTATAGCCTGGTGTTGCTCAGGTGTAATGAAAGCTTTAAAACTAATCCATGGTCCTGGAGCTCAGACTCAGCCCAAAGAATATTTGTGTGAAGTTTGATGAGAATCAGATAAAAATTGTGGATTTGTATAAAGGACATACAGACAGATAAACAGACACACACACACAAACATCTTGCCTTTTATGTATATATATATTATCAATTTTCTGCACTATTGTAAAAACGGCAACCTTGAAACTTCTGAATATCGTTTCTTATTTCTTTGTTTATGAGTGTATCAAATTTGATTAAAATCAAACCACTCCTTCTATTAGCTGATTTTTTCAATTATTGATTTTCGATATTTATCGGGGGTACCTCGACACAAAACCTATCTAAGAACACTTGCAGATGCTTATAGTACAACTGTGTAAATTTTCAAGAAAATCGGTTCAGCTGTTTCAGAGTCTATAGGTAACGGATGCACACACATACACACACAGAGATAAAGTTCCATTTATAAATAAGTTTAGATTATATATATATATATATATGTTAGTTGATAAGACTAAGGTGATGTATACGTCTGAACCTGACGAGGTCTATGTAGAGCCTGACATTTTTTTGGTGGGGAAAAGACTTGAAGTTCTCAAGCACTGTCTCTACCTGAGATTTGGATTTTGTATCACTTGCAAATCAAGCTGCTTGAAATATTTCACCAACATTGTCTCAGGCATATTTTTGGGATCAAATGGAAGAGTTGCACCCCTGACACTGCTGTCTTGTCGTAGGCAAAACACAGTAAGCATATTGTCAATGGTGATGAGAAGTTGGATGTGTTGGGCTGTCCACTTGGTACACATGGACGACTCCAGGCTCCTCCCTAAACAGCTGATCTACAGCAAAATATCATCTGGAGAAAGACCTCAGTGTAGGCCATGAAAAAGGTTCAAGGCCAATGTTAAGGAGAACCTGAAGTATATGGGGATTGCTGAAGATAGCTGGTAAGCATTGACTGCTGATCGTGATATATATGTATGTATGTATGTATGTATGTGTGTATGTATACACACACACACACATATAATAATTAAATTTGTTTTTTTATTTAAAATCAAAATAGTTTACATTGCAACACAGAAATTTCTATGTTTTGAGATTTTTACCTCATCATTAGGCAATGTTGTGAAAATGATTTTCATTTGAATATAAGAAACAATACATTTGTTATTTATGGATGTGGGAAGACAGAAAAATTTATGTGTATGTTCAGTTTAACTAATCAGAACAGAGATTTACTTTAAATTTAAAAAAAAGGTTATATTTTGGGGGGCATACATGATTTCTTCTTTCAGTCCTAACGGCAAAAGTGTCAGTCAATCAAAACCCCTGTCTAGACTGCATTTCCATTGATGTATCCATTACTGTGACAAGATTATTATCTTAGTTTTCTCTGTATCCCGGCATTTTCTAAAACAGAAAGAAAGAAAACATTTTATATTTTCGATCTGATTTAAAGTGACCTTTGAGTGTAATAATACTATTTTTATTTCAATTCAGAATGCATTTTATTCTAATTTTTCATAAAACTCTTAATTTGTAAAAATTTTTAATATCCATTTTATTATTTTTATAAAATCTATTATATCATTATTATATTCTAATACAATTTTTAATATCATAATACAAAATTTTAATATCTGTTTAATTATTTTAATATCTCTTTAATTATTTAATTATTATTATTTCATGAAATAAAGCAAATTTATAAGTTAATAGATTTTTATTTTTTATTTTTTTATTAGAAGAATCCTTTTAACATATTCTAAGGTGAACATTTTGCAATGTTTACGTATGATATTTATTTCATTTCTTTATTTAATAGATTTTTATTCTTAAGGAATTTAATTATATATAGTTTTTCATATAAACACAAGGGGCATGGGTTGTTTAACAACTTATATTTTCTACTTTTTAAAATTTTTCATTTCAGTGAGGGAGTTTGTTTCTTTTAAATACCAATAATATTTCAATAGTGATGTTCTATTTCTATGATTTTTATGATTTTTTTCTAGATCATTCATACAATTATAACTTGATTTTAGAGTATTTTATTGAAAATCTTAATTAATGGATTATTATTCAAAAGTGTTTCTTAATCAAAGCGAGGAATTTTTTCCTAATTTACTGCTAACCATTTGGTTGAAAGAGGGTGTATACCAAATAATATTTCTATTCCTATTTTTTCTTCAGGAGTAGATCTTCTCTTTTACATATTTAATATCCACTATTTTTTAAGGCAGTATTATAAAAATTACTATGCTTATTAAACACTTTTTCATTTACTGAATTTTCACTAATTCTGTATTCTATGGATGCAGATACATGTTTAATAATGGATGGAGGATGTTTAGATTTTGGGTGGATATATAAAGGATTTGTATTTGTTTTTTTATATGTTTGGTATATACACTACCAGTCACAATTATTAGGCCACCCCAGTTTTAAAAAAAAAATGATGTATTTCATACTATTTTTAGTATTTATTGTCAAGTGAATAATTCTAAATGAAAATAGAATAATTCTTTTGTTATCATTACGTTGCAAAATTTTACAAGGCAAGGAAGCAAAGATGAACTCGTCTGAATCACCCTAAATTTTCTTCATTCTTCTGCATGCTGTTAGACTAGGAGGTGCTCTTGCTAGGTGATTCCACACTGTAGTTTTTCATTTTTTATTTCAATTTAGCCATACCTTAAACGTTATCTGTAGAAATTGTTGTGGAGGAATATCCTGTCCTACCCAGGAATGGGTATGGCCCAGGTCATAAAAGACCTAGATGAGAACGAACTACAGAGAAAGAGAGCACTCGAGAGCGATCGAGTGTGTTCGTGACTATACTAGAGTCTTCGTCATTACACGGGAGTGATCAAGATTATTTGTCATTATACAAGAGTTGACAGCCATCGGCCTTAGACGAGAGTTAGACGTCACTAGACGGAAGCCGTCTTCTCAAGACGGATGCATACGTCCTATACAGAAACATTGCCTTCTTAATTGTTATTTGTGTTAACTGTTCGTTGGTGTACTTGTATTTGGTTTATTGTACTGAGGTATAATAAATCTCTATTTATATATACTCAGTGTTAAGTGTTATTTCTTGCACTATTCTTTCTCTGTTTATCTCCTCCCGGGATACAACAGAAATAAGAGCTCAAATTCAAATCTTGAATGAAGAAGGTTATTCCCAAAGGAGGATAGCTAAGAGACTGAATGTGTCCAAGTGTGCAGTTCAGTATGCACTGCATAGGAGAGACAAAACTGGAAGCCATGCCAATCGAAAAAGAACAGGGAGAAAATAGAAAACATCAGTAAAAGAGGGCCGCAGAATAGTATTGAAGAGTGTAAGAGACAGGAAACTACCCCTCAAATACAAGCAGAAGTGAATACCGATAGGTTTGATCCAGTCTCTGTAAATACAGTGAAGCAAAGCTTCGAAAGGTAAGTCTCTTTGGACAAGTAGCAGCCAGGAAGCCTTTGCTTTGGCCAGCCAATAAGAAGAGACTAGCATAGGGAAGAGAGTACAAAAACGGGACACCAGAACAGTGGTCAAAAGCATTGTGGACTGATGAGTCTAAGAATGAACTGTTTTGGAGTAAATGGAGGGTGTACATGCAGAGGAGGGTTGGGGGAGCATGTGAAAGATGAGTGTGTACTGTCATCGATGAAACATTGTGGTGGATCCTACATGGTTTGAGGCTGTTTTGCGGGCACAAGTTCAGGTGACTTGGTTGAAGTAAAGAGGACTATGAAGAAAGAACGGTACCATTCATCTTACAGAGATATGCAATTCCATGTGGATTGCATATTGTGGGTCAAAATTTCATCCTCCAGCAGGATAACAACCCAAAACATACTTCTAAATTGTGTCAAAATTATTTAAAATTAAAAGAAACAGCTGAAGTGTTAAAAGTTATGTGTTAGCCACCTCAGTCACCAGACATCTCACCAATTGAACTTGCATGGGGTGAGTTGGACAGGAGAAGTAATAAGAAACAGCCTAGTAATGGTGTAATGATTTAGTAAATGATTTAGTTTGGTATCTAAAGGATACCTGGAGTGAGTTATCAAAGGATTATTTTTAAAAACTTGTGGAAAGAATGCCCAGAGTGTGTGCAGCCATTGTGAAGGCAAAAGGAGGTTATTTTGATGAAACTGCAATATAGTAATTATTAACTATTCATAAATTCATTTGATGCACATGTTATTGTGCAGTATTAACAAAAGAACCATTCTATTTTCATTTACTTGGCAATAAATACTAAAAAGTAATATGAAATACATCATTTTTTTAAAACACTGAGGTGGCCTAATAATTATGGCCAGTAGTGTATACTTTTTTTTTTTTTTTAATCATCTCACCCCAAGCAAGGCATTCCACTGCCACTATTGCGCATGGGGCTACATAGGGGAAGGTAAAGAGAAGGAGTGGTTAGACATAGGGAATGTCAGGAGGAAGGTGACAGATGAGTAAGGATACCAAGGATGAGGATTGGGCAGATGGGAAGAGTGTTTGATAGAATGGGAGCAGGTTAGTGTGTTAGGAGGTGTGTATTGACCTTACATTTAAACTCCTGGAGATTGTAGCCGTCGGGGAAGCAATCATGTGGAAGAGAATTCCACAGTCGGGAAGTGCGAGGAAAGAAACTGTTGGAGTAGAAGTTACGGTTGCATTTTATCGGTTTCACTGTAAAAGGGTGGGATCTAGTTGCTAATCTAGTATCTCGTTCAAATACGTATTTAGGGGGCACTAGTGATCTAAGTTCATCGGAGCAGAAGCCGTGAAAGTATTTATAGAAGAGACACAGGGAAGCCACGTCGCGCCGGTGGGAGAGAGACTGCAGGCGGTCTGCCAAGTCAATATCTATCACATTACAGACCCTCCTCTGAACCTTATCGAGAAGCCCGAGGAGAACAGCAGGGGCACCCGACCAGATATGGCAGCAGTATTCACTGCACGGGTGAATGGTAGATTTATAAATGTGCAGGATAGATTCAGACGGAAAAACTTCCGGGCCCTACACAGAGAACCAACTTTCATAGCAGCGGATTTAGCAATGGATTCGATATAGTCATTCCATTTGAGGTCCGCTGAAAGTGTGAGACCAAGGAGGCGCAGTGTTTTACTCTCTGGGAGGCAAGCCTGGTCCATGCTAATGGGAGGTAGGTGAGATTGTCGATGATGGTTAATTGAGAGTAGCTTTGTTTTAGAAGCATTAAAATTTACTAACCATTTCTTACCCCAGTCCAATATGGATTGGAGGTCTTTTTCAAGACTTTTTCTAAATCTAAAGTCACATTGAGGAAATATACTTTTTTTATATTTGTACTAATAGTCACTTTTAAATTAAGGTTTTAAATTCTTTATATATTATCTTTCTAATTTTATCTATTTTAAAATCTGTGGAATTTCTCACTACTGTTAGGTCATTATCCTTGTACAATCCAATATCTTCAGTATTTATGTCCTTATGGACTGTAAGACTGTATAGCACAAATAAGCCAACCAAATTTTAGCACCTGGCAGAGCCTAAAGATCCTATTGTCATATCAAAGTTATTTTCCTCTGATAAATCCAAATAAACAGTGGCAAATTCTAATGCAGTAACTCAAGGAAACTATTTGTTACTTAACATCTAGTAGAGAATATAGATGGTGCCAATCCTTATAAGAAAGAGTGGTTCAAAATTATACATAGAGCTGGTTTCAATAATTATTTAAAGATTTTGGAATCAGTCTCTCATTACGAAAGCCTTATCTTTGCTAGCAGAAGGATTTTGTAAAGTCTCTGAATTTGTTAGGGGATATTTTATTTTAATTGTCCCCTGATAATTATTTACATGCAAATTCTCCTCCCCTCATTATAAGCATATATATTTATATGTATATGTGATCATGTTTCCCTCTTTTTTGCTCTTAATTTTCATTTAATTTATTTTTCAACGATTTTTCTCAAAGGTTCTTAGAGACTAACAATAAATTCCTTGTTTTTGAAATAATATACCAATTTTGTACCTCTAAACATTTGTGTATATATATATATGTATGTATGTATGTATGTATGTATTTATATAAATAGATGGGCACATGGCCAAGTGTTTAGAACTTACACTATCTGAAAATGAAGCCTGAGTTCGCATCTCACCATGGTTGACTTGGCAGGAAGGTGACTTCTTGATGTTATCGATCTGGAAGAGGCAATCCCAGCATGCGGGACCTTTTGAAAGTGCCTGAAAAACCATACCATGGGTTGACCCAAGTCTTGTGAGTAAAATTGGGTAGACGGCTTTCTTTGAGGAGTTGTTGATTATTGAGCTAGCTCAAAATCACAAGTCATTGTGACCAAGGGTTTGAGTGTCCTGGCCTTGTTCAGACCGTTGTTCACGCTAGATAACATGCCCTCTCCTATATATGTATGTATGTATTTATATAGATATACATCTGTATGTATACGGAAATTAATGAAGATTAACAAAACTTGGTTATAAATAACTGACAATTTGAAATGATTTGTTTAAACATTATTTTTGATCGATACTCATATTTAAGTAGATATTCTGTTTTTTTAATTAAACAATATTATATATTTATATCTACTGGCCTGATAATTTATGATAAATTTTTATTACGAAAATGTATCATTCGGCAGGATTCAAACCTGCGATCCCTATCTACATAGGAGAAGCTACCATTTGATCTGGCAACGTCTTAGACCACTCGACCACAAATGACCTCCAGTCTAAACAAGGTTTCAATCAAGCCTATATAACACAATTTTCAATTCATTGCAACAACCATATCTGTTCTGAAATGTATCATAATATCAACAAATGTAAACATGTTATGGAAATTAATGAAGATTAACAAAGATTAACGTTGCCTGATCAAATGGTAGCTTCCCCATAGGGGTCGCAGGTTCAAATCCTGCCGAATGACACACATTCTCGTAATAAAAATTTATCGTAAATAATGAGGCCAGGATGTGCATTGTGGTGCAGTGGATAACAACTCGGAACGAGAAATCGGAGAGCTGAGTTCAAATTCCAGTTGAATTCCTTGCATTCACTTATGTGCAAATACCCTTGGGAAAGGTAGTAATCCATCTATTCCTTCCAGTTATGGGTTAAATAACAGGACAGATTGGGTTCTATAGCCTTGGTCGGCAACCAGTCTACCACAGATAGCAATGGCAACCTACTGCGGGATAATGTTCTGCCCAGTCAGTCATGTCTCTTTTGAGACATGATCGCCCAAGCGTGTATCACGTATGGCAATTAACTGACTGAATCAGGCCAGTAGATATAAATATATAATACTGTTTAATTAAAAAACCAGAATATCTACTTAAATATGAGTATCGATCAAAAATAATGTTTAAACAAATCATTTCAAATCTGCATGTATATATGTATATATATGCATATATATATATGTGTGTTTGTGTGTCTTTATATGTATCCTATAAAAAACTGTGTCAAATATATATTTCAGAAATTTTCTTTATTTTGTTAGAATTTTAGGCATACCTGAATATTTTCAAGTAAGTTTTCATGCAAGTGTATGACGATTCTACTGTGTTTGATGTATTATATGGCTCACTGGAGATTGAAAAGTACTAGGGATGAAATGAAACATGCCTTATGTCCATAGCATTCAGTGGCTAAAAGAGAAAGTGACTTAAAACACTTTCTTGTATACTTTCACCAATGCCATGTGGCATTTACTATCAGAAGTTTTTTGGCAGAATATTTTTTTCTATATCTTTTCATGTCAGTTGTTCTGATGAGCTCTTCTCCTGTGTCTTGTTGCCTTGTTTCATGTAAAATGAATAAAAAAGCAAAACAATATTCCAAAGGCGGTAATTCTAAAAAGGCAACAGAATGAGGACAACCCAGAAGAAAATTCTTTGAAATTTTGTCATTCAAACAGATGACCCAATTCAGAATAGAGCCAGCATTTTTTTTTTTACATTTTACAAGAAAGAAGTGGGGCAATCTAAACCGGTGACATCACAAGAATAAGTGTCAGCCATTGTGGTTTAACTCATAAACATACACCACTCATATTTGATCAATCTATATTAATGTTTTTTACACTAATATTATTCTGATCAAAATATGTTTACATTTCAATGTGGTTAAAGTGAAATTTCCATCAGGAATTATTAGAATTCAAAGTAAAAAGATTTGAAAAACTACATATTTAATTTGCTTAAATGTATAAATGCCAAAAAAAAAGTTTTGTAAAATCTTTATTGAGTTACATTTTATAATATTCCTTTTGTTTTCTCATTTTCTTTTAATTATAACTTGTATTTGTAGCATAACAGTTATCAGCACAAAAAGTGGTATCAGCAATCCAAGTTCAAATTCCAGCCTAGTCAGCTGCATTCACTTTCATACATATGTTTTGTGGAAGACATGAACCAGTCTCTTCTTCTCATTCACAATTATAAATATAAATAGCAGGATAGACTATGCTTTCTAGCTTTGGTTAGCAACAAATCTAGAAGAAAGACAACTCTGAATTCTAAACTGTGAAGAAGGCAACCACTTGACTATCTTCAAGAATGCATGGCAATTCACAGATAATAAAGAAAAGGAATCTGTGGAGAGCCATGATTGTTCTTAAGAGTTATGACATTAATTAAAAACATAGACATTGAATATCATTCTCAAAAAAATTAAAATTATTTGATATTAGCCCCCAAAAATAATTACCACAATATTGCAGCTAAAATAAAATACAAGAAAATTGGACAAATATTAATGATTATTAAAATACAAACAGCAAAAATATCTGGACATTCAGCTAAAACACTGCACAAAATTTCTATGTACAGTGTCAATAATGATATTCTTATCCAGTGCATTCCCCATTCCCTTAGTAAAACCACTGTGCTAACTCTCCGAAACAAATGGGATGGGGTACAATATATCAGAGAACAAAATTGTAAAAAGAATGGCATTAAAAATTCATGAAATGGTTTTTGGTTATGGGTCAGTCAGCTAGTTAAGTGCCATACAGGATACACGTTTGGGCGATCATGTCTTTTTCAATCCATCACTGACTAGGTAGTAGGTTACCATTTCTTTCTGCAGTAGACTGGTTGCCAACCAAGGCTATAGAATCCAATCTGTCCTGCTATTCAACCTATAGCTGGAGGGAGAAGAGATGGATTCATGCCTTTCCCAAGGGTATGTGCACATAAGTGAATGCAATGAATTCAAGTGGAATTCTCATTCCGAGTTAATATCCATTGCACCACAACACATGGATAGAGTTCTTAATTGTTGCTACAAAATATAAAAAATATTTTGTTGAAGGACATCAATATTTCTACTGTCGACAGGTGGTATTGTAGATATTCTTGATGATGATTTATCAGAAACCTAAACAAACTGACTCAAGAGTTTAAAATAAATAATATATTTTTATTTATTTTCTTTAGAGCGAGTCCTTTGATATTTGGTGTGGCAAAATGTTTGTTTATAAGGCGGATATTGGTAGTAGCTTGGAAAAAGTCCAGTTGTGGTAGATTTGAAGTCAGACTGTGCCAGCTATAATAGTAAGATTAGAAGTAGGTCAGTGTCAATCTACAACGTTTTTTCAGCCCTAAGCAGGGTAGAAATATCATTAGCAGATTACACTTCAATTACTTCTTTATGCATCATGCATGGCTGGTTTTTCTTCAGCAGTAGCATCTTTTGTTCTATCCTCTTCTGCTAGCCTCCTTCTAGCTCAGTGGCATCACCTTATATCCTTTTGATCAGGTTTTGAGATTCTGGCTGGAACTTTGGTTTTAGCAAACATCAAACGTCTTTTTGTGTCAATTCTTTTGATTGGCCAAAATTATTTCATTTTCCAGCATTCCTTTTTCATTTTGTTTATAACGGAAATTATGCTTGGAGCCTCCATGATTTTTGGTAGTTTTCAGTCAAAAATAAGTAGGTTCTATTCCTGCAAACTTCAAGTGCTTTTCATCCAGGTTCAAGCTTTTCTTTTTCTTCCTCTTTTAATTTGGTCGCCTTCTTTTAAGTTGAGAGAGAAGTATAGAAAGAGAAGGATAGGAAGAGAGAAAGAGAGAGAGTGAAAAGAGATAAGGGTTTTAAAGAATAGCAATTGCCTTATTTTAATTTGAATTCTTTTTATTTTTGTTTATATATAATTTTTATATTATATATTTTATCAGAACTCACTACACTGCAATAATCTCATCTATTTAGGATTTGAGGAGCACAGTCTTAATTTCCATATTTCTTTGTTACTGCATATTTTAATCAGGTGTGTGCAGAGTGTAATATTTATCAGCACAGAGAATAGAATTGATGTGCTGAGTTCAAATTCTAGCCAAGTCTACTGCATTTGCTTTTTTTCACTAATAGTCTTTGAAAAGGGATGAATTCATCTCTTCTCCCTTCAGTTTTTTTTTTAAATCATGTCACCCCGAGCAAGGCGGTAACGCCACTGATGTGCAGGGAACTACATAAGAGTGAAAAGACTGGAAAAGAGAAAGCCGGAAACCACATCCTAAACAGGGAACAAGGGATGAGAGGTCTTCTAGTGGAATAAGGCATTATATTCCACATATTTTAATCTTATAGCTTCGGTGATTTACAATGAACACACGGACAAATAATCAACAAAGAAAATTCTGGTTTTTGGTAACAACAAAACAAATAGTATTTATATTCATAACATGTACAAAATATGAAGTTGAAATATTGTGTTGAGAGAGTGAGTAGAGAAAATAATTGTGCCTTTAAAATTAATTGTTCATGAATTGATGTAAGAATAAATTTTCCCTCTTTTTTATGTTCAATAAAAAAGCAAGTACACAAAACAGCTTGTTGAAAAAAGAGTTGCTTGTGAGTTCAAAGGTATATGTAGGAAATATTGAATGTTTGTTCCTTTGAGTAAATTAATATAATTGTGTGAGTGAATATATTGATTGTACGAGTGAGTGAGTGAGTTGCAATTTTGGTATGTGTGTTAAGAGTTACTTAACTTGGCAAAATTCAACAGTTCGTAGTTGCATGGATTTCAGTGGCACTCAGTTGATGTTCAAATACTGACTGAGGATTGAGTCATAGGTTATAGCGGGGTATCTTATCTTATTTATTCTTTTTCTAGTTGTAGTAGGATTCCGTTCTAGTGAAGGGTAATTGTATACCGTTGCAGGTTAACGGAATTTGGCCTTGTGGAAAATGAAATTGCCTTTCTTGATTTTATAAGAAAGGCAATTTGAGTATAAAATAACATTTATATATACACATGTCAATTAATGTTTTACAATTAAAATAATACTTGAAATAAAGGTCCAACAGAGGTTAGAATGTTCATAGAAAATAATAAGAGATTAAAGGCTTAAAGGAGTGTGGAGGCATCTTGTAGGTAAAGAATGTTCATTTTGAAGTTGCCACTTCTAAGGTCCATAAGTCAGTAAGTTGGTTTGTGAGTAATGTCTTTGAAGAGGTCACTCCTGAGGTCAGTAAGTACTTTTGAGACAGGGAATAAATGATGATAGAGGAAGGGAGGCAAATGTAGTAGCCGCTTGATTTAAGTCAAGGGGATATTAATTACATTCTTCTCCTGTCATTTTCCGGTCTGTCTGTCTGCTTTTGTCTCAGCTTTTCATATCTGCTTTTTGGATCAGAAGCTCGTTTTGAATTTCACGCTTGTATTTGATTCCGGGCTTCCCATTGGCTGGTAAATAAAATTTGCGTAGGCTCGTGAAATGGAAATTTGATATTTGATTAATTTTTATTTTTCAACCGGAACATCTGCGCAAACTCAGATGCGCACGACGAGTTTTATTCATTTGCCTTTTTGTCGTGAGAGAGCCAACACTTTTGCTCAGTCAGTATCACCACAAGGTCTCCTCCTTTTATACAGATGAGGTGGATCAAAATGTATGTTGGCGGGATATGTATCTAAACATATTCTTTGACATGTTTTCACATGTTTTCGATTTATTGACCAATTAGCAAAGACTAACACAAGCTTCAAACTTTACGTTTTTCAATCCAACATCTCTGCTAAAGAAATATGAGTTATCGTTCTAAAGTTTTGTACTAATGTAAATTTTTTTATCTGGACTCACTACATGGGCAATATGTAAATTGTCACAACTGCTCTTTTAATTAAACTTCACAAAGTGGATTCTACAGGCTTAATAGCAGGACAACCAAGAATTTCTAGCTTTAGTTGACAACCAGTTTAGGAGAAAGACAACTTTTAATTCAAAACCAGTTAGGTAAAGGATTAGCAACTTCACCTCATAAAAATTTACTTACTACAGAAATCATTTTGATACAGGCTTATGACCACATTACATTGAGACACTGGTTCAAGTATGATCACTGAAGCTTGGTCAGTACTTAGATGGGTCACTGTTGGAATAACAGGTGCTGTAAGCTTGGATTTATGGGTAGTGTAATGGGATTTTTAATTGGAAAGCAGTTTTCTAATTCTGGTTGGGTTCATTATATTCATATATACGCAAATACTGTTGAGAAAGATATGAATCCACCTCTTCTCCCTTGTGTGGGTTAATTAGTAAGACTTGTATCACTAAGAAAGAACATTATTTCAAAAAAAATTTGTACAAAATTTTTAGATTCAGTATTAACGTGTTAAGTTGATATGCCTCTAAACAAAAAACAATCAATAAATCATTTTGATACAGAACTATGTTAGTAATTTCATTAAAAAAGTATATTTTTTTCAGTAAAACCTCACTTTTTCAATGTGTGTACGGGGAAGGGAAAACAAAGTAGCACATCTCAAAACAATGCCTGTATGATTGTGAATGTGATTGCAAGTGTGTATGTATTTATTGTACAATTTTTGAGTGAGGTAGAGAGAGTAACTGTTATGAAGAAAATTAATTATTTAAAAACAAAAACGTAATATAAGTTAAAAATGAAACCTAACACTGTTTAGGTTTCATTTTTATATTACGTTTTTGTTTTGTTTAGGCTAAACAAAACTCTTTTTCTTTTCCCTTTTAAAGAATAAATGAGTTTTAAAAAAATAAAATAAAATAAAAAACAAATTGTGTTTTAAAATTTGTTACTTTCTTAAGTTTTTTCATTTATTTTATTTTAAGTGCATCAGGCTTTTCTTTCAGTCCTAGTTTCGTTGTATCGCTTGCATCCTATTATTTCCCAAGGAAAGTACTTTTCATGGAGAACGTGCTGAGAATTGTCTCTCCTCGGAGACCCTTTTCTCAGAAACAAAAACAAATGACGCTGTCAACAATGAGTATGGCAGAACACAGAAAAATTGATCTTCGTAAACGAAAATATTTTCACTTTCGTGTACGATTTTCCTATCTAATTTCCTCGTCTTTTTTCTTTTTCACATTTTTGTCCGAAGAAAAACATTTACAACGATAAAAATGTAACACTTCAATTCATCTTAACAAAAGAATTTGTACAAGAATTTTTAGAATTCCTCTCTTCATTTCGTGTTGATAATTGCCTTTTAATTTTTAAAAATATCTTTAAATTAAAAATTACTCCTTCTTCTTCTTGTTTGTGGTGGGGGCGGTGATGGTGATGCTTTCTTCTTCTTTTTTTTTTTGTGAAAATCGGAAACGATCCTTGTTCATTCTCCAAATAAACAAATAAATAAGAAGATTTACCTACTGCATTCACTTCAGTTTTTGCAGCAATCTACCGTAACTAAGGATGCTTCCTCCTCCTCCTCCTGAGTACTGCAAACGATAAAGCAGCACCGACTACACCACCAGGTTACCAACCACGCTACGAAATAGGCCGTTTCGCTTAGTAAAGCTTTTAGTTTTATCATTGCAGTGGTTAGCGTAGCATACATTTTTACAGTCTGTTTGTGCTTATTTTTTCACTAGTGGTCTACGTACATATGCGCAGTGCCTGACCTAAGGGATCCCTTTTCCGACAGGATTTGCGTGTGTAATTCACTGTTTTAAGTGTTTACGGAAGCTGAAGGACCTGAAATCAGTCCCTTTTTAATTCAACAAATTTTGGATGCTCGTCTTTCGTGCAAACATAAAATAAAAAGCTGTGCCAAAAGTTGGATATATAAATAATAAATCAATCAGTACTGTACTAACAAAAAGGATCTAAAAACAAAAACAGTCAAGTAAGTAAAAATGTATTTTTTTCTTCTCTTCTCTCTCTTTTTTTATTTTATTTTTTATCATTTTTAAGTGTGTGTGCGTGTGTTCGTTTTCTAAACCTAAGAGCAAAGACACCTGCTTTTCATAATCATCGGATTAAATTAAATGATCTAGAAAAAGTAAAAAGAAATATATATTTTAAGATCGCCCTCCCTTTGACCACAAACAAAAAAGGTGGGGTAGAGAGACCTGAATGCTCGAGATTATTTATGTCTAAAAAACGCGCGCTCCACTGCACTTGATGATAGTTACTTTTGCGTGTTGTTGCTATATTTGATATCTGACTTGACAGTTGATCAGAAAAATTACAATTTTGAACCCAGCCTTTGTCAATGTTTCCATGATTGTTCCTTTTTCAATCCCTTTTTAATCTTTACCTCATTTCTTTTTTCAGTTTAATTTAACAAATAAAAATATTTATTTCAGGTTTAGAATTTCGGAAAACGACTATTACTTTTTATTTATTTTCATTCTATTTTGTAATTTTGTTTAACAGCTTCAAGAATGTGACAATTTTTGCAAATAGAGCACTTTTTTTTCAGATTTTCCAATTTCTTTCCATTTTTTGTGTGCGTTACTCTATGAATGAATGTTGTCAATTTTTTTCAGAATGTTTTATATTGAAAAAACAAAACGTTTCTTCACTCATTTAAAAAAAAAAAATTTACTACCAGATGCTATTGTAATATTGAGCGCGTATTCCTTGCTTCTGCCATTGGCTTTTCGCGTTTGCAAAATGCATTCCAAATTCTTTAAGTGCAGTGCTACATATCAACACGCTGAGTGTTTACGACTACTACTTTTTCTAATTCTTTTCTCTTACAAAATATCACAGCCAAATAGAGGGAAAACTTAAAATGAAATATTGTTGAAACTTAAGAAGTCGTCTTAAAATACAGTCTTATTGTTTTGTTAAAATATTTTTAGTCCAATTAAGGTTGGAAAACATGAAATTTTAACTTGCTGCCCAAGAAAAAAACAAAAAAAACAAATCGATTTTTAAGAACAGTTCTAAAAAATTTTATTTACACTTTAACTTTTTCTTTTAACTTCGTTTTTCTTCAATTTAACAATTTCTTTTAATTGAATTTTTAAGTAAATCGATAATTAAATTTCAAATTATTTTTAAGCTTTGAAAATAAATTTAATTAAATTAAAAATAATTTGGTGTAGTAGCAGTTTTTAAAATAAAACCCCAAAAAACAGTTTCCTATGACATCGATTTTTCTTAGCACAAAAAGTCAGTTTATTTTTAAATTTAAGTTTTAGTTAGTTGCTTTCTCTGTGTTAATTATTCGTTTCTTTCTCACACCTAATAATTCCCAAAATGTTAAACAATTTTAGTGCCCAACCTATTGCCGTTAAAAATGTCGCAAATAAAATTTCCTGCAGCATCGTTTATTTCTTTGGGTCTTTTTTTTTTTTTTTTTTTTTTTTGTCACAAAATCAAAAATTTCTTTTTGTTTACCGACCTTAAACAAGTAACAAAAGGCCTACTTAATTTACAAAAATATCTATTAGATGAATCATTTAAGGCATTTTTTAATCATCTCTTCACAATTCTTAACTAAGTTTACTTTTTTCTGCTTTTTTTATTTTTATTTTTTTTTTTTTGTCTGCTGATTGACTTTTTGTCAAACTTTGGTTTTTGAGATCAAAATTCGAATCGACAAAGTTTTTTTTTTTTTTCCCCCCGTGGGAGTTCAACTTCGAAGAGTTCACTCAAACAGTTACAAAAAAACTAGTCTATACAAGTTTGCAGAACTTTTTCTTTTTTTTTTTTTTTTTTTTGAGTTCTTTATTTCATAGACAAAAATTCTGAAATGTAAAAGAAACTAGAACCTGTTTCTAAAAAATAAAATAAACATTTGATGAATTAATTAATACCATCACTCACCTGTTAGTAAAGTTTCAGTACATGGGACAAAAAAATAACATTTTTATTTATTTATTTATTTTAGGAGTTAAGCTAAGAAATTGCGACATTTTCCAGCTAATCAAAAAGCTAAAAAACAAAATGGAATTTAAACAGACTCCTGAGAGGGTGCTTCCTGAAAAATCTTCTTTAAGTCTAGGGTCAACCATTATCTATCCTACATATTTTTATTATCTGCACATATTTCTCCCTCCTTACATCCATACAACGACAACCCCATTGATTAACACTTTGACTTGAGTCTCTCTTTGGCTTTGTACTTGAACATTTAGTTTAAAAAAAAACAGGTTTTACACTTATGGTTATAGTATGTTTATGCATGTTCAAATATAACCAGGTAAAGATCAACAAAACTTGTTTTTCTACAATAGACCATTTGTCCTGTTTTTTTTGTTTTTTTTTAATTTGTATATAAAAATTTAGGGCAACCAAGTTCTCAATGAATCTTGGAAATATTTGTTTTCTTTTTTCTGGCTGAGAAGTAAGTAGTGATAAACATGGTTATATTGGTTGAGTGCAAGTCACCCTTATACTAAGTTCAAATGACCAAAGTACAGGTTGTACTTCTGTCATCTGTCAGTCAACTTTAGAAATGAGATATTTCCCTTTATGTGCATGCTGCTAAATCTTGGAAGTCAGTTAAGTGCCATGTGCGATACACGCTTTGGGCGATCATGTCTCTTTCGAGACATGACTGACTGGGCGAGAAGATTATCTCGCAGTAGGTTGCCATTGCTTTCTGCGGTAGACTGGTTGCTGTGTTTGAATTTCATAGCTGTGTTGTCGTATCCTACTATGGCAACTTTGAGTGAAATTAACAATACGGTTACTGCAATTGAGAGGCCTTAAAAAGAATTCAGTGGAAAAGGAACTAATATTAATAATGCAGAGTGCTAAAGGTTAAGTTCTTTTAAAGACAGACATTTCCTTCCTCTTTTGCTTTCTCACCCTTGCTCCAAGATGTAGCAGGACATGAATGAAGATGTCTTCGCTTGGAGCAGCTTTCTTCTCCCAGTTAACTAATGACTGAATGCTCTTTTATCCCTCTTATTCCAAGATGTGCGTTGTGGTGCAGTGGATATTGACTCAGAACGACAAATCAGTGCCAAGTTCGAATTCCAGTTGAATTCCTTGCATTCACTTATGCGCAAATACCCTTGGGAAACGTATTAATTCGTCTCTTCCCTCCAGTTATGGGTTAAATAATAGGACAGATTGGGTTCTATAGCCTTGGCTGGCAACCAGTCTACTGCAGAAAGCAATGACAACCTACTGCAGGATAATCTTCTGCCCAGTCAATCATGTCTCTTTCAAGACATGATTGACCAAAGCGTGTATCACGTATGACACTTAATTTCATGTTCTTTGTAGTTCTCAATAATTTTATCTTTTTGTAATCTCTCTTAAACCTTGTTCTAATATCCATTTACCAAAGTTCACTATGTGTGTCCGTTACCTATAGACTCCGAAAGGGCTGAACCGATTTTCTTGAAAATTTACACAGTTGTACTATAAGTGACTGTGAGTGTTCTTAGCTAGGTTTTTTGTCGAGGTACCCCTGATAAATATCAAATTGATAATCGAAAAAATCAGGTTATAGAAGGAGTGGTCCGATTTTTAATCAAATTTGATACACTCATAGACAAAGACATAAGAAATGATATTCAGAAGTTTCAAGGTTGCATTTCTTACAATAGTGCAGAAAATCGATTATATATATAAAAAAGGCAAACTGTTTGTGTGTGTGTGTGTGTGTGTGTGTGTATGTGTGTCTGTTTATCTGCCTGTATGTCTGTATTTTTTTCAGCCCTTTTATTTTAGTTTTTGCTTCGGGTTTGGCTCTAAATAGGTATAATTGTAGTTCTTAGTTTCAGCCATGATACCATTTACTCAGGATTTATTTAGCCTTCAAAATTCAGTTTATGACGAAAAAAAACTTATTTGATATTGATACCAGGAAATCAAAATTTGACTTACATCCATTCATTTTTCTTTCAGTCTACGGTTTCGCTTTAACTGGAAACAACTATTGCATTTTAGTTTTTTGTGCCAATGTCCAAAGAGTCTGAGCTCCAGGATCATGGATTAGTTTTAAAGTTTTCATTACACCCGAGCAACGCCGCGCTATACTGCTAGTATAAAATAATTTTAAAATCTACTATTTTGATATGTTTTACTGAGGAACTGGTTGGTTGTTGTTTTTGTTTAGCAGTATATCAACCTATATGGTTTATTTAATGCAGAAATCTAAATATTTTGTACACAATTTAATTATTTTTTAAATAATAATGATTTTAATGATCGAAATCTTACTAATTAACCCATATCTGGGTCAAGAAGAGGTAGATTCATACCTTTCCCAGGGGTATTTACGTGTAAGTGAACATAACGAACCCAACTAGTATTGGAATTCTGCTCTCTGATTAAAAATTCTGAGCTATTATCTATTACACCACATGCACATCCAAGCTAACAGCTCCTGGCTGATAACTGGCATCATCAGAAAAATATTTGTTTTGCAAGAACAAATCATTTTAGCAAAACAAAATTTGATTTGTGTAAAGTGGCTGAATGTTTGATTTTTTTTTTTTTTTTTACATTTAACTGTAGCATTATAGAAAGATTTTATAAATTTCAACCAAAAGTACCTGGATGTTTGTTTAATGAGTACCAAATGTTTCCTTATAAAGAAATGGTTAATATTACCATTACTATTACATTCAAATAATTCTTTAAAAAATAGAAAAAACCTTGACTTTCTCAAAGAATTATACTGAATTTAATAAAATCTGCTTATTGTTTTATTGATATTTTTTCTTTAGGGAAAAAAAAATTTAAATTGTTTTGGCCAATTTTATTAAGAATTAAATTAATTTTTTTCAACTGAATAATTGAATATATTTTGTACTAAGAATTTTTTATTTTTTTTTGAAAAAAAAACTTTTTTTTTTTTTGCTTATCAAGCAGTTCATCAATGTTCTTATCTATTGATCACTACCAATCTATTATTATCTGTCAGCCTATACTTACATATCTTTCTATTTATCAATTTTAGTTCATTATCAATCTACGTTTGATAGTATAGATATAGATGGCTTCAATGTTAGTTGCACAGAGAATGGAATTGGAAGACAAAATTTATTTTACATTCACTTCACACTTACACTGATTGGAAAGTCATGAATCGACTTATCCCTTCAGCTATGGATAAATAACTGGGCACTTGAAATCCTTTAGTTATATCAGTCAACTACTGCTAGTACCAGATAACCCAGTACAATCAATCACATGTTAGACACTATAGAATAATACCCATTGTTTTATTATTTTGATGCCATGTAGGGAATTTATTCTGCACCCCAACAATCTTATCGGTCATAGGACATGTCTGTATCCATCATTCTCATAATTTCTTTCTTCCTCCCTTTTTTCTTTCTTTTCACTATGTTTTTCCTTTCCTTTTCTTTCCGAATGCTGACTTTCCGGTTTCATTACCCACACACAAACTGAAACACG
The DNA here is from genome assembly GCA_037127315.1 of Ascarosepion bandense. NCBI lineage: Eukaryota > Metazoa > Mollusca > Cephalopoda > Sepiida > Sepiidae > Ascarosepion > Ascarosepion bandense. The sequence continues at coordinate 2,605,561 of JBBBDQ010000167.1, read as the reverse complement.
TTTTTGTATGTTCCATTATATTAAAGATTGCTGACAGTAGTAAATCTCCCCCACCATCCTGATTTGCATTTTCTCCTTTCTGTGAATTTGGTATACTTTTTCCCCCTTCCCCCATCTCCTAGTTTCTTCTTTCTTTTTTTCTTTCTTCCTCTCTTCCTTTTCTTTTTTCATGCTTACTTCCGATTTCTTTATCCACACACACACACACACTCAAACAAATTGCTTCCCAAGGAAATAACTCCTCGCTCGGTAAGGACCAGCATGGGCAACAGGTGCCACCTGACCGTCATCCGGCGACTGTTAGCACTAACGGCGTAAAGGGGACATTTTACCCCAAAATTTGTCCCTCGCCCGGGAAAGAGCATCATGAGCAACAGGTGTCTCTGGACCGTTACCCTGCTACTGTGCGCATCAAAGACAAAATTTCTATAGCAACATGGAATGTCAGGACACTCAACGGTGGACAACTAGAGAATGTCAAACAGGAGATGGACAGACTGCACATAAACATCCTAGACATATGTGAAACCAGATGGCCTAATAGTGGAGATTTCAGTAGCGACACCCACAGGATAATATATGCAGGAGGAAAAAAAAAACGAAAAAGGGGTTGGCGTAATACTAAACAAACAAGTGAAGGAATGTGTTCTTGGATACTGTCAGCTTTCAGAGAGAGTCCTCTTGGTCAAACTGCGGGGAAGGCCATTCAATTTAGCTATTATAGTAGTTTATGTGCTGACAACCCAGAGTTCGGAGGATGAGATAGAAACTTTTTATTCAACACTGGACAATGCCAAGGCCCAATGCAAAAGCCAAGAAATTAGGATTATAATGGGTGACTTGAATGCCAAGGAAGGTAAAGATAGAGAAGGAAACATGAGCGGCAACTTTGGACTAGGGGAGTGCAACGAACGAGGAGAAAAATGGGTCCAATGGTGCTCAGCCAATGACCAGGTAATTACTAACACCTGGTTCCAAGAACACCCATGGCGTTTATGAACATGGAGAAGCCCAGGAGGCGACACGAAGAACCAAATAGATTATATAACTATAAACAAAAGATTCAGGAATGCAGTGGTCCAATGCAAAATATACCCAGGTACCGACTGCGGAAGTGACCACGTCCCAGTCATCTGCAAACTAAGGGTGAAACTTCGAAGACTGAAGAAGCCCAGCACATCACCAAGGCTACACTACGACACGCTAGAGAATGACCTCACCCTACAGAAAGAATACAATAACAGTGTGAGAAAGAAATATGAAGAACATATTGGAAAAGGGCACTCAAAATGGGAGTCACTAAAAGAAGCGATGGTGACCTCTGCGAACAACATAGCCCCAAAGGAAATTAGACGCAGAAGAAAAAACGAGTGGATGACCAAAGAGATCCTCCACATGATGCAAAGGAGACAAAAAATAACGCCAAGACATGGAGCAGATTACAAGAAACTCCACAGGGATATAAGGAACAAATGCAGACAAGCCAAAGAGGAATGGCTCAACAACAAATGCAAAGAAGTAGAGAGACTGAGTAGGACCAACAAAGCAGAGATGCATAAAGAGATAAGAGAACTAACAGGACAAAAATCTGCTCCTCAACAGGATGCATAAAATCCAAGGAAGGGACAATCATATTAGAGAAAGAGGAAATACTCCAGCAATGGGAAGAATATATAAAGAATCTTTTTGCGACAAGCAAGAACAACCGAGAATACACAAGGAGATGGATGGACCGGAAATACTAAAATCTGAAGTGGAAGCTGCAATGGCCAAAATGAACAGAAACAAAGCACCTGGTCCAGACGGCATAGCGATAGAGCTGCTGACAGTCTTAGAAGAATATGGCATAGAAAAAATTACCGACATAATAAACAAAATTTATAGCAGCGGAATAATACCAGACAACCTATGCAAGTCGATATTTATAGCACTGCCAAAGAAACCAGGCACAAACGAGCGTGAACTACACAGAACTATCAGCTTAATGAGCCACATTACCAAACTGATGGTCAGAATCCTGATAAATAGAGCGAGAAGCAAAATCGGGCCAGAGATGGGGCAGGAACAGTGTGGGTTCGTCAAAGACACTGGAACAAAGAACGCTATATTCATGATTAGGATGCTCTCCGAAAGGGCAATACAAATGAAGAAAGATTTGTACCTATGTTTCATTGACTATGCGAAGGCATTCGACAAGATACGACACAAAGAACTGATGGAGATGCTCGGCAGCCTCGACATTTTCGGCAAAGACATAAGAGTAATCAAGAATCTCTACTGGCAGCAAACGGCCTGCATACAGACAGGCAACAATCTCAGTAGATTTACAAAGATAGAAAGAGGCGTAAGACAAGGATGTGTCTTTTCACCGGATTTGTTCAACCTGTACAGCGAAAATATCTTGAGGACCCTAGATGACACGCCAGGATTTGTTGTTAGAGGACACAACTTGAACAACATAAGGTATGCAGACGATACAGTGCTGATCGCGGACACGGAAAGTAAACTACAAGACCTCATACAGAAGGTAGCAGTGGAGAGTGACAAAAAAGGACTACAAATAAACTTTAAGAAAACTGAGTGCATGGTCATCAGCAAAAGGTACAACCTAAAATGCCAAATAAATGTGGGAAATACCAGAATCAAGCAAGTACAAAAATTTAAATACCTAGGAAGCGTCCTAACTGAAGATGGAAAGTGCGACACGGAGATCCGAAGGTGAATTGGCATGGCAAAGAACGCGTTCCAGAAGCTGAGCAAAATACTAACACACAGGAAAATCTCACTGGAAACACAGAAAAGAGTGCTGGACTGCTATGTGATGTCAGTTCTTCAATACGGTAGCAAATGCTGGACAATATCATCGAAAATAAGGACAAAACTGGAAGCAGCGGAAATGTGGTTCTACAGAAGGATGCTGCAGATATCATGGACTGAGCATGCAAGCAACGATGAGGTGTTGGAAAGAATGGCAACAAAGAGGAAATTGATACTGAGCATCAGGAAGAGACAACTGATGTTCCTAGGACACGCAATGAGGAAGGAGAGCCTGGAGAACCTGATACTGACTGGCCAGATAGAAGGAAAGAGAGACAGAGGAAGACAGCGGATAACATATTTGCAGGGCCTGATCGGGTGGTTGACAGAACGGGGGTTGACAGGAGTAACGGGAACAAACATACTAGGAGCCACAAGAGATAGGGAGACGTGGAGAACCATGATCGCCTACGTCCTGAAAGGACAGGGCACATAGAAGAAGAAGAAGATAGTGAATTCAATTTACTGAAATGATCATATAATCATCAATTTTGTATTCTTGAAATGTAAAAAAAATATGTTGGCTCTGTAAATAAATAATTGTATTTTCATTGAGCCTTCAGGCTGAATCAGTTTTAATATTTATTTTTTTTACAATTGATATTAATAGGATCTTCTTTAGGATTTTACCATCAAGCTGCTTCTTTTTGAAGATGTATATAATTTTTCAACATCAATCTGTTATGTATTTTATAACTTTCTTGATTATTTCTATCCCACTCAACACAGGAATTTAATTGAGTTAAAAAAGATAAAAAATTTGCTGAACAAAATTTACAATTAAACTGGTATTTCGCCAAAAATAATACTCAACTGTTATGTAACAAGGTAGTGAATGCTGAACACTCTCTTCACAGATGAAGAAAGAACTTGAGGCAAATGAAATATAGTTCTACAGAAGGATGCTGCAAATACTATGGACTGAATGTGAGCAATAACAAAGTTTTAGGTTATCTATTGAGGAAAGTAGACTTAGAAAATTTGACACTCACAGGACATATGGAAAGCAGTGCATAACCTACCTAACAAGCTTGTGTATATGATTGGGAGAACAGATTTCAGGAAAGATAGCAAAAAGACAAAATTTAATAAGAGCTACAAAAGCCAAAAAATTGTGGTGAGCTATGTCCCATGGAAAAAGTAGATGTCAGTATTTTGAAAGGTTGGATGAGAAGATAACAAAATTGTAAATACAACGTGCAATGGATAAATTGTCGCTATTTTATATTTTTAATTTTATTCATGCACATTGTTTTTGATTCTGTTAACTTCACAGTATAGTAGGGTCAGTTGGGTGCCATCTGTGAGGAAAAGAGCACTATGATGCAATTCACTCCACCAAAAATTTCAAAATACCATGCTGTACTGCTTGGAATTTGCACCTGAAGCTATGAACATTTCAAAGTGTTTGGTTGCCAATCTGAGGACAGAATTTGGATGAGTCACATGGTGATTATGAAGGTACAGCAATTTGGAAAACTAACTCTGACTGTTCTGATAAGAAAAGAAATCCCAAATTTGTTGGTATGGAATTCACTCAACATGGATATCTGCATCAAGTGCCTTGAGATGGAATAGCTGACCTCTGTCAAAAGGCTGCCTTCTGGAAGACCCTATGTCTGGCAACATGACCCTGCACCATGCCAGACAAGCTGATGAATCCAGTCATGGCTGCCAGACAATTTCTGTAATCACATCACTCCTTACATCTGGCCACCTAACTCTTCAGACAGCAATCCCTTGGGTTATGATGTGTGGGGTGCAGATGAGTGAGAGATCAACAAAACTCCTAACACCAAAGATGAACTGAAGGCAAGGATTATGGCAGCATTTGCCAACTTAAACAAGGAGACCATCAAGAAGAGTTTGTTTTTATATTATCATTTCACCCCAAGCAAGATAGGACCATCACTGGTGCACTGGGAGTTACAGTAAGGGAAAAAACAAAGTACAGGGGGTATTGAAGAAAGGATAAGAGAAAGATGGGAATCAAGGAGATAGAAGAATGCAATTGATGTTGCATTTAAACTTTTGGAGATTGTAGCTATCAGGGAAGCAAGCATATGGAAGGAAGTTTCATGAATGTGAAGTTGTAGGAGATTCCAAAATCATCTGGAGGTCAAGGTTGAAATTAATGGCAATTTTATTAAATAAAATTACTCTTTCGTACGTCAAGATATTTTTGTATAATCATGGTAAATATCTCTGTTAAAATGAGATGTCAGCATTTTCTTTTTATTTCTGCATAATTTAGATAACAATTTATCAATGTACATAAGATAACTTGGAAAATTTCTACCTTGTCATGTCTTGCCAATAAATAGTAGAAATCTTTCAAACTTTTATCATATAGAATAATATAGATTTATTTTGTCTGTTATTGATGCTGTCTTGCAAATTTAGGTGGATGAACTAAAATTCTTTTCTGTCATTCCCTTCTGTTTTTCATCCTTGCAATAACTTGATTTATCTGTCTACTCATACATTTACTTGATTTCATTTTTAGCTTGTCATTCTCTCTGCGTATTCTCAATAGGATTTGCTAAGTGGCTACAATTTTAGTAAATTTATATCAAATAGTGAATATTTGCATCTAGGTAAAAAAAAACAATTTCAATTTCTGTCCTCCTACTCGTACTCCTCTTTTTAACCCTCTAGGAGTTAACATGGCATTATTTTCTTTTCCTCCTTACACTAAACTCATTACAGATATGGACACCTGTTATCTATGACTGATAGTGTCAGAGTATACTACCAAATATTTCCAATTAATGAATCTGTAAAATTAATAAACTTATGATTAAATAAAATTTTAAAATATATGTGTGAGCAAATCAAATATTTCCTTAGATTTTTTTTTTTTTTTTTTTTTTTTTTTTTTGGTTTTGATTATGCTCACAATGATGTGCATGTGGTGCAATGGATATTGACTCAAAATGAGAAATCAGAGAGCAGAGTTCAGATTTCATTTTAATTCCTTGCATACACTTACATGTAAATACCCTTGGGAAAGTATTAATCTCTCTCTTCCCTCCAGTTATGGGTCAAATAACACAACAGACTGGGTTCTATAGCCTTAGCAGACAACAAGTCTACCACAGAAAGTAATGGCAACCTACTGCAGGATAATCTTCTGCCTAGTCAGTCATATCTCTTTCAAGATATGATTGCCCAAAGCGTGTGTTAAGTATGGCACTTAACTGACTAAATGCACACACAAAAAGAGCAAAATGTAAACAAGAAAAGATTTTCAGTAGCCAACCAGTTTTAAAGTCTTCTATCTTTACATACTTTATTAAAATATTTTGCATCAATCATTTATCATAAATAAATTTTCAAAATGTCTAGTACACTGTTCTGATTGGTGCCTTGATTTTATTCTCTCTCTTTTCAGATTTATTTTAACATCATTGAATTCTTTATATTGCATAGAATTGATTTTTCAAATTAATGTCTCAATTCCCTTTTGAGCAACAATTCATAGATCCAAACATTGATGATTTATGCTTTGAATTTAAAAATTCTAAACACAGCAATGTTTCACTATGAATTGCTCTAAGTGGGGTAGTAATGGTATAGCCTAAAACTGCAGCTATCCTTCCCTCAAAAACTTGCTGACATAATTTAAAGATGGTGCAAAATTGACCAGAAAATAGCTGAAGAATATATTTATCTACAGATCCAGTACATATAGTTTTTATGTTAATGGCAATATTTCTTCTTTTGGCAGTTAATTCTTTTGACAGTGCTTCAAAATATGCTGACTGCACCTCTGCATGAGGTAAAAGTCCCCCAATGGGCCACCTGTTTGCCATGAGTTGCGACCCATGATGCTTGAGAACAGGATCCTGATAGTTGAGGGTTTTGGGAATTGGGCTATACATATACCCCTAAGCTCCAACACACCACTTTAGCCCTGACTTGATCCAGATGGGCAGTTGGAGAGGTCTAATCCAATCAACTGGCTTGTCATGTAAAGCCCTAAACCAGACTAACAAAACAAACAAAATACTTTCACATTTACCATAACAAGCATTAAAATGGCTTAAGCAGTGGCTGTAGGATCAATCAGACTGGGAACAAAAGAATTTATATTTAAAATATTTATAAAACAAATAAAAAATCAAACCAACTCAAGAAAATTCAAACAGTAAAAAATCTAATAAATGTATTTCTCCTAGTTTATCCTACATATAGGGATGTCAGCTCATAAGTCCCGTCCATTAAACAGGCAGTTTATCTCGGTGGTGTTTGTAGTATATGCCAGCCTTACATACTGATGTCATAGGGTTGACTAATGATGATATACTAGTATCATTCAAAATACACCTGAAGAAGTGTTGAAAAGTTTCCAGCCTGCTCCACTTAGATTTTTGGTGAAGCATAATCTGTAAGTAGATTAAGTGAATTGTCTTAAAGTAAATGTAATGAAATAATTGAAATATAAGGGCTATGGTTTGACAGCAAGCTTATCTCTCAGTCCAATTTATGAATCTTATGAATTTGATTCTTACTAGTTGTTTCTCTACTATGACCTTTTGCTAGACTAAGCTGAGGTAACAACTTACAGTGAATAAGTAATCTTCTATCTTATAATTCTGTTTATCCCTCTCTTCATTAGTTAGTTTTTTAGTTTACACATCCATTACGCCCTGCCAATACCTCATAAATAATGGACTATTCCATTTTGACCACATGAAAATATGGGAATGATATATCAGAGATGTTACTTGGTTTTAGTGAGAAAATGAATGAAAGAAAGAAAGGAGGGAATATAGAAGTGTTTAAAGTCTGTTTCAGTGAAATGGAAAAAGTTGTCAATTTGAAATCTTTTCATTTGTATCTCTTTACTTCTTAAAATAACAACCAGCATTCCTATTAATGATTGTTATTGCAATATTTTGTTAAACTTAAGCTCAAATATTTAATGATGTGATAAGAATAGAATTTCTATGAATATTATATTGTAGAATTTGCCATGAGCTTATTCAATCATTAAATAAAGAATTAAAATTCATCAGAATATTAAAATAGGAAAACTGTGAAATTTTCACAGGTCTTTCCAGTTAATTTGATTCTAACAGTATGACCCATATTTGTGACCTTGTGACATAGACTAATAAATATCAAGAAGCCAAACTTATATTTAGGAATTATTAATTAATTATGGAACTTATATTATTATTATTTGTAAATGTTAATGATACTGAAGTTTGAAGGATATTTCTCTGCTTATTCCTATGATATTTTTTAATAATTTGACCCAAAGTAAGCAGGACCACCACTAGTGTGCAGACAGTTACATTGACAGAAAAGACTAGGTACAGGGGTTATTGAAGAAAGGATAAAAAATGAATGGGATTCAAAAAGATAGATGGCAATTGATGTTGCATTTAAATTTTAGAGATTGTAGCCATCAGGGAAGCAAGTAAATGGAAGGGAGTTCCACAGGTTGGAAGTGCAAGAAAAGAAACTGTTCGAGTTAAAGTGGTGGTTGCTTTTAACTATTTCAACATTAAAGGATGGGACCTTGATGCGAATCTTGTCAGTCAGTTAAGTGCCATACGTGATACACGCTTGGGCGATCATGTCTCAAAAGAGACATGACTGACTGGGCAGGTGATTATCCCGCAGTAGGTAGCCATTGCTTTCTGCAGTAGACTGGTTGCCAACCAAGGCTATAGAACCCAATCTGTCCTGTTATTTAACCCATAACTGGAAGGAATAGATGGATTAATACCTTTCCCAAGGGTATTTGCGTGTAAGTGAATGCTATGAATTTGGCTGGAATTCGAACTTGGCAACCTGATTTCTCATTCCGAGCCAATATCCACTGCACCACATGAATCTTGTAGCATGCTTAAATTCATGTGGTCAGGGCATCAAGAAGAAAATGAAGAAATAACTATGGAAAGTAATTAATAGATGTGTACACTTTTTTGTTCTGTTCAATTTATTTTTAATTAAAACTTACTCACAAACTGGTAGCTTAAATAAACTCTAAATTGTTTTATTCTTGAAATTTTAATAGTATTCAGCTAAAAGAAATTGCTTTATGATGTGCTGTTTTGCTTGTGTTAGAGTAACAAACACTTGAAAATAGGAAAATCAAATCATTACAGTGAAACCAATCAAATGTAAATGCAGCTTCTACTCTATCAGCTTCTTTGCTTGCACTCTCCACCTGTGGAATTCCTTTCTGTACACTTGCTTCTCTGACAGCTACAATCTCCAAGAATTTAAATGTAAAGTCAATTGCCATCTCTTATAATAACACAGTAAAATTCCTGCATTTTAATTAAGACCAATTCTCCTATGTGCTGTGTGCCTTCAGGATGTTGGTGATCATGGCTCTCCACAATTTCCTTTCTTTTATGTTTTTTGCTATATCTCCAAAACTTGCTCTATCATCTATTAACTCAAGCTTGCTAGGTAGGTTATGCATTTTTTCCTTTTTCCTTCAATCTATCCTGTGAGTATCACATTTTTCTAGCCTTCTTTCCTCATTATACACCATAGAAATTTCAACTGCCTCTTTCTGATGTTAGCTATAAGTCGTCTTTTTGTTTTCATTTTCTCTAAAACTTTGTTGTTGCTCACATCTTTGGTTCATTTTATTCCCAGCATCCTTCCCTAGAACCACATTTGCTTTAAGTCTTTTCTTCAGTCCAGCATTCACTGCTATATAAGAAAACTGATTTTACATAACATTTCAGTATTCATTTCTTTCTTTCTAATGAAATGTTTCTGTTTCTTAATATGTTGCTTAGCTTTTAACTTCTAAAAGGCATTTATCTTTGAATTTCAGTTTTGCAATCTTTGTCCCCTGTTAACCTTTATTACTCTGTATGTAACTTTATTTGCTATACAGAAAATCTACTCTGCCACTGAAGGTGAACCTGATCCCTGAAGAATGTATTTGAATTTCATAGTTGTGTTGTCATATCCTGCTATGGCAACAGAAAAGAACTTTGAGTGATATTAACAACAAGGATACTGCAATTAAGTCTTTGAAAAAGAATACAGTGGGAAATAATATTGATAATACAGGCTGCTAAAGGTTAAATCACTTTCCAGATATTTAAATTGCTGTACTTGTTTGATTTTGATATCTCTCATTAATAATTTGCATGTTAAGTTTTTACTTTTGCTAACAACCATGCATTCTGCTTTCTTATAATTGTTGCTTAGTTCTTTATTCTTGATTCCATTCACTACCTTCTGTAGAAGTTCTTGTAGTTTCCTTTTCACTATCAACATTCTGTTATCTGCATATTTTATGCTGTTAAGATTGTGGCCACCAATTTGTTGATATATATAGTCATTATTGCCTACATCTTAATAGGAAATTTTTTTTTTAATCATATCACACCGAGCAAGGCGGTAATGCCACTGATGTGCAGGGGGCTACGTAAGAGTGAAAAGATTAGAAAAGAGAAAGCCAGAAACCACATCCTAGACAAGGAACAAGGGATGAGCCTCTTGACCTGTACAATAGACGTGGGTGGAGTATGAACCGGGCGATAGTTTAGTCTATCTACTCCAATTGGAAAAAAATAAAAAAAGAGAAGAGTGAAAAGATTAGAAAAGAGAAAGCCGGATGGCACATGAAAGAATAATAAATGTTTGATATCTACTATTCTTTCTTAATTTGCTAAATTTAACAAAGCACATTCTTTTTTTATTTCTTGTGCTGTTTCTCTTGCTGACCACCGTACATTATCTCTTCTTGGTGGTTAGTTCTTTCTTCCCACTTTTCTTTTTTCTACCTTTTCCTGTAGTTTTCCTTCTGCACTTGCTACCAACTCTGTGCCATATGCATATCTTGCATTATTAAGATTGTGACCCCCAGCAATGAATCCTGGTAGGACTTTGAATTCTCTCAGAATTTCTTCACGGTTTAGGTTGAATAAGTTCAGTGAGAAGGCATCTCCTTATCTTACATGCCCTTTCTATTTTTTTAATATTTACTGAATTCATTTTCTTTGTTTAATTCTTAATTCATTTAATCATAAATACATTGTATTTGCACTAATTAGATTTTATAATTGTACTAGTAATCATGAAAACTATATTCTTGTTCCAAATGACTGTCATTTGTACCACTCGAAAATCCCATTATTTTATAGATACAAGATTGATTGCTAGGAAGAAAGCATTTTTTATTGTTTCCAACTCACTTTTTCTAACAATGCATGCATTTATTTAAATCTTTTGATACTCGAGATTTTACCAGGACAAGGTTTGACTACTTTTAATGTAACTTAAACTGAGGTTTTCTTTGCATGGATAAGTAGTGGGCCGTTGTAGATATTTTATATTGACGGGAGAGGTTTCCTTTTTTTTTCTTTCTTTTTTTTCTCTGACATGAGAACTATTCTCCACGGGTGACAAACATTTACTCATTCTAGTTGCTTTTCCTAGTTGAGTGCCTACGTGTTTACTTTATCAACTCTTGACATGGAATCTGAAACACTGCAAAGTCAAGAGAAAGAATTGGACACTTCAGAATCGGTTCAATGTTCTACCACTGAATTATATCCGTAAGTACATTTTTCTAGCAAGAACATTTTGAACATTTTTCAAGTGTTTTGAAACTTAGTAAAATATAACTGAAGTTGCTAAAAAAATTTTTAAATGTTAAAAAAAAATGTAACAACAAGTGAAAGCTTTCTTTTTGGAGTCTCTTTCCTCCAGTTATGGGTTAAATAACAGGATGGATTGGGTTCTATAGCCTTGGCTGGCAACCAGTCTACTGCAGAAAGTAATGGCAACCTACTGCAGTATAATCTTCTACCAGTCAGTCATGTCTCTTTTGAAACATGATCATCCAAGTGTGTATCACATACAACACTTAACTGACTGACTCACTGGCTAAAACTTATTCAACACAGATGTTAATTGATTAAATACTGTGGATTAGCATTATATCATTTTGAGGAGGAAAAATGTTTTAACATTTGAATACATACTGAAATTAATAATAAAATATCTTTTACTGTTGTTATTGTAGCAAACTTTAACCTTCATGCACACAAAAAATGGAGTGTCAAAAAGATGTTTTTTTCCTTGACATAGCCATTTTAACTGTCTTCACTCCTTGGCAATATTTATCATTTTAAAAAGTGATGATTAGAATTTTAATAAAGCCTAAACATGTGAAAGTAAATTCATACATTTTCTTAAGAATTTACAATGAAAATAATAAACATTATGTATTTATTTATTTGATTGTTTATTTACACTGTTTATTATATTGTTTATTTGAATGTTTGGCAAAACATCAGCTAACTACCAATCAACTACCAATCAACTACCAATCAATTCAAACTTAATAAAACAGTAAAATAATAAGGATTTCTTTTTAGTTGGTACATATATTTTAATAATTTTGAAAATGTTATAAATTTATGAATGAAAAATGATTTTTATATTTATTTCCTTACAAATTGGTAAATGATAAACATAGCATTGTATTAGTTTTTAGAATCTTGTAAATATAAAATTATCTTTGTAAATAAACATTCTAATAAATAGGGTTTCATATTTCTGTTGTAAATCCTCAAAAACAAAAAATTATTAAATTTACTTTCATCACATATTATTCTAGAATGAAAAAACAGCCCTGCTGACAAGGTCTAAGTTTGCTGAAATTGTTAGATGTAACAAGAATGTCTTTGCTAGTATTCACTTCTTTCTCACTTCTTAACTATGTTCTTAAAAAATTTATATATAACATCAGTAGTTATCTTCTGTTGTATCCTGTTACTTGTATGAATTAAAAATGGCTTTTAAAAAAAAGGTAGTAAAAAAAAATGTGTGCCTTTTTCTTATTTTGATGAATTATAACAAACATGTTGAAACAGAGATAAAAAAAGAGGCACTCCTATAACTAAAGATTTTTTTATCACTTAATCACATCTTTTTTCACTTGACCCCAGGAAAATGGGATGAGATGTATTTGAAATGTGAACTAGAAATTATATATTGAACCTTTGAAGCTACTAAATTTTACAAGTATCAGGCATACATGCAACTATTATTCAACTTTGTCTGGCACAAGATCACAAGAGTGGAGTATTCAGAGAAGAAAGAACTGAGAAATTAGCTTACTAGTTAAGTTATTAGTCTTTCATTTACATTCAGACTAATATCCTCAACTTTGTTATTGTTATCATGGTTTCAGACATTGTACCTTCAAACCTTCTTCAGTTATTGATCCCTCTGTTTCCACTGAGCCCAAGTCTGTACTAACCAGCACAGAGATTGAAATCACAATTACTAGGCCACCAAATTCACAAACAAATTTCTTAAATCTCCAAGCTACCCTGTCAGACAATCCTGAATGTAGAATTTGTAATCTTAAGCTTAATGTTGTTCTATCCTGTCTGCAAAGAGTCAGTTAATTGCCATACGTGATACACACTTGGGTGATCATGTCTTGAAAGAGACATGACTGACTGGAGGGGAAATTTTCCCATAGTAGGTTGCCTCTGTGGTAGATTGGTTGCCAACCAAGACTAATAGAACCTAATCCATCCTTCTATTTAGCCCATAGCTGGAGGGAGAAGAGATGGATTCATACCTTTCCCAAGGGTATTTGTGCGTAAGTAAATGCAATGAATTCAACTGGAATTCAAACTTGACTCTCCGATTTCTTGTTCTGAGCTGATATCAATTGCACCACAATGCACATCTGCAAAAGGTCAGTCAGTCAGTCAGTTAAGTGCCATACGTGATACATGCTTGGGTGATCATGTCTCTTTTGAGACATGACTGACTGGGTAGAGGAATATCCTGCAGTAGGTTGCCATTACTTTCTGCAGTAGACTAGTTGTCAGGCAAGGCTATAGAACCTAATGTGTTCTGTTATTTAACCCATAACTGGAGGGATGAAACGGATTAATATCTTTCCTAAGAGTATTTGCGCGTAAATGAATGCAAGGAATTCAATTGGAATTTGAACATTATGATAACTCCTTGTCCTAGAAATTCAAAGAGAAATTATTCAATAGCAGGCATCTCATGCAAGCAAAGACGCACACAAACACACACACGGCTTGACTTCTCAAATAAAGATTTGAAATTATTTTCCATATTTCTTTCAGGGATCCCTATGCAAGGGAGGCAGGCCTTCCCATGTTAATTGTAGTTGGTATGGCAGCCAAGAGAAAAGCCTTGTCTCAAAAATGCTAAGGCCAGGGCAAGAATAGTAGGCAATTGGCTGGTGTGTCTCATGGTCAGGGAATTCTGACAGTAATGAATTGCCTTTGTCTGGGTTTTAAATATAAGTTCAAAACATCACAAACTCAACAGAGGGTCTCAAGAATTCTAAAGCATCAATATGCCCCTCATACCCAGGTTTTTAACTGGCTAAAACCACCTGCAGAAGGATGCTAAGTCAGTGTGAGACATGTATTCCTGTAACATCAGTTCTCCTACTGACTCTTAGAATTCAAGCTGCCACTCTTAATAAAATGAATACCAAAAAGAAATGATCCTTTTTGTTGATACTGTTTTATGTAGTAGCATGGGATAGAGAAATGACACAGAAACGCAACACTTGTTTTGTTTATCCTTTTCCTCATTTTTCCTTGGTTTTGACATGGAAAGTTCCCTTGTTGATATTATATTACCATATTTTTTTGTCAACTGCTTCTATTATTCAATGTTTCTAGTTGATTCTTCAAGAGATGAGGGTGTTTGTTTGAAGAAAATGTATTTCTTCCATAGGGCCTTATTTTCTATTAACCAAAAACTATCGTGATAGTTCCCCGTATTTGTCATATGGCCTTCCCATCACAAATTGGTTTTTTTCTAGCATAGACTCAATGTTTGTAGGTCCTGAGTGTTAGTGATAAAGTCACTCCATAAAAATGATAATGCTGATGGAAGTACTCAAATAAGTAATACTAATATATGACCTATTATTTGGTTCTGTACTGAAGGGTGGGCAACATGGTGACTTTGTAGATAACATGTTTTTGTATTTTCACTTGGGCCCTCAGATATGTTTATATATTCGATGGTAGACATGGTTAGCCAACTTTCTAAGTATATGGGGCAAGTTAGGTACTTGGCATCTTTGATTACTTTCAGTTTTGTAGTGGGTTAATACTCTTACGTGGATGCAGATTGATGATAGATACCAGTCTTTTTAAGACTGGCCGCCATACTAAAGATAATTATGGCCTTTGCAAAGTAGGACATTATACACATTAGGCTTGCAAGTGAATATTTAGTATTTTTTAAACATTTCCAAAGTGATATGTGCTATATCTAGTCCAAAGTAGACAGTCTCAGGATTTCAGAACTGATCTAACTTAACCTGACAAATACTCATATGTATAATCATTTGTTTTTAGATGATCAATTCTGGATAGTTGCTTTTTCTACCTTTTTTTTTTTCTGGTAAAGTCATGTTTTGCATATATCAATGTGTTTAAAATAGGATATAGAACCCTGGCAATGTTTTTAAGAAATTTGACAAATGGAAAAGTTTTGTTGAAACCAGATTTGATTATGTGTTTCACCTTTGAAGGCTTCATTTAAAAGCAAAAGAAAGAAATGTGTGTCTGTATTTGTTTGTATGCTTAAATAATGAATATTGTATATTTGGGCAGCAATCTCTCTTTTATGCAGGTTTAATTTAAAATAACAGACAAAATGTGATGGTTATGTTTTTTTATGTAATTTTCTATGTGATCTTATGATTTTTTTTCTTTTGAGGACATAAATTATCTAAAAATTGTCCAAATATTTTGTTTATCTGAGTACTTTCAGCTATACTTTTAGCCATTTTTGAGGATGAACATTATTTTACATGTAATAGAATGTATGAGGTGTTATGTATGATGCTGAGTAGTAGTATGTGTTATGTACCGAACACGGTAAGCATGTTGTTAGTGTGTTCGTAGTTGATATTATTGATTGTTAGGATTTTTTTTTATCAATAAAGCCTCCATTAATTTTAAACTTTTTTTTTTTCATGTAGATGATGCTATGATATTTGGGTTGTCAGCAAGTATGTTCTGGATAGGGTTTGGTAGATCTCCATGTGTGTTTAAATGAGATTGAATTGAACTTGGATAACGTTTTTTTCGTAAACATTTCTCATGATTAAAGAAGAAGGAAACGTGTCTATATAACATCTATATGAGAAGATGAGAACAAAAGTTAGAAATAATACCAAGATAGTGAGAATTACTCATCTCAAAAACAAATACTAAATTATAAAACTGGTACAAACCCATTATCATAAGCAGTTGCCAAAACCATCAGACACTGAATATAAAAGGCTCCAAGAATACACCACTAATGTCCTTTGGGACAGTGGCATAGTAGATATAGCAGTTGGTTATACATGTGGTACTAACATCTAGTGGTCATGTGTTCAACCTAGTAGTGACACATGAATCCAGAAGGGTCTGGTAGTGACACACAACAGAAATGAACAATAATTGATATCACAGGCTATATCACAATCAACAGATAATCTATATCAGCTAATCTGATGGTACTTGGTCAAAACATTGTGTCTATATAACATCTATAACATATCAACCAAGATCAGAACAATAGTTTGAAATAATGCCAAGATATTGACAATTATTCATCTCAGAAACAAATACTAAAGAAAGAAAAGATACAGTATAAATATTAACAGATTTTTTAAAAGTCACTCATTTTTTTTCTTCTTTAGCCACAAGAAAAGCCAGCTTAGGGAAAATGTCTCATTAAAGCATACACACAAATATAAAAACACATTCACACATTGCTTTCTTTCCTCTCTGGATCTGATGAAGCCTTCAAAGGCAAAACACGTAATCACATCTAGTTTCAATGAAACATTTTTTTCATTTGTCAAATTTCTTAAATAACAATATATAAATTGAATTATTGTTATAAAAAGAACTTGTAAAAGATTTTCCTCAGCTGCAAAAATCTAATTAATAATAATGTATTAAATATTTAACCAATTTCTCATACATTTATGCAACTTGTTCACAACATCTGTCTAATAAGCAAATTAATGTACAAATAACATACATATGTACAATTGCTATTTACAGGGTGCGATGGGTAAATTGTCACCCATTTCATATTTTTTATTTCACACATTGCTATTTTTATTTTTTTAACTGCCCCTTATAGTAGGGTCAGTTGGGCACCGTCTGTGGAAAAAAAAGAGCACCATGACACAATTTACTCTGCCAGAAATGTCATGCTGTACTGCTTGCCATTCATGCCAGAAGCACCAATATGAACATTTCAGGGTGTTTGGGTGCCAATCTGAGGATTATGAAAGAGTTGGATGAGTCTAATGGTGACTATGAAGATATGGCAACTTGGAAAGCTCATTCTAATAAGAAAAGAACTCTTGAATCTGTTAGTGAGGTCCTCAGACTCAATATAAAGGCATACGTCAAGTTCCATGAGAAGATAATGCTGCCCTGGCTCAAGAGGATGGAAGACCATCTTTCTGGTGATATGATTCTGCACCATGGCAGACAAGTAGGAGAACCCAGTCATGGCTGTCAAACAATTTCTGCAATTACATCACCCTCTTACATCTGGCCACCCAACTCCCCAGACTGCAACCCCACTTGATTATTATATGTGGGGCACAGTTGAGTGAGAGACCAACAAAACTTCTTGTAACACCAAGGATGAACTGAAGACAAGGATTATGGCAGTATTCACCAACTTAAACAAAGAGACCGTCCAGAAGAGATGCAAAAGATTCTGAAGTCATCTGGAGGCTGCATTTGAAGCTAATAGAAATTTTATTGAATAAATTTACTCTTTAGTATTTCAAAATATTTTTGTGTAATTTTAGTAAATATGTCTGTTAAAATGATATGTCAGTGTTATTTTTATTTTTGTGTAACTTAGATGACAACTTATACATCACACCCAGTAGTATTGTCAATGTGAAATTTGTGTTATTGTGATACCGAGCCTTCATGAACAATACTTGTCTGCCAAGTTTTAATGCGAAATCATGTTATGCTCTAATTCTATCATCTGTATCTTGCATATTTCTTTTATTACAACACATAAGGTATTCAATGTACTGTACATATCTAAGCATACAAATACACATGTACCTATTTTATAGATTACAAAAAAATTTTTTCTGACTTAGATGTAAAATTGAGTCGGTTTTCTATTGATCTACATTCTTGTTAAAAGAAAAACATGTTTTACTGATAAAACTGAATGGAATCTCTTGAATTGTAAATTAAGAGAATATCTTTATATCTCCTTGATTACTTCAAAACATCTGAATGAAGTAAGATAAATTTTGAACTAATAAATAGAATATTATCACAACTTAGATATACAAGGAATTTATAAAGTTTGTGTTCAATTTTAAACAATGAAAATCAGCTGCAAAATGTTCACGAACTACAGAATTGTATTACTATTCATATACTTAATGATGGTAGACATGTTGAAAAATTAATAATTCCAACAATATTCTTTTTATCCTTTGTACAGTTTAATTTTAGGTTTAGTTATAAAACTATAAACATAAAATTACATATACACTTTATAAACTCTCTCTTGGATATATTTGGGCAACAATTTTTAATTTATACAAGTTTTGTTAAAAACTAAGTTCTTTGTTAAGGATTTTTTTATTTATATTTCTCTCATTTTGAACCATTTTCTTAGTTTTTAGCCCATTTAAATATAAATTGCCTCATATCTGAGTACTTTAAGCTTTGAGAAGCTATTATCAAAGAATTTTTGTTTTTTGTGATCTATCTATCTATCTATCTAGCTATCTATCTATCTATCTATCATAACAAGGAAACAAGTTTCAATTCAGTTCTTCTGATGTTCTTTGTTTTCATTATTTACACTATTTGTCAACATCTTCATCATTTATATCACAATGTTTCAGCCATTGTGCCCTTCATCAGGTGTATATCAGCTTTCGACACTATATGACAAAAATTCCTCTCCCAACCTTCTTCAAACTTGATGTCTTCAAAACTGCTACCCTAATCTTCAAATGGAACCTTTTTGGAATGGAGTGTTTTATATCCCAAAACAAATTCAGCAAAAACCAAACAGTGAACCTTGATCCACCCCTGAATGTGCTGCAGCCATAGCTCACCACCACCACCATTTCAACATCTATCACAAGGAACGATATGGTCTAATCCTTAATTCTTTCAGAACCACCCACAACCTTCTGGAAAACAAAAAGTGCAGCTACATGCAAGCTGTTTACATTGGATCTCATAAATTCTACCTAAAAATATACTCTAGACATTTGTAAACATCTTTGCTGATGGCATGACAATATACAGACACATCTCCAAACCTCTTGACAATCAGAGATTAGTAGCTAATCTAACACTAACTTTCCAGTGAGGGAAAGACAGGCTAGTTACATTTAATGCCTCCAAAACCAAACTGGTTACATTACTGCTGCTTAGATCCTGAATAATCATTAGTCAAAATGAACGGATATCCCCTTGAGGAGGATCTATGACTTAAGAGGATATTGAACCTCAGGCTCACACCTGACCTCAAGTAGAAATCCTATATAAGATCCATCTCTAAAGATGCAGGTAAAATGATTGGCTCTCTATACTGTTTCAGTAACTACCTTACTCTTCATGCTATGCATTCCCTTTATAAGAGCCAGATCAGGCCAAAAATGGAGTACTGTTGCCATATCTGGGCAAGAGCTGCCCAGACCTTACTTTTCAGTTTTGATAGATGTCAAACGTACCTTTGAGACCTTGAAGAAGAATTATTTCTACATTCCAGCCTCTCTCTCACAGGTGGGATGTAGCAAGTCTATTACGATACTATCACTACTACCATGGAAAGTGCTCAGACTGCATTACTTTGTACCACCAGGTCTGACCTTCACGTTTAGGAATTACCATGCCACTTACATAGTAAAAAAAAAAAACACTCATACTCTGTGTTTCATTGGTGAGATGTAAATTCTACTCAAAAAGCTTCTTTCCATGAATTACAGTCCTATAGAACAAACTCCCAAGAGGATGTTTCCCCGATCGTTACAGTCTTTACCTGTTCAAGTCTTGAGTCAACCATTGTCTTCTTCTCCTGTTCATATACACTACCCATATAACTCTACTTTGAAACCATACTGTAGAAAAAAAATATTTCATTCCTCACTATGGCTTTTCAATGTTCTTCCATGCTTACTTTTAGAGGCAGTCTGTTTCACCTTTATATTCTCTACCATAGCACACAATTCTTGTTCACTTTTTCCTCTTTGTTAGGTTTTACTCAGCAGAGAATTCTTTATAGAATGGCATGAACTGTATCTGAATATTGTTTTGATGTTGTATAGGCTGCAGATCTGAATCTTTACCAAAAAGCCCTTGAAATAAGGTAGACCATGTCGATTTTCAGGTCTTCCTTCTTGACTCTTCTCTTTCCACCTGTAGATGCTGGCGTTATGTTTGCCAGGTAGTTGTTATTCAGTTGTGATATTGTTCAGTGAAGGTTGACTTGTAATATACAGATATTATAAACCTGTTCTCTGTATTTATTGCATATTTAGTTATTAATACATTCAGATAATTTAGCTGTTATTGTTTTCTTCTTTCATTGTGAACTAGATTAAAGGTCTTATTGACTTCATATGGTCCAGCTGTACAAATACTGTTATAAGTAGACATACTATTGACATACTGTTCCTAAAGCCATTTTCTTGAAGTATGGCATGTATATGTTCACTATCACTGATGGCAATGGTGAACCCATATCCAAGCCATCTTCCTCTTGGTGTATATCAGACTCTAGTTGGAAGAATGTGGTCTGTACACAAGACATCAACATTACCATCAGATTATCTATTAGAAAGTTAATATGTTCTCTCAGGATGGGGTCTGATTACAGTTGGCTTCAAACTACAGTCAGGACCTCATCTGAAGAAGCGCTGGTAAACAGGCTTACCACATCTAAGCTTACTATTCAATTTCTTAGGTGCCACTTGGATCAGTTTTACTAAGTGTTCTGAGTTTCTTAAATAGGACAAAGACTTCCTGTTGACCAGATGTCCACTAGAAATCTGGTCAGCAGATGGCATGCTGAGCCCCTGCAGTTTACTACAGGTCTCATTGGAATACCAACTTTGTATATTTTGGAGACCATACATGTGTGGCAGCTTGGTATAATGTTGATTCAGCTGTCTATATTTATTAGTGCAAAGTATTTTTTGTTCTTATTTAGGATCTTTGGAATGACAAATCGGGGAGTCGAGTTCAAATTCCAGTTGAATTCCTTGCATTCACCTACGCGCAAATACCCTTGGGAAAGGTATTAATCCGTCACTTCCCTCCAGTTATGGGTTAAATAGCAGAACAGATTGGGTTCTATAGCCTTGGCTGGCAACCAGTCTACCACAGAAAGCATTGGCAACCTACTGCAGGATAATCTTCTGCCCAGTCAGTCATGTCTCTTTCAAGACATGATCGCCAAAGTGTGTATCACATATGGCACTTAACTGACTGACTGACAAATTCCTCTCAGTTTTTAGGATCACCAGTTCACACTCCACCCACGTCTATTGAACAGGTAAAGAGGCTCATCCCTTGTTTCCTGTTTAGGATACGGTTTCCGGTTTTCTCTTTTCCAATCTGTTCACTCCTATGTAGCCCCTGCACATCAGTGGCGTTACCGCCTTGCTAGGGGTGATATGATTTAAAAAAAAAAAAAGAAAAAAAAAGATCTTTTTAAGTTTGCTATAGCTGTCATCCCCAACTAGGCTTGTCAATTTTTTCAGAATATTCCAACTTATTCACTACCACTGAAGCAATGCCTTTATTATTTGGCAGTACAAAGACACTAGTGTCACTCTCTAAGGTCTCTATTGCCAATATTTCTTCCCTTGTGAGCTTGATTTGAGCAGTTTGGTTTTTTTCTAGTGCTTGTCTCACTTGTCATCCTAGATCATCTGGGCTTTCAGCATCTTCAAGACAATCTCCTCCACTGGAACTATCATATATAAGTATAGATAGTAGTGGCAAAGTTGAGATCCTTGTTCAGTGACTCCTCAGAGGCACTTGCTGATATTAAACAACCGCTCTTACTGAACCATGATTGGCTTTGTTACTCCTCCAACTCTGTGTGTTTTTTTAAATTTTTTTTATCTATGGATTCTTACACATGTGGCAAGCCTTTGCAGGGAAGGAATCTAAGTGAGTGTAGAAACTTTCCATAGTAATTATTGCCCCAAGTGCTTCTGTGGCAGTTTCTACACCCTCCTAGCCTCTACCCAAAAAGGAAAATTGCAAAAACATTAGAAAAACTGAATTAAAAACTTATGAGATTTACCTTGTCTACCACATTCAATGAAATGTGTATAAAAGAAAAATTTCTTCCCAAATATATATATATATATTTGGTGCGTGACTCTTCAGAAATGAATTGAATTCTCTCGGTGACTGACATCTGTATACACTGCTTATATACAAGATGTTAAAATTTCCCTTCTCTGACCCCATGCGCCGATGGATTAGTGAGTAGAGACTCCGACTGATACCAAATCGGTCGAGTTTCGATCCTGGCCAGAAGCAAGTGGATATGTCTAACCACACTGATGAGCTGTGATACAGCGAAACGGGCTTGTATGTGGATGACTAATATATTATGCTCTCATTATGATTGAGCACTCTGGAGAAGAAAATTTTAAAAACAGTTTCCACTTCGGCTATAATGCGTGACTCTTCAAAAATGAATTGAGTTCTCTCGGTGACTGGTGTCTGTATACACTGCTTACATACAAGACATTAAAATTTCCCTTCTCTGACCCCATGTGCCGATGGCTTAGTCAGTAGAGACTCTGACTGACACCAAATCGGTCTAGTTTCGATCCCGGCCAGAAGCAAGTAGATATGTCTAGCCACACTGATGAGCTGTGATACAGCGAAATGGGCTTGTATGTGAATGACTAATATATATATATATATTTTAAAATAACTTTAATCCAAAAGGAAAAGTAGGAAGGTAAATCCCAAAGACTTGATCCTAATTAATATTAATATTTTAATATTAAAAAATGATACAGGGGGAGAGCTCAATGTAAATAAAATTACAGAGCTAATATAAAATAAAATAAATTTTGATGTTCAAAACTGTTGAATGATCATTTCAACATGAAATCCCTAAGAGAGATTTCATATCTCATCGGCAACTACCACATTTCAAAATGAAATAAAAAAGAAATCAAAAATGAAGGTTAAGAATTAAAAAATTTACGTCACAAAACAAAATCGGTTAGCAATCAACGTCTATTTTTAGATTTTGGACAATTTTACTTTTAGATAGAGTTGTAAGTGAAAAAATTGGAAAATTTGGCTTTGTCTAGCTTTACAAAGGGAAAGAGGATAAAGGATGGAATAGGAAGTGGTGTTAAATTGAGAATTGGGTTAAACGAAACAGAAGGGAAAGGAGGGAAGGGGTAAGAAGGGTAAAGAAAAAGAAAAGAAAAATTTCCATATTTTAGAGACACTTAACATGTGTCAAACAAAACTAGCATTTATAAATGGGTTAAAGTATTAGAAAAAAGATTTTTAGAAAAAACATATTTAGGGGAGAAAGCAGATATATGATTTAATTAAATTTAATTAAGTTAATCTAATTAATGATAAATCTAGATATAAATAAAATAAAAATAAAAAATAAAATTTAATTTTAAAAAATTTTCTAAATTATTTTTAAAAATTTTTATAAAAATTTATATTGTGAAAAAGATATATATACTTGCAGAAGAAATTGGGGGTTAAATTAGTAAAAGTATGGGAGCATATAATTCAGCCCAGGTGGCAGATCTAGTAGGAATATGTGAAGACCCATGACCACTCACTTTCTAAAGTGACACAATATATAATAGAAAGTCTAAACCACTGATCGACATAAAAGCAAACTGGTAATTCCTAGATTTTTATTACGACAGTCTTACTACAGTAAGTAGCAGTAACTTTTTAGCTGATAAAGAAAATATCAACTTATATTATTTTTTTTCTTGATTTTAATCTTTGTGTTTGTTTGTTTTTATTTTTAAGCAAATATACAAGAATTAATTATACAAAAAAAGCTGAAATGAAAGGCTTTACAAATTCTTCTGATATTTGATCATTTGGTCATATTTTGGGGAAAATAGCTTTGACCAGGAACCTTTTAGCTCAGCTCATATAAGTCCATAAGATAACACTCTAGTAAAAAGGAAGAAATATATAAAAAATACTACTGATGCAGAAACTAGGAATCAGCTGTAAACTTTGATTATATTTTGTCATGTAAGGTACATTTTTAAAACTCTGGACCTTTGTTTTGCATGCCACAAAGTATTATTTGTACATCTGTAAACTCCTTGTGGCCCATATTAGGTGATGACGCTGTTTTTTCAGTAGCAAATAGGATTTTACAAGGTGGAATTGCTAGATCTATTTCCAACCTTCTTCTTTTACTCAAACTTGGCGCCAATTCAGAGTTATCAAGATGGTTTCCAACCAAGGCTAGAGTGCCTTATCTGTCCTGCTATTTTACCCATAGCTTGGAAAAAATATAGATGTATGCATTTTGCAAGGAAATTAGTATAAAGTAAATGAAACACTCAGACAGAATTTAAATGTGTTTTATGTCATTGAAACCGTAGTAATTTTATCATTATTATTATAATCATTTTATTCAACAGTTTGTTCATTTTCAAGGAAAGAATTAAATCAGTCAGTCAGTTAAGTGCCATACGTGATACACGCTTGGGCGATCATTTCTCGAAAGAGACATGACTGACTGTTGCCATTGCTTTCTGCAGTAGACTGGTTAGCGACCAAGGCTATAGAACCCAATCTGTCCTGTTATTTAACCCATAACTGGAAGGAATAGACAGATTAATACCTTTCCCAAGGGTATTTGCACGTAAGTGAATGCAATGAATTCAGCTGGAATTCAAACTCGACTCTCTGATTTCTCATTCTGTGCCAATATCCAATGCACCACAACACACATCCAGAATTAAATATGCAGTTTTAATTCACATCAGTTTCTCCCAACTCCTGGTAGGTATTGCTCAGAAACACCCCTATATATTGAGGTCTTCTGTTTGCATAAATAGCAAGATTATTTCCATTGCCAGTTTCCTAGGCCTGTCTCATAGCTTATTGCACCTAGTATTTCCCAGTGGTCATCCATCTGAGTACTGACCAGACTCAACATTGCTTAGTTTCAATGTTCTGGCAAGAACTCATGTTTTTACATTAATTTAATATTTACATTCCTTATCAATAAAGCCACTAATCTTCATTACAACATTATTGAATACGAATTACTTTTTGTGAATATTTGATTAATTTTAAAAATTTCTTTTATCAGCAAATTAGTAGTGTCCTTTTTTAATCATTTTACCTCAAACAAAGCAATAAAGTCACTAAGACACAAGAGATTATCGAGTTTGAAAGAATAAGAAAAAAACATTATTAAGGAGTTAGTACAGTAAAAGAAGCAGAATCAAGAAGGCAGTAGATAAAGATTGACATTGCATTTAACAATTTAAAGATCAAAGTTGACTGAAAAGCAATAAGCTGGAAGTGAGTTCTATGGGCAAGAAGTGTGAGAGAAAGAACTGTTAGCATAGAACTTACATTTTTGTCTAGACAAGTCAACTGTAAAATTAGGAAACCTAGTAGCTAATCTAGTATTGCAGTTAAATTTATAAAGTCTAGGTACCACAGAGCAAAGATCACCAGAACAATTAGCATGAAAATGTTTATAGAAAAGGCACAGGAGAGCTACATTATGACTGAAAAAAATGACTGAAGCCAGGATGCCAGGTCAGGATCAATAACATCACTGATTTTTCTTTGGATTTTATCAAGAATATCTAAATATATAGCAGAAACACCAGACTATATTTAGCAGCAATATTCAAAGCAAGAACAAATGGTATTCTTATAGATATATAAGATAAATTCTGGTGAGAAAAATTGTCTAGCATAACACTTTCCTTGCTTTTGTTTCTAACACTTGACAACAGCATGGGTATTATATATTTTTAACTTTATTTTTTGAGGGTTTTTTTTATTATTTATTTTTAAAAATTGATTTAATGAAGTCTTTATCACCTTAGTAACATGAGATCATCTTACTGACTGTTTGTGAAGAAACATTTTAGTTGCTATCTGATATAAAATCTAAAACATACTAGATTTTGCTTGTTTAATTCTGGGTAGAAATGTATAGAAAAAAAAAGTGTGCCTACATAAATAAACTTAGATTTTATAAAAACATGTATTTGTTCTCTTTTACTTGTTTGATCACAAGTCAAAACGTTGAGAAAATAAGGTAAAATTGAATTTCTGACAAGCATTATTTCCTTGGATTATTGATCTGTCGATTGCCATAATTGTATCAACAGCACTCACTTGTACAACCTGTCATCATTATCACAGGAAACAAACCATTCAGAAGATTCTCTTTTATTTGTTCTAGTTTTAATGCATTCACAAGTGTTTTGTTATCAGCTCAAGCTTGCTTGATTTGTTGATACTAAGCGTAAATGACCCAAAGGATAAACAAACGTGTTCATAACCTAATAATAATTCTTAAGAAGGCTCTTATAACACTGTCATCTTCTCTTTGTAGATATGCAGCAATCTAGTTGTTACTGTTTGCACTAAACAGAAGTAACAAGTAATGTAAATGCATAGCGTGTTTAGGAATATTCTTTCGATCAGAAGTCAGAATTCATAAATCTTAACTCAAACCCTTTTGTGAAAGGATTTCATCATTAGAAAAAAATTCAATGTTCAATAAAGATAATTTATTATTTTATTTCAAACATGTTTTTTTTTTGTTTGTTTTTTTTTAATTTTTTTTTTTTGACTGTGCATATGAAAAAAGAATTGTGAAATTCCACAGGTGTTGACAACTAAGATTATCTATTATCTCATAACTCAGCATTTTTTCTCATCCTTTGCATGTATCTTATCTCTTATCTCCATTATTCTCTCCAAGCTTCATTACCCATTTGTTTTTAATCTCCATGTTCTGCAAACATGGATTTATTTGATATTTAATGCACAAATATTTTCTTTAACTCTACCTTCCCATAAAGAAATTTAATGTACCACCATTTTATATCTTTCTCTCCTTGTCTTTCGGTCTTTTTGTTTTGACTTAATTTTGTCTCCATTATATCTATTTATCTATCTATTTTATTACTTAAACATTATTTTTAGTGGATACCCATATTTGAGTAGATACTCTGTTTATTTATTTTTATTAGTGAGAAATTTTATTAGAAAAATGTGTGCTCTCTAGCAGGATTTAAATCTGTGTTCTCTTCAGAGAAACCATTATTAGATCTGATGTGCTTTGACTTCTTGATGAACAAGCAAAGCATGAATAGTGCTTTTAAATACAGATTTTTCCTGATTCTCAAAATATACATTTCTCTTCAGTCTCTCTCTCTCATATATATATATATATATATATATATATATATATATATCTCCAGGTAAAGAGAGCCAACAGTTTTACAATTCTGAGTTTTCCAGCATTTACTTTTTTTATAAAAGTGCTCAATACAGCAAAAATTGTAGAGCATATGTAAACATTGCAAAATGTTCGTCTTAGAATATGGTTAAAAAAAATCTTATTCTTAAAAAATAAGTGTTTATTAATTTGCATATATATAATAATTTTGCTTTATAAGAATAATATTTAAATGGATATTAAAATAATTGATATCTAAATTTTTAATAATAAGGGGCTCTGAGCATCGGTACTGGTCTACAAAACAAATTTCTGCCAAAACTAAAACTCGAAGAGCCAGCACCCATTAAACCCCAGATATAAAAACACTATGCCTTGCCAACAAGATGCAATTCAGCTTAACACCCTGACCTCATTGTATGACCACCAGCCCATACACACACCTTATCAGTGTCAATTTTAACCCTGAAAATAGACAGATAAATCCAGCCATTGGCACACCACTCATGCTATCAAGAGTAAACTCGTACTACACCAAATATGTATTTATTTTTTGCACAATTACATATGCTGATATTGAATGTTTTATATATATATATATATATATATAAACTTATATATAAATGGAACTTTGTCTGTGTGTGTCTCCGTTACCTATAGACTCTGAAACGGCTGAACCGATTTTCTTGAAAATTTACACAGTTGTACTATAAGCATCTGCAAGTGTTCTTAGCTAGGTTTTGTGTCGATGTACCCCCAGTAAATATTGAAAGTCGATAATCGAAAAATCGTGTTATAGAAGGAGTCGTTTGATTTTAATCATATTTGATACACTTATAGACAAAGACATAAGAAACGATATTCAGAAGTTTCAAGGTTGCAGTTCTAAAAACAAAAAATTTGATATCGATACCAGGAAATCAAAATTTGACTTACATCCATTCATTTTTCTTTCAGTCTACTGTTTCGCTTTAACTGGAAACAACTACTGCTTTTTAATCTTTCGTGTCAATGTCCAAAGAGTCTGAGCTCCAGGACCATGGATTAGTTTTAAAGCTTTCATTACACCCGGGCAACGCCAGGCTATACCGCTAGTATATATATATATATATATATATATATATACACAGCGCCCATAGCTCAGAGGTAGAATCGTCAACTGACACCAATTCGGTCAGGTTTCAATCCTGGGTTAAAAAGCAATCGAAGTCTAACCATACTGATGAGCTGTGATATAGCGAAACAGATCTGTCTGCAGATGACACTATATATATATATATATATATAATCTAAAATTTGATGAATACATGTTGTTGAAATGTTTGTTCCTTTCTTTGCAACCATATGCTCATTATAACATGTATATTTTTATTATTAAAAATGCAATGAAGTCATGCTTCTTTTTAATCATTACATGTTTCATCAGTTTGGATTGATTCAAAACCTTCAGCTCTCTATAAAAAAAAAAACCTTACCACATTGCTTATAGCTTAATTTCAGAGTATTTATATAGCTGTAGTGATAACCTTGAGAAGATCATCAAAAAGCATAATAATAAAATTTTAAACAGATATACTAACCTAAATAACATTCTAAAAAAATGATTACAATAACAATAATTGCAATTGCCGAAAATCTATTAAGTGTTCATTAGCAAATAAATGTCTGACTCTATAGTCTACTTATGCTCTATTTTACCCTTACGTAGCCCCCTGCGCATCAGTGGCGTTACTGCCTTGCTCGGGGTGATATGATTAAAAAAAAAAAAAAAAATTTCCACTATAGAAAATCTTACAGTAATAAAATATTATATTGGCTGTACCAAGAATACTTTTAAAACCCACCATTACTTTCACATCTTCTCTTTTAATAATAAAACTTACCACAATAGCACATCACTTTCTAATTATTATTGGCAATTAAGAGATGCCAATAAAACCCCTACCGTGAAATGAAAAATATTAAAAAAAAAATAACATAACTTGTAAATCTTTACATGAGCCATGTCTTTTCTGTTTCTATCCCCTAGCATATATTGATTGATTCTTCCATCTTCTGACAATTAATTTGTTAAAGCTTAACACATAGATCATTCACTAAGTCAACTACACATGTTTGACTGGCAGTGTATTTTTTTAAAAAAAGACAAAAACCTTTCCCATCTTTGTCTCTTGTCCACTTTAAGTTGAATAATAATTTAAAGAAAGTCATGGAACCATTTCACGATGACAAGTGATAACTTTTCAGGCGTGAGTAATGCTACATATGTATCATTCAATTTTTCATCACTGGCATGAAAAATGTCTAGGTCTTAAGTCATTTTAAGTCTCCATCACCCTTTAATCTTACAATCAAATTTCTCCTATATGTCATGACCTAATTTTCAATTGGTTCACCGAGACAAACCCTCTAAAAATCCCTCCATCTTAATTGTCTGGGTATGGTAAAAATTGTGTTGTTTTTAAGCTTCTATATATAATGATTCCTAACAAGAAAAATATTTCACTGCCTGACAAGGTGCTAATATGACAGTATCGAAAGACAACGGCTGTTCTGTTGCAGTAAACTATAGTTTTTGAATTTATTATAAAAATATTACCATCCACATATATATATATATATATATATATTTGTGATACCCACTGGATGTATATTTTAACATTCCTATTGAAAATTGTGTCATTGATGCTTCTTCTTGTAGTGTTGATGCTTTTGTACCTTCTCAGGAATACCAGGTGAAACTACAACATTCTCCTTGATTCACACCTGCCTGTTCAGCCTCTATAGCCCACAGGAATTACTTTTTCTAGCTATGCCAGCATGATAGTTCTAGTCAAAGCAAACACTTTTTTGTCCTGCTTACAATAATTGTAAATGTGTCCCCAAAGAAGTTAAGTATTGTCTGATAGAATGAGGTACCATATCACCCTTAGCAAGTTTGGTTCTTGTAACTACTGGCAGCTTTGTAATACTGTGTTGAACAAAAGTCTTCTATCTCTCCTCTCTTCATTCAATTTGAAGGGTTAACATCCTCTGCTGAAAAGCAGAATATTTTGCTTGTAAATTCTATTCTGTTTCTCCTTTTAATTCATCTGGAGTATCTTTACCTGACTTTCCTCTTAGAACTGAATTTTTACTGAGTTGTATACATATAACTCCTGTGTTTTCTGCTATCATCTTTAAACTGGATCCTAATGAAGCATGTGATGGTGTCTTTAAGAAATGTGAACTGAACTCTTGAACTGGTTCCTGTTCTCTATAATAAATGGCTTCCTGCTTCTTGCTTTCCTGTCTGTTAGAAATCTTCTGTAGTTCTAGTTTGTAAGAACTCAGGTGAACCATCTGGTCCTTCTAATTATCAGCTTATTAGCCTTCTACCTTTTTTTTTGGCAAAATAATAGAGACTCTAATTAATTTGAAATTAAATTGA
Source organism: Ascarosepion bandense (assembly GCA_037127315.1). NCBI lineage: Eukaryota > Metazoa > Mollusca > Cephalopoda > Sepiida > Sepiidae > Ascarosepion > Ascarosepion bandense. Next base: position 2,574,819 of record JBBBDQ010000167.1, on the reverse strand, counting down.
AAATGAATTGGTTAAACATCTCATTTTGCAAGATTTTTTTTCAGACATGCAAATGGCTTTTGCTTCTCTAGACCAATTGCTGTTAACAATTATTGCTGTTTGAGAGGGTTTGGCATGCTGGTCTTCTTCACAAGTTGAAAGGTTATGGTATTTCTAGATTAATTTTTGATCTGGTTCATTCTTTATCAGATCACAAAATGAAATGGAGGCTCTATTCTTGAACCAACATTGTTCCAAATTTTTATCAACAATCTTCCCATTCTGAACTCAATATCTATATTGATGAGATAACTCTTTACTCCTGTCTTCATGGTAAGTCTGATCAGTTTGATAAGGTCAAATTGGCAGCTGATCTAAAAAAAATGACTTTCAATCTGTTGCTAACTAGGGGCGAAAAAAAGCTTGTTAAATTTTCACATTTCCAGAACTAAACTACTCCTTTTTAATTGTCTAAGAGAATCTTTTGTAACTTCCATCAGCATGGCTGATGCTAACCTCCAGGTAAGTAACTTATTGTACCTTCTTGTGCTTCAATTTTCCACCAATATGAAGTGGAAAGATTATATTGAATCAATTCTTAGGTCTTTTGCTCAGAAAGTTAGCTCACTGTCTTGAACTAAACAATTTTTCTCACCAAAATCTATCTTATACATTTAACAGGCATAGCTGAGTGACTTTCAGGATCTGCTGTAATAGGTCAATTTAGGTTGTGCAAAGTCACAAAAAGAATAAAAAATATCTTCATAGAATTCAGTTTTATATCTTAATATCTTCATTTGGTCATTTCAACAGTCAGAATCTGTCTACTTTCATGCAGACATTTATCATACCAACTCACATCTTAAGTTGAAATGCAACACTTTGGTTAGCTTTGTTAAGTCTGGCACAGGGTTTGAGTCAGAGTTCTTCTTAGACATTTGCTTTTTCTATGGTTAGCGGTCACAGGTATCAATCTACCAAATTAACTTCTTCATTCTTTCATTAATACCTCACACCAATACTCTTCAAGGAGTGTGAACAATTTCTCCGCCTTCCCTGGTATTTCATCTGTGCTTACCACCTCGGATCTTCTTCAACTGTTCTGATTCAACTGCCTTGGGTTTGCATTTACTTGCAATCATTAATTAAATTTTGTCATTTCATATTCCTTCTACAGAAGAAAAATTCTGTTTCCACACAGATATTTACCAGATGACTTTTTCAATTTTTGTCAGGTTCATTAATTTCTTAAATCACAAAGAAATCCTTGTGCTCTTACCCTGTCTACAGTGCAATCCCCTTTACTGTCTGCTTGGCTGGTCATTAAGTAAATTTTATAATTTCCAATTATCTTGTGCAAGGTTCGCTATTCTGTCCTGTGTTTTTATAAGTTGTACATTGTAGACAGGACTATTATTCAGCTGTCCAAGTTCACTACATGGCTTTCCTGCAATCTGCCTTGTTCTATGGAAAATTTCTTTGTTTAGCGATTTAATAAAAAAAAATCTTCATTTGTTTCTATCAGAATGTCTGTCTATTTTTAACCCTTTAGCACCGAATAGTGTTACACTCATTGATACATAGATTTTATAAAATTAATGACAGTAGTAGATTGGCAAATAAAGGTCTTATCATTTTACAATTGAAATAGCTAGATTGTAATGGCTAGAACTCATTTCCAGCTTCTTGCTTTCCAGTCAACTTTGCATTTAAACTTTTAAAGATTAATTTGAATCAGTCTTGTCTTCTTGATTCCTGCTCTTTTACTGTTCTCTTAGTAATTTTTTTTCTTATATTGTACTTAATAATGCCTCTTGCATATTGGTGACTTTATTGGCTTGCTTGGAGTGATATGATTTTAAAAAGATGTTTCAGTATTTGAAAAATGTATTACATTATTTTGAATGAAATTTATTGTACCATATGGATAATTTTGCACCACTCTCTATCTCTCTATACATATATAAAATGTATTTGGACAACAATTCTTCTTTTATACAAGTTTCATTAAAGACAACTAATAAAGTATTGTATTTTAAGCTTTTTATTTAATTTTCCTTTGTGTTTTTTTTCTTTTCTGGACATAGTATATATGAAAATTCTGCAAATGTTTTGTCTGGCCAAGTGCTTTTGGCTATTCTTTTACCCCTTATCAAGAAGCTTTCATTTATTTTTAATTCTAGCTGAATTTAAGAAAATATACAAAACATTCAGACAATTTTTACACACTTTATGTCCAGAAAAGAAAAACTTATATGAACACAAGATAAATAAAAAAACTTAAACCCAGTACCTTTAATGAAACTAGTATATATATATATATATATATATATATATATATATATATATATATAGTTAAATTGTGATGATGCTTAGTGCCAATATTGTTTTTTCTATGGTTTATTGGTAGCAAGGCATTTTTGGCAAGCTGATGTTCTTGTCATAAAGTGCTTCATATCAACTTCTGCAGAAGAAACAAAATCCCTGAAGAGTGAAAACATCACAATAATGCCTTCCTAAAACTTCGAAGTCAAAATAACTCTGCTCAGTTAAGTGACACACTGCTCCACATTATATATATATATTGAGCACTGTTTTAAATTAATGTTTTGGACATTGTAAAAAAAATTTTTTTCTTCATCCCTTATTCACTCGGATATATATATAGTCATCTGCAAACAGTCATCTGTTTTGCTGTATCACAGCTCATTAGTACGGTTAGACAGCCGAATGCTTTTTATATAAAATTTATAACATAAAAAAAGTAAAAAGTAGCTATTTTGTAGTGGTATTATAACAAATTTATGTTATAAATTCTAAATAAATATTATTCGCTCTACTTTGTATTGAGCACTTTTCTAAGAATAGTGCTTCTTTGGATACGGAATTTTATTCCATACACTATACTTATATATATATATATACATATATACAAACACACAATAATGGGAAGAAAGTACAATAAGAAATTTACTGTTCCTTAACATTTATTTTTAGTTTTACAGTGCTCAATACAAAAGTAGAGCTAAATTATTGTAATATATTTAATTCAACATTTTTGCAACACAGAATTTCCCATGTTTTGGAATCATATTTTAACTATGAGTCCATCTTCAAGTGATCATTTTAGGGGTGACTAACAGAAAATTATATATATATATATATATATATATATATATATATATATATATATATAGAGAGAGAGAGAGAGAGAAATATGTGTAATTGTAACTTCTCTTTCATATGGAAAAAAAATTGAATATTTTGTTTGTTTTTTAATATAAATAAGAATGAACATCAGATACTAGGCCAAATATGAATTTAGCCATCAATATCATTATGATATCTTTAGCCTGTTGTCAATTGAGGTCACAATAACAAAGGTATGAACAATAATGTATAAATATCACTATGGCATCATTAGCCTGTGGTCACTTGAGGTGACAGTATCAAGGGTTGTTATGGTGATAAAAATCTCATGATATTATCACTTCTAACACAGTTGTTCCTAAATGAGAAGCTTTTGGCTCCCAGAGGAGGAATTTTAGCTTGGGGAAGAACTAGACAAGAATGTCGGTCAAATCGTAATTTTAATGGTGAAAATTTGACAATCTCATTTTGGGAATGTTATGTCGCCAAGTATAAATGAATAACTCAACAACAGAATCAGAATATAAGTTGTATTCCGCGGAAAGACGGTTAGTATGTACAGAAGTGATTAGTAATATTTCCAATAGAAAGATACAAGAGTCCAATCCGTCGTAAGACGTGTGTATACGTGATTACTTCCGGTAATCTTCACTGACTCGCACTGACTCTTCAGTAACTCATTAGAGACTCTCAAGTGACTCTCTACGATTCTCTTGTAGAGAATCCACCATTGCTATATATAGCAATGGGAACAGTCCATTTGTAGTCAAATAGGAGCGGCGCCCTAACAGGGAAGGAATTGAGGAAACATAACTTACAGCAAAGAGATGTGACTTGTATATCTGAAAAACAATATACTAATGTTACTTTAGTTCTAAAGGTTTTAGTGAAGGCATGAACCTAAGTTCCCTTGTGCTCTGTCTAAATACCGATTCATAAAAAAAGATTAATGTGATCAAATATTTAAATGGACAAATTACTAGTACATCTAATACTTGTACATGATTTTGGTTTTTTTTTTTGGTTTTTTTTTTCTGGATATAGAAAGTACCTAAATGCTATGAAATGTTTTAAAAGGGTATTTTCTAATTGTACTATGGAATCTAAATGCTATATCTTTCCAGAAAATTACCAAATCCAGACAATTTTTTCTGCTCACCAAGAAGCAAGCAACTTTTTATTTCATTGCAGAATTTATATATCTTTTCTTTTATCTTAACTTTTGCATGATTTTTTAAATGTTTCTTGTTTTATGCCATGCAGAATGTCAAGCTCTCCATCCAGGGAACCAGAAGAAGTTCAGATTGAACTGCAACCATCAGGTGATGGAACCACCACGCATGGCAAACGTAAATACAATTATCCTTATTTGTTGGTGGTTAGTGATTTGTGGTTGTCATGTTGGTACTGTAAATGTTGTTGATGTCGCTATCATGTGATTTTTTTTTATAGTATCCAATCAAATTTCTTACATTGCTTTTATTTTTTAATTTTCTTGACTGTTTGGCTGTTTAAGTTTGTCTTAGAGTACTTTCTGGTTCTTTTACTATTGTCCCATAACAGATACAAAATCAATTATATTGATCAGAAGATAATATTGTATCAATTAATCTTGTGGAAAATATTGAACCAACTAAGAGTTTCAGGGTAGAATAAAATAAACTCAGTCACTTATGGTTGTGTTGAAAATATTGTGTAATACATTTACAACTAGAAAGCTTCTATAATCGTTTATTGTAATGCTTGTTGAGACTTACTGTCAAAAAATGACAGCAATATTTAAGTAATTTTTACAATTGTATTTATAAAATCTCCAAAAGATCCTTTTGTTTATGTTCAATATTCAATACTCCTTGAACATTAAATGAAATATATTCTATTCACCATTGAATAATTATAGTTTTATTTATCAAATCTGACATAACATAAAATTCTACTTCTATTACATTTGTCACCATAAGAGTTCACGATGTAAAAAACGGAATCATCCATCTCTATGTAGTGGACTCTTCTGGTGATGATTTAAAGAAGTGTTACCTTTTTTTCAAAATTGGATAAATGTAGTAATCTTTCTACACATTTTGATCAGCCTCTATTTTCTGTTGTTGTTACCCAAAAATTTATACCAAAATTTATTTTCAGCTTTCTCAGAAGACAGACTTATTTGTTTGTTCTTAAATTTTCTTTAGATCTTTTGCATGGATGTTAATTTTTGTTTTTATTTTCTTTATAGTAGTTGCCATTGCTGCTTATTATTTTACAACTATGCTGACATTTTTAAAGATTTTTAATCAAAATTTTTCAATCATTGTCTTTAATAGGTTCTTAAAAACTACCTGATCCAAACATCTGAGTAAACATTACTTCAGATTCTCCACAGGAGAAAAGTTATTTTTTCAAAGAAAGTTTTTAAGTCAATAAAAAATGTAAAATGCAAAATCTCAAGGAGGTTGTCATGATATTTTGTTTTATTTGACACTAATTACTGTTCTGATCTTCTCAAATGTAAGATTTAAATCAAAGTAATGAAATAATTGAGCACTTATGTTGGAGACAAAGTTTCAATGTAAAATAGATTAATTGGCATTGATTTGGCATATTTTGTCGTCCTCCCTTTTTTTTTGTAGCTGACCATTATATTAATTGCTTGATAGAATCATTTGAAGATCAAGACCACTTAAATTATTAATTACCAAATAAATTATAAATTGTGAATTTGAAACCATTTAAAAAATAAATATGCATTCCAACTCATAAATTCTAGAATTTTTAATGTTATTCTTATTTTTTGTTGCTTAGCCATCATCAGGTGAATGTTGTATCTTCTAATATTAGTGGCTGGTTGCTTATTTCCGAGTGTACCAGTCTGTTAAGACAGTTACCTAATTCCTGTTGCAAAACCCTACTTAGACAAATTTGTCTTTCTTCAATACCCATAGTCAAATTATGGTTTATACTACGATTATGCTTTAGTTGGGGGAAAACATAATGTAGTGTTATCAGTAGTTGAACAATTCTAGTTGGCTTAAACTCTCAAGCAGGATGGCTTGTGACTTTGAGCTAGTACAATCATTCATGACTATATAACAGTTTTTTCTACCCAATTTTAATCACAAGGCTTGGGTCAACTCATGGTTAAGCACTTTCCAATTCTGTCACATGCTGGGATTGTCAGCCCATGCTGATATTGTTTCTTCCTTGACAAATCAAACATGATGGGATTTGAACTTGGGTTTCATAGTCAAAACATTAACATTATAACCACTTAATTTTTCCACTCTGAATATTGTAATCTTTAAAGAACTTTCAGATAACACATAGCTTTTCTCTGTCTTTTCTATAAATGTTTTCATGGCCACTGCTTTGACAAGCTTTTTTCCATGGTGCCCTGTACACATGAATTTAAGTATGCTACTAGTTTAGAGTGACATCTAGGTTCTACCCATTTACTGTTGAAATACTTAAATGTAACCACCACTTCTACTCTCTGTTTCTTTTCTTGCTCTTTTTAACTGTGAAACTCCTTTCCACTTACTTGCTTCTCTGATAGTAGCTATCAGAGAAGCAATTAAGTGGAAAGATTGTAGCCATCTCCAAAAATTTAAATGAAACTCAATTGCCATTTTCTATTACCTTGAATCTGATTCAACTTTTTCTTCAGTACCCCCTGTACCCAGTTTTTTTCTTAATGTAATCCCTTGCACACTGGTTGCAGTCCTGCCTTGCTTTGGGTAAAATGACTAAAAAAAAGTTCATTGCCTTACTTAAAAGATAATGCCATTATCATCTCTTGTTTCTGTCCTCTTCAAGTTTTTTTTAGACTGGTATAGCATCTTTCATCACTTTATATAAATATATTATATATATAATAGATATATCTTTAATTGGTATCACTCCATGCAAGGCAGTAAAGCCACTAAGACACAAGGGGATACATACAAAGTGTGAAAGAATTAGGAACAGAAACATTAATAGTGAGCAGGAAGAGGAAAGAGTAATCAGGAGGACAGTAGATAGTGACTGACATTGCCTTTAAATTTTTGCAGATTAAAGTTGGTTAGAAAGCATGGAGCTGGAAGGAAGTACCACAAGTGAGAAGTGTAAGAAATGAAACTGTTAGCATAGAATTTATGATGACATCTAACCAGTTCAACTGTAAATTTTGAGATATATTTGGAAAATTTCAACAGTTTTTTTTTTGTTTTTTTTTTTAAAATGAACATAGTACAGATTTGGATAAACAATTGAGAACACAGTGTACATGCCCAAGGAGCCAATTTTAAAGAAAACATTGGAAGAAAGTAGATCAAGTCATTTATGGTCAAATTCCTTAAACCTCTTTGTTAACATTTTGTATGACAATCCATTTTCTTGGGATTGCCTGCTAATTTTCATTGTTGATTCCATTCATTCCCTGTAATTGAGAAATGCCAATTCATTGGTTAAATAATTACTTGCCTTGTTGGAATGTTGGTATGTCAATGGTGTCAAGGGAACAATCACAAAGTGGAGAAATTAACTTAATCCCAAGAAGTTAAAATCAGCAAAGAATTTTCTTACAGAATTCACTGTTCAGAAATGCAAGCGATATCAACAAAAACAAACAAAAAAAACATTAAACTCATGATTGAAACAAAAAGTTCTTTACTAAAACATATTGAAAGATACTAGATGTTCACCTGATGAAGGCCAAGAAAATGGTCAGGGGAAAGTAAAAAAATAAAAAAATAAAAAAAAGATGAAAAAAATAAGTCATCCATCAATGTATCTATGATACCTCAGTGTAGAACTTTAGATGTTAATACACTTCTTTTGAGTACACAAGTACATGTACTTCATCTAAGTACATCAAAAGACAAACTAAAGGTAAGAAATTGACATTTCATCTTTTTTTGTCATTGTACTTCACTTAAACAATTTTTTGCATGATTATGCTCTCTGTTGTTCTGTAATCTTGAGAAATTATAACCTTAAACATGAATTCTTTACTCATTTCAGCCATAAAATCTTTTTTTTTAACCAAATATTTTTACAATTCATCTTCTGCTTGTTTTTATCTTTTTATATTTTTACCTGAGGGATGATGTAAATCAAAATTAATGTATCAAATTTGTGAAAATTTCTAGGCTCATCTTTGATAATTACTAATAAATCATTCATTTCATCAATGTAAAATCAATTATTTATACTTTTAAATTGTCATTTCTCTATTCTAAAAATGATGTACAATTGAAAAAAAAAATGATCAAAACACCATTGCTTTTGATTTTCAAAATCTTCACAATATATTCTTCCTTTCATTAAAAATTCCTGCTTTTGTTTTGTTTTTTACCTTAATATTTTATGAATGGATCTGCAAGTTTAACCCTTACACTTTATAATAACATGGCTTTGAAACAAAGGCAAAAAAGTTGCATATTATTAAAAATGTGAATTTTAAACTTTAACCGTTGTTATTTAATATCATCATTAGCAAATCCATAGATAAAAAGATAATTTTTGGCAATGATTAATATGTTTGATATATTGTACTAAATAAGGCAGATGTGCTTTTGAGATGAAATTACCAGCATTTGGAGAGAAAATTATCAAATCAATGGCTTGGTAGAGCAGTACTGATTTCAGCAGAAACATTCTCTGACTTCATACTTTTGGATTGTTTGTTTTTTTTTTGTTTTTTTGTTTTTTTGTTTTTTGTTTTTTGAAGCATCAGAAAATCCAAAACACTTTCACTTTAAATTTAAAAACTTTCATAAAAAAATCAGGTTCAACAAAACTTAGAATATTTTAAAATGTTATTCACTTTTTAAGAAATATTGCAAATTTGTGGCTTATCTGTGGAGAAATATAAAGTCATTTTAATTATAGTTTGATTTGTTAATAAAAAAAAATTTTCCTTTATATTTAATTTTACTTCTCTTTTATTTTGAATTTCAAAATTTCAGGCCAGTAGCAGATCTACTAATGAAGCTTAAGCAACTTTTTTAATAAGTGAATTTAAAAAGAAAAATCAATGTTTTTCAGTGTGTTTTTTTTTTTTTTTTTTTTTTAGTGGTTTTTATTAAAATAAGAACATTGCTTATATTGGCCTTAGAATATGCTCTAATAAACATTTCATATGGCCTCAAGATTCCCCTGTAGTTGGTTAAATTTAAAAATTCTCTTTAGGGCTTGCAACACCCAAACCTTTAGCTGTATAGGCTTGTTGATCTCACCAGAATCTATTCATAGCCTACATTTTGGCAGTTGGATCTTTGAATCTATTGTTGCTGGTTGCATATCTGTTCAATCTTCAGTGCTCCTAAAATGTAGGTCTACCATTGTTTCAGGTACCAAAATACATATCTTTTGTTTTATTAATTACATGGTGTTTTATCTTTAAATGACGGAAGTGTATATTTAAATTTTTGCCTAACTTGTATTAATTACATTTTAATTCTTTTCATAATTTTATAGCTTTTTGGTTATTTGTTTTTCATTAATTTGAAACTTTCTGGTTACAATAAATAATAAAACAATTATATTTAACATGTATCTGAATTGTTATTTAAATTCTTTTGAGCAATATATGCTCTACAATAATACTTATATTGACCTCATAGCATTCTGTAATATGCTCAAATCATTTGGCTACCACATAATACATTCATCAAAATAATCAGAGTTAATCTCTTCTAATCCTTCTTAAAGTTTATGGTGGTAATCCATGAGTCATGGGCATTTAGTTAATTTTTTTTGTTTTTTGCAACTCCTTAAACAAAAGAGTTCTTCACTGAACTTCCTCTATGGTTTTTAAAATTCTTTTCCTTGTAACATATGTATTCACCTATATCCACAGCAATTGCAAATACACTCATGATGGAAGGGCCTAGGGGTGAGAATCTAATCACACAAAAGTTACTTTCAAATATCTTGCTATTTTATAAACACTGAATGCAACCCATTATCACATGTCATAGCTCTTCTCTGTTAATATGTTGTTTTGTACATACAAACTTCTAATTACTTTAGTCAAACAGCTACAAATACACATTAATGCATGACAGTAATAAGATTAAAAATCTTAAATTTGCTTTATATTTCTCTGCACACATATGAACAGGTAAATTTAACACTTATTATGCGGTTTGATTTTTATATTTATAGTCAAATTAGTATATGAAATGAGTGCTAAAAAGTTTTCAACCAGGTCTACTTTCCCTGTGAAAAATATTTTTAATCCCTATTTGATGAGGCCATCTATGCATTTGCTTCATATATTTGTGTTTACCTATAATACAATGAGTCTATTTTATATATAACGAGTGTGCATGTAATTAAATTTCCTTTGATTATTGTTTAAAACTATCCACATAGGAAACTCTCAAAGAACAAAATAATTTACTTTCTCATGATTATTTCAATAAATTTTAATTATGACATTCAGTTATGCACTCTCTTAATAAAACTATATATTCTAAATGTTTTATATTTATTTATAATATCTCTCACTCTGACTCAGGCTTACACACACACACACACACACACACACCAGCTTTGTCTGGTACACAATCAAATAAAGAGTTAGAAGATTGTATTATGCCAGGGGAAAGAACTTGTCTATATTTAAATTTGTGAAAATTCATAGGTTAATCTTTAAAATAGTAATAATTACTTATAAATCATAAAATGATTCATTTCATCAATGTAAAACCAATTATTTATACTTTTAAATTTTCATTTCTCTCTTCTAAAAATGAAGTATAATTGATGAAAAAACAAAGATCAAAACACTATTGCTTATGATTTTTAAAAAGTTCATAATATATTCTTCCTTTCATTAAATGTTCTTCCCAATTTTTTTTTGTTTTTTTTTTTTATGAATGAACCTACAAATTTGACCCTTACGCTTTGTAATTGAAAATGATGGCTTTTATCTTAGTTCGAATGTTTGGACATTCGCTTTGGTAGAGAACCTACAACTACCTGATCTCCCATGACAGTCCAAAAGCTTAGATTAGTCTAACACAAATCGGTTTTCAGTAAGGATCAATCACTCTAAACTAGCAAATGCTAAACTTTGTTATATTGCAGGCACTTATGATTATATTTAATCCTGTGAATAAATCTATAGTTTAATAAATTTAAAGCGTTATTTTATGTTCGTTACATGAGCAGAGAAAAATACAATTTGCTATTATTTTAGAATCGCTAAAGTTTTATATAGTTTCTAGTTGTGCAGCATGTAAATATTAAGCACAAATCATGAATAACTGAAAAAAACTTTTACACAGCATATTAAGAACCATAGTGGATATTGGCTCAGAACGAGAAATCGGGGAGCCGAGTTCGAATTCCAGCTGAATCCATTGTATTCACTTACGCGCAAATACCCTTGGGAAAGGTATTAATCTGTCTCTTCCTTCCAGTTATGGGTTAAATAGCAGGACAGATTGGGTTCTATAGCCTTGGTCGGCAACCAGTCTACCGCAGAAAGTAATGGCAAACTACTGCGGGATAATCTTCTGCCCAGTCAGACATGATCGCCCAAGCGTGTATCACGTATGGCACTTAACTGACTGACTGATTATAAACATAACAATACTATAATATACTTGCTATTTCTCATGATAACTTCTCTAAAAGTTATTTTGGATCTTATATATTGATGTTTGAATTAATGGAATTATTGGCAGTTGCTTTAATATTGAAGATGGGTTTGAAATCAGTTACTTTTTGCAAATTTGCTAGTGGCTAGTGCAGCCAATACAAGACCAACAAGAAGTTCCTACTTATATAAACTAACATCTAAGCACTCATGTTTGAGTAATTTCCCTATGGGGATGTCTGAATTAAATATATATGATTAAGAAATTAAATTATGATTAAAAATCACAGTGTTAAAATATAAAATTCTATATATAATTATCAATAAATTATCAATTGTATAATAGTTTATTTTTTCCCATATAATTTTGCCTGATTATAGATGTGTTTATGCATAGGAGGATGTGCGTTGTGGCGCAGTGGATATCGGCTCTGAACGAGAAATCGGGGAGCCGAGTTCGAATTCCAGTTGAATTCATTGCATTCACTTACGTGCAAATACCCTTGGGAAAGGTATTAATCCGTCTCTTCCCTCCAGTTATGGGTTAAATAATAGGACAGATTGAGTTCTATGGCCTTAGTCGGCAACCAGTCTACTGCAGAAAGCAATGGCAACCTACTGCAGGATAATCATCTGCCCAGTCATGATCGCCCAAGCGTGTATCACGTATGGCACTTAACTGACTGACTTATGCATAGGATTTCTAACACTGTTAAATTATTATAAAAGACAAAGAAAAAATAGGCCAAGAGTTTGGGAGCCATCTCCTGGATTATAAAGAATTGCCTAAAAATTGAAGGTTTCATACCTTTTCAAAACTAATTTATGAGCTCTCTCAAGGCCTGAAGAACTTTCTCTTAACATATTTTGGGCCTACTGTACCTGCTGGCTAATAGGTATCATAGGATTGGAGGATTTTTAAACTCTAGGTAACCCTATTTCTAAAAATGTCGACTAATGGGCTAAATATTTTCATCCTAGCTTAGTAGTCAGTCAGTTAAGTGCCATACGTGATATATGCCTTGGGCGATCATGTCTCTTTTGAGACATGGCTGACTGGGCAGAAGATTATCCCACAGTAGGTTGCCATTGCTTTCTGCAGTAGACTGGTTGCCATCCAAGGCTATGGAACCAATCTGTCCTGTTATTTAACCCATAACTGGAGGGAAGAGATGGATTAATACCTTTCCCAAGGGTATTTGTGTGTAAGTGAATGCAATGAATTCAACTGGAATTCGAACTTGGCTTCCCAATTTGTCGTTCCGAGCCAATATCCACTGCACCACAACGCATAAATGAAGTACAAAATTTATTAATTGTTAAATCCAGAGGGTTTCCCCCAAACATTTTATCAGTGGTGTAAAATAGTCATTTTTAATTTAATTTCAATGGATACACAATATAAATGAAAATGACATTGTTAAATTTGGAAAGTTAAAAGACAAGGATAGAAAGAGCCAAATAAAGGAGTGTCCTATCTAATAAAGGATGATTGGCAACTCTAGTTATGGATTAGAATATTTGGTACTTGTGTTTATTACATTCCATCTATACTGGAGATCTTTTTTGTATACAACTAAAACTAAGTAAAGGGTTTATTTTACTTTTGATTGAAGCAGCCACATTATCTGTTGAAGCCGAAAGAGGCAATTATTCATGGTAAAGAATTGTCCCAGAGAATTTCAGGTTTTAACATTTCCTAGTGGATCTGGCCCAACACTGCTTAACTTGAATGACCAACTAAGCATTTGGTAAAAAGTTTTAAGATTTTATTGTCAATTTTGAGTTACAATTTTGTCAGCCATTAATATTTAAATCTTTCATATATTGAAAAAAAAAACACATAGAATTTGTTCACAGAATTTTCATTTTGTTCATTAAAGCTATTGTTAATATTTTCTTCACTTTTTTCATTTTACATTTATTTATTAATTATTTACCAGATTTATTTCTTGCATCTTTGATTGTAATTATATATTTTCTATAATTCAGAAAAGAATAATTAGAAAAAAAACTAATAATGTTCAACTGATTATTCATTCATACCTATATATCATTTTTTTCTATTTTAGCATGAAATTATAATTACAAATCAAAATAATCATTTATAATCCAAAATATTTAATTTTTGGGGTCAATATGTCAAACAGGGATATTGTCTAATACTGGTAACCCAAAAACATCAAATTTAAGACAATGGGTAATTTTTGGGTTGAGGGAGATTGTACTATATGGCAGATATGTTTTATAATTAAATTCAAAGAGTTAAATTATTCATCTTGAGTTTAAGTATTTAGTTTTATGACAAATTTTACATTTTTATTTTATTTATTTTAAATATGTCTACTTTCTTCTAATTTGAATAGTAATTTATTAAGGTAAAAGTGTATTAAAAGTGCACTAATTTCTGAGTTTTCAACTGTATACTTATGTGCAGGTTTTATAACCTATCACTTTTCCTAATAAAACTACTGCTATTACAATGTGGGATATTTTCAAAAAAATATTAGTGATAAAAACAGAAGCCATAGGAAGATGAATGAGATCAGTTAGGTTATGCATTTATATATACTGGACATTTTAGATTTAAAGTTACGGATCCCTGCATCTTCAACATTTTCTTGATGTAGAATTGTAAATGACATTTGTTACATTTAATTCCTTCCCCCTACATATATGATTCCATTGATAAAAATATTATTTACCCTGAAAAAGCTCTTTGGATGGACAAAATATATAACATTGGGTTTTTTTCATTTTGTCATTCACTCCCTATAAAGAATGTGTTGCCATTCACTTTCCCACAAAAACCTGTTAAGTGAATGATACTAATATCCTTAAATTACTTTTCCAAAATAACTTAATCCTCTGAAAAATATATCTTTGGTTTAATTCACATATATATATATCTGCAGACAGATCTGTTTCGCTGTATCACAGCTCATCAGTATGGTTAGACTTCGATTGCTTTTAATCCAGGATTGAAACCCGACCAAAGTGGTGTCAGTCGGCAATTCTACTTCTGGGCCATGGGCACTGGGTAGAAGAAGGCAGACTTTTTAGCATGCATATTATCATTATACACGCCCAATAGCCAGAGTGCTCTAATTCATTACTGAATGAGCAATGCATACATATATATATATATATATATATATATATATATAGTAATATTAATTATAGTAATAATACCAATAGCAACAGAACTAATTCTGTCAAGGCTAGCAATAATTAAACTACAAATGAGATCATCTTGAAACCCACCGGGAACTAATCTGGAGGGAAAAGAAAGGGAGGGAAAAAAAGAAACAAACGAAATACCTGAACAAAAAGTCAAGCATTTGTGAGAAAGAAAAAACCCCAAGACGAAAACCTTAACAATAAAGAGCTCAATATGAAAGCAGAGTACACAAAGCACTCAAAGCAAAAGTAGAGCAAACAAAATCTAAAATCTAAGAGTGAGCCAATAACCTACCACAGTTTGGCTTAACATCTCGACAGGGAAAACTGGAAAATTGAAAAATTTTTGATTTTTTTTTATATATATATATATATATATATTTCTGTCTGGCAAAATTTTTATTCCAACTTTATTTGCTTTTATTCACAAATTTGCTCTTAAAATCTTATATATAGGTTCTCATCTCGAGGTTGCATTTGGTCTTACCTGATTTGAGGAAATTGTTCTCCACTAAACTTTTATTTTATTTATTCTTTCGAGAAATTTGAAAATGAAAACTAAACTACATCTCTAAACATTTTAAATTTTGAATCTATTATCATTTGAACTATTGATTTGAAGTTGACATTTTATTTATATGTTTGATTCTGATCACTATTTTTTAAAAATGCTTGTAATAGATTTTGATATCTGTACAATCTTTTTAGAAAGGAAATAAAACATTATTTGCATCATAAATATCCTTATTATTACTATTATTATCATTATTGTTGTTATTATTATTATAATAAAAAAACAATGGGTATTCCTCAGAAACTAAATAGCACTTTCAGAAAGCAGGTATTGCTTATAACATAGTACAAATGAAGACAAGCAAATTTTGAAAAATGGGATATTATCTAATCATTGTCATTTGGTGCTTAACTGATAAAAAGTGAAAGCATTAATGTTTTTGCACAGAATGTGTTGATAGATCTTAAATTGTGTTGCTTTTAGAGTATTATTAAAAAAAACTTAAAATTTTAATATTATTTAATCTATCTTTTCTTCTCTTTTCAAAGTGTATTTGCTTATATTTATTTTATAATAATCTGATCTAGAAATAAATCAAGCTTGGCTATACTGCTAAAAGGTTCTGATATTCATTGGTTTAAGAAAGTCAATAAGTATAATATCCATGGTTGTCAAACTTATTACACTGGTGAATTGACCCACAAGATGAGCTTGTTAATCATTTTGCTATGGCAAGTGCCACAAGATAAAAATGAAACTGTATTGTTAACATTTCTGCTATTTACTTTATGACAAAAATGCAGCACATTTTATGATGGTCTTGTGTTCCTACCTACATATCATCTATGAATTCAGCATCTTTGTTGCATGCTGATCTCTATAGTCATTGTCAGTGAGTTTCCTCCTCAATTTATCAGCTGTAAAAACCCTTTTATTAAACATTCTTTAATTCATAAACAGATTTTTTAATGTTTCATTTGAATTTAAATTTCAGATGGTTGCATTATTCTTTTAATGCAATCATCTGAAATCCTAATTCAAATTAAAAATTAACAAATTTTATCATTTTGTAAAAAATATTTTCAGTTAAACTAGTTTTTATATATATATATATATATATATATATATAAAATTAAGAGGAAAACTCAACACATAATTAAATGGTATAAATCCAGATGGTCTGAAGGAGGCAATGTAAAAACTTTCATATATTGCTGAAATAAATTCTGGATTTATAACTGTTTAATTATGTGTTGAATTTTTCTCTCAATATTTTATAATGCTTTGCATAATATCTATTGAGCTCTCTACTTTTAACTAATTAATAATTTATATTAATTAGATAAAATCTTTTGGATTATCCTCTCTGTTTTCCTGGGTTTGCCATTCTCTCCTGTATATATATATATATATATATATATATATATGAAATGATATTGATTGTTGATGAAACAGTAGATTTTTGTTATTATTTTAGCTGCTGGTAGAGAGAGCGCTTTATCTTTGATTATGTTTTATGAGATTTAAGTATTTTTCATCTGGGACATTGGTGTACAGGGATTTTTATATCCTTTACACCAACATCTCAGGTAAAAAACGTTTAAAAAGTATTTAACACAATCTGCTGTCTCATCACCAATTAATGCTATTTCACATTTAATCATGATTTTTACAAATATATATATATATATATATATATATATATATATATATATATGAAATCTCTCTTTGGGATTTCATGTTGAAATGATCATTTAACGGTTTTGAACTTTGAAATTTATTTTATTTTATCTATATAATATAATATATATATATATATATATATATATATATTTTATGAATATATTAACATGTAAAGTTTTTAAATAAATGAATCTCTTTTCTGCAGAATCCAGAACTCCTTTCTCTATAACAGAGTACTTAGGTATGTTTGATGACCATTCCTGATTTGTTTGTGAACATGGCTTTATTTTGCTGTTGTTGTCTTTGGATTCATAAAATCAGTTAAATTTTTTTCTTGATTCTATCCCTCTCACCACTAATTTCTATGCATGAATGTATTTAATTTTAATCGACTTCATGTTATTTACTGATATCCATTTTTTTTGCCTTGTTTATAGATTTTCATTGTATGTAGCTTTCATGTATATTGTCCTAATTACTCCGTTTTTGTGTTCAAAAGAAAAATGTTAGGGAAGATCCTTAAGCTTTGAAATTTATTAGTTGTTGGTGTTATAACAGAATTATTGAACCTCAAAACATATACATATAAGAAAGACAATTCTTTTAAGGATATTTATAATAAAAGTTTACAAAGTCCAAATCTCCATGTACACACATGCAGCCTCCTTACAAAAACTGTTTTGGTGGGAAAAGTCAGTTGCTTTTATAGTAGCTTGGTGGACCCTTTTCTGGTTTTCAATTTGTGGAACATAGAAAATGATTAGCATATTCTTCTACGCAATCCAGTCCACCCAGTAAAACTTGAACCACAATTGGTTAGCAGAAGCTAATTTACACAAGCTTGCTGACAGTGGTGAAGCATTTTTCTTTTTTCTTCTTTTTTTTCTCTCTTCTGCAAAAAACAGCATGTGATACAAAAAGCATTTTGGCCTTTGAAGTATGTTACCATTTTTTCTGTACAGGATGACACTCATTATTAATATCATGATTATTATTAGATCTGATAATTATTACTGAAGATTGAACGACAAACAGAAAGTCTTCTAAAATCTCCAGTACCTTTCTCAGTATCTTTGCAGATTCCAACAATGTAGCCTGTACAGCCACAAAATCTTTTCCAGATCTTTTTACTATTACTGCTACTTGACATTTATTATGCTTTTATTTGGAATTCGGGTTATGCATTTCATCAGTTTAAATAAAAATTGCATATCCTTTCTTTCTCTTATAAAAGACTGCAGATACTTGAAGGCCTTATCATCAAACTCCAAGCTAAATAAAATCTTTTGCTTTGACATTAGGATTTTCAATATACACAGGTAAGTCAATAAGTCCATATAATAATTAGAAAAACAGTTATTCTACACAACAAATATTTATTTTCCAACATAATCTCCTTCCTTGTTAGTACACTTAAACTTATGCGTCTACATTAATCATGTAGATTGAACATTATGCAGTGAAAATTTCAGATCAAAATGTGTCAGACTCCAGATTTATTTGTTCTCATGTTTAGCTCTCTGAAGAATTCTGCTGACATGCCATCTAGTGCCCCACAGTGATAACGCTATAGTTCCAAATTTTAAAATTTACAAAATGAATAATTTTCATAGTTTTTTTGGTTTTTTTTGTGTGTTAGATTCTAACCACTGAGACAATATTTACAAATACATGTTCTCTTGTACAGGAAAAGTTCATAAAATAATTAAAATACATTCCTCACATATAGTCTTTAATCAAACTTGTGCATATCAGTTGAAGTCATGAAAATGTTACCAACATTGGTTGGTTAAAACATTCTCACTAGTAGAATTTATTATACTTTTAAACATTTAAATAAAAGATTATATGAGCATAAGAGATTTTTATAAAATTATACATCCAGTGCATTAATCATTGATTGTAAAAAGTCTAACCATAATTTTGACTGAATGAATGCAGTTTTAATTAAGAGAAAATAATAAAAGCAGAGATTTATTAAAGTGTATATATTTTAAAATTTTTGGCAATAGATTTGCATCCAGGATCATGCATCTCCTTATCTCATAAAATTACTACTAATGAAACATGAAATAATTTAAATAATAATAATAATAATGGTAAATAAAAAGTGATAGGCTAAGTTTCCAAACTAGCTACAACAGACATTGAAATTTAAATGTTGAGCATCTCTGTGTCTTTGACATTTCAGTGTAAACTGGAATTGACATTTACTGTATTTCTGCCAACCATTGTTTTTCTCTTTTTCTTATAAATAAGATTGATTCAATCAATAAAACCATTGTTTGATTGATGAATTAACTTGACAGAATGAAACTCATATAAAATTAATATAATTGTCACTGATTGATGTTAGCTTCAGCATCCTAACTCCAGAGTTTCATAGATGGACTTGTTTGTTCACACTTCAGTGGGTGTAGTGCATATATATATATATATATATATATATATAGAAGTTTATAAAGGAAAACTCAACATGTTATTTCAGTTATAAACTATAGCTCATTTCAATGAGTTTAATTAGGTCATGGCATCAGACCTTACAATATATCCTCCATCTGGATGGGGGATATATTGTAAGGTCTGATGATATGAGCTAATTAAACTCATTGAAATGAGCTATAGTTTATAACTGAAATAACGTGTTGAGTTTTCCTTTATAAACTTCATATCGCTCTGGTTAACACCCATCGAGCTCTCTATATGGATTTACCAATTAATATTTTATATTAAGGTAATCTTGTTGGATTATCCTCACCGTTTACGGACTGACACCTATACCTATATATATATAATAAAAATATTGAGAGGTAAACTCAACACATAATTAAATCATTATAAATTCTGAATTTATTTCAGCAGTTGTAAAAATTACATACTGCTTTGTCAAACCCCAAAAATCAAATGTTGCATTTAACTCAGAATATTCAAAAGAATTTTTTCACAGAGAGGAAATGAGGTTAGGGGTAGGTTAGACATGTATACAGTTAAACATTGCCACAACAATACAGGAAGTGTCACATAATTAAGAACACATATACTAAATCACACAGAATCACAAAAAAACAAAGAAAAAATATACACAAACAAAACAGGAGAATAGATATAAACATACACAAAATAAGCAAACACTGACATATAATTATAAGAGGCCATATATACACACAATAATAACACAAAATTAAAATGAAAAATAGCCAAACTAAAGAAGAGAAACAAATAAAAATTGTAAAAAGAAATAAAGAAAAAGGAACTATAAATTTACTTACAGTCACAAATAATTAGCAATCACAAAACTTTTTTAAAAGTTGGTAAAAAAAATTATTAAAAAATTAAAAATAATAACTAAAGATTCACAAGAAAAAATATAATACAAAAATAAGAAAAGAGATTTATAAAGAAAAAGAAACACAAAATGATCATAAATACAAAAATATCATTATAAAAACAAAAGAATTTTTATAAAATACAAAACAAAAAGATGAAATTAAAAAAGAAATACAGACACCAAAGGAGACAATGTAGTAATAACAAAAATTAAATACAGTCACAGCGGATTAACTATCACTAAAAAAAACAAGTTTTAAATATAAGTAAAGAATAAAAGATATGCATAAAATAAAAAATATATAGATAAAAATTACAGTAATAAATAAAAAATAATGTATCAGATTCACAATAGACAAAGAACAGCTGAATTTCCTAGAAAATTATTGGTAAGAAAAAATTCTAATTTTACAAAACAGGTAACACATCACTGAATAAATTCCAGGCCTAATTAATAAAACAACAACTTTTAAGCAAAATTTGACTTTATAGTTAAACATGGTCTCTTTCTAGAGTAATTCACTGATTTCAACACTTCTCTAATAATTTGGTGCCTTTTTTGTAGAACGATTTGTTTTTGACCTCAAAATACACCTCAGTTTCCAATATCACTTCTTCATTGGAGCCAAATCTCTTTCCCTGGAGCATTCTTTTGAGATCTGCAAACAGTCAGAAGTTGCTGGGGGCCAAATCTGGAGAAAAGGGTGGATGCAGAAGCAATTCAAAGTGCAATTCATGTAGTTTTGCTATCATTGTGATTGACTTGTAACTTGGTGCATTATCTTGGTGAAAGATCACTTTTTCTTCTTCATTTGTGGCTGTTTTTTGGCAATTTCTTCTTTCAAATACACCAATAATACTATATAATATTCGCTATTGGTGATTCTTCTTTTCTCAAGGTAATCGATGAACAAAATATCTTACGGAGGCCAAAACCTTGCCTGCTAATGTTTGCATTTTTGGTTGCTTTGGACAGCTCTCACCTGCTGCTGTCCACTCAGCTGACTGTCGATTCAAACAGTTGCAAACAAAGCTCTGAATCCTCAATGCATTGTTGTTTTTTATCGACCGTGAACAAACTTTGAACACAGCTTTCTCATTGACAAATGGTCATGCAAAATGGTGAATACATTGCCTTCTGATATGTTCAACTCCTCTTTTTTTCTCGAGCAGCTTCAATTTATGATCGGCCAAAACGAGTTTGTGGATTTTTTGGGTGTTTTCTGGAACAACTGCCGATTTTGGGCAACCTGAGCATTCAGCATCATTTGTATCTGTACGACCGTGTTTAAAGTTAGCATACGACCTCTTTTTGATGAAGCAGTTTGAATAACTCTTATCAAGCCATTGCTTTGCTTGAACAGTATTTTTCCCATCAGAAAGCAATGCTTTATCAACACATGAAATTCTAAAATATACTTGTTTTCTCATATTTCAAAAATTGTAGCTTGGTATATGACTTTTTCAGACATGCATATACCTCCAACTGCTCAGTTATCCTTAATTCTACAATTAGATTTGTATTTATTTAATGATTATTCTAAAAATTATCTAGTATTTTATTATTATGAGAATTAATGATGCAGTAGATATTGCTCGTACAAGAATAATTTTCAATGTTGTTCTATTAAAGATTTTACTTAATGGGTTGTTAAGATTAAAAATGCTTGTCGATCAATTTCAGAAAATATTGACCAATATTAATGTTAGACAATTGGCAAAAAGTTGAAACGATCCATAAAACTTTACTTTTTCTATTTTTAGACTTATTAATACCAGTTTCATTGGAGTGTTTTGATAGAATAATTCCTGTTTTTTTTTGTTTTTTTTTGTTTTTTAGAGCAATATTATAAGGAATTTATTATCATTAAATATTTTGTAATTGGAGGATAATTTATTTATCCTAGTTTTAACGGTAGTAGAAATTTGTTTTATAACTTGGTGGGAATGTTTAAAATTAACATTAATATACATTGGAGACTTACTATTTTTGTGATATAGCTTAAAAGTATTATTAGAGATGTTCAAAGTAATATCCAGAAAATTAACTATTTTAAGGTTTAAAGAAATATCTATTTTAAATCAAAGTAATTTAGAAATGATTATTACTATCTTTTGTATATTAGAGGATAGAGAAATAATTATTTTGAATATTCTAAGTTAAATGTAACATTTGAATTTTTGGGTTTGACAAAACAGTGTGTGATTATTACAATTGCCAAAATAAATTCTGGATTTATAACTTTTAAATTATGTGTTGAGCTTTCCTCTCGATATTTCACATTGCTCTGGATAATCCTTCAGCTCTCTATTTTTATCTATTTAATATTTTAAAATAAAAAAAATCTCTTTGGATTATCCTCTCCGTTTTTACAGGTTTATCATTATATATATATATATATATATATATATATATATATATATATATATATATCCTCACTTCTACCAAATATCTAAAAAATACAAACCCATCAGGGAATTTAAAATGTCAAAAACCCAGGTGTTTAATTTGTAAACATTTAGTAAACGACACAATATTCTCTCTCTCTCTCTATCTATCTATCTATCTATATATATATATATATATATAGTGATGTAAATTAATAAATATACATATGAGGGTGCACATGTGTATAGTACTATTATTCATATTGTTATTAAAAAGTGTTCAGTGTATGAACAGAGCTGTATTATATATATATATATATATATTAATAAATATACATATTATCGTACATCTATTGCCCAACTCAGTTTCATGCATTATGCAATCATCAGGTGCATAATTCAAACTGACAGTTTAACAGATTTGAATTTAAATTCACTCTCTGTTCATGGGAATTAAATCTTATGAAGTTATTTTTTATTTAATTATTTAGTTTTTGGTCATAATAAAATTAAACTAGTACACAGTTATATCAAAAGGTGTCCAATACAATTATATTCTAGAACTTTTGAATATCTTTCATTTGTAAACAAGTTATTATGTAACCTAGGTTTCTATATGCATGGTAGAAACTTAGATCATGTAATAACTTGTTTATATATATATATATATATATATATATATATATATAAATTCCATAGAATATATATATATTTAAACAAGGACTTGATACCACAGAACTTAAATAATGTTTTGAATAAGCAGATTCCACTTATTTTACAAATGAAACACTTATATTCTTTCAACCTATTGATGATGATGATGATGATAATCCTAATTTGTGGGGAGTTCAGTTATGTTTGGCACAAGGCCAATTTAATAAACATGATCCCACTCTCTATACTATAAGCAAGCTTGAAATTCAGTGTATATCATTCTGCCGAAGTGTAAACAACTTTGTTTTTCATAGTATTAAACATATTGAATTTCAGGCCAAAGAAAGTGTTTGCTGGGAATTTTACTGCACTTCTTTATTCAAAAGAAATTTGCACACAGAATTCTTGTTGATACTTACAGCAACCATGCTCTGTTAGAAACAACATGCAGAGATTTGTTTAGAGGCTTCAAAAATAATGATTTTGACATTGAAGTTGTAAAATAATTAGGAGTTGATCGCACAAGCAAGGACACTGGGTATCGTACAAGTTAAAACCAAGTTTTGTACATGTGAACAGCTGCTACAATGGCAAAAAGGGAAAGGTTTTTTGCATTGTATTGTGACTGGCAATGAAAAGTGGATACACTAGGATAACACTAAGCATAGAAGATTATGGTGTAAGCTCAACCATACATCAACATTGGTGGCAAAGCCAAATATCCATGGTTCAAAGCTTCTGATCTGCATTTGGTGGGATCAGCTGGATATAGTTTATTATGAGCTGCTCAAATCAACCTAACCGTTATGAGAGATCACTATCAGCTACAATTGATGGAACTGAGCTGAGCATTGAAGAAAATGACCACTATACAAGCAGAGGTACATTAGAGGCAAGTGATTTTGCAACATGACAACACTAGGCCACATGTTGCAAAACAGGTGAAAACCTACTTAGAAATGCTTAAATGGAAAGTCCTACCCTTACCTGCTGTATTCATCAGACATTGCTTCATCTGATTATCACTTGTTCCAATTGATGGCCTATGGCCTGGCTGAGCAGCACTTTCATTCTTATGAAGATGCCAAAAAATGGGTCAACTCATGGTTAGCCTCAAAAGATGTAGTGATGAACAATACTTTCAGTGACATGTTTCTTACTAATTTTTATAAATAAAACATTACTTTTCATGAAAAATCAGCAAAAACTTATTCAAGTTCTTAATATATATAAAAGTGTGTGTAAGAGTGTACAGAAAAATTCTCAGCTTACTTGTTTTATAACATCTAACAACATCTACAAAAGAAATGCAACATTAAACTGTTTTGTTTTTTTTACACACTCTATATCCACAGAAAGAAATAGTAACCTACTGCAGGAAAATCTTCTGCCTAATCAGTCATAGACTGAAAGAGACATGAACACTCAATCGTGTATCACGTATTGCACTGGACCATCAGTCATCTTGAATAAAACTTGTATAAAAGTGGGATTGCTGCTTAAATAGACAATTTTACATAAGAGAGAGAAAGGAACAATATAAATTGTTTTAGTTGTGAATCTTATGATTATAAGCATTTTTCAGAGAGATTCAACCTTTTTTTTTATTCTATGTATTATTATTCAGTTATACTTTTTCTTTATTTTATAAAAATTAAAAATTGATCTACTTTTTCTTTCATCCATATCTATTTTTTGCTTCCTTAAATAAATGTAATCACCATTAAAGCATTTATGGTTCTGTTAATTACTGAGTCAACTTATCTGGGAACTATTGATTCATGTCTGTCCCCATAAGTTTTTGTGTATAGTGTTCTATACTCTATTTTTGTAATACTTTAAGTATATTAGTGCTTGGTTATCCAATGTTGTATGCATAATATTCTGTTATCTGTATTATATATTTATAGTACACTTACTAGTAGTGTTCACTTTTTAATGGTAATCTTTTATTACTAGTTTTGAATAATGCAGAATGAAGTATTATTAGAATTATTATTATTTGTAGTATTTGTTTCTATACACCCCTTATATTATTTGCACCAATGTCATTTTAGTGCTCGAATAGCAATAGTAATGTTGTTTCTTTTGTAGTCACTTGTGCCTGTTGTGTTTGTTATCCTCTATTGAAATTAATAAATCTATTTCTCTTTGTGTTATCACAAATATAGCTCTACATGACATGTATGCAAGTTTATGATGTTCAGAATTTACACCAAATATCTACAGGATGCAATGGATAAATTTTTGCCTAAATTGCACACAAATAAAAATAACACTGACATCTCGTTTTAACAGATATATTTAACAAAATTACACAAAAATATCTCAGAATACTAAAGAGTAGATTTATTCAATAAAATCGCCATTAGCTTCAACCACACCCTCCAGGCGACTTTGGAATTTCCAGCAACTTTACTGGATGGTCTCCTTGTTTAAGTTGGTGAATGCTGTCATAATCATTTCCTTCAGTTCATTTTTGGTGTTACAAAGAGTTTTGGTGATCTCTCACTCAACTGCCCCCCACACATAATCAAGGGGGGTTGCAGTTTAGGTGGCCAGATGTAAAGGGTGATATGATCACAGAAATTGTCTGACAGCCATGTCTAGGTTCTACTGCTTGTGCAGAGTCCTGTTGACAGACATATGGTCTTCCAACAGGCAATCTCTTGACCCAAGGCAGCACTACCTCCTCTAGGCACTTAATGTAGGCATCTGTGTTGAGTCTGAGGCTCTGTGGGAGGACAAATAAAGGCATAACGTTGCCATCAGTAGTAATCACTCCAAACACTGTCATAATCACCATTAGACTCATCCAATTCTTCCTGAATCCTTTACACTGTCCTCAGGTTGGCACCAAAACTCTCTGAAATGTTCATATTAGAGCTATTGGTATGAATGCCAAACATTACAGCACTGTGTTTCTAAATTTCTAGTGAAATGAATTGTCATTGTACTCTTTTCTCACAGACGGTGTCCAACTGACCCTACTATACTGTGCTGTCAACAAAATTAAAAATGGCAATAATGTATCTATTGCTTCATGTATATAGTGGCGACAATTTACCCATCGCACTCTGTCTCTGTGTGTGTGTGTGTGTGTGTGTGTGTGTGTGATGCGATGCATGAATGTACTTTTTTATAATATATATCCAAAAACCTCAGCACCATGGAGTCTAAGCAATAGCTTATTTATGAAAATTAAATTCTATAACAAATTCTTCACACACATTGCATTTAGTTCCATTAATGTAATTTATGTGGTTGAAACTTAATGACCACACCATCTTTCAGTTCAACAAGAATTTGGAAATTGATATAAATGTTTGAATAATTTTGAAAAATGGTTCTTATGTCTCCAGTTAGATTCAATTTTCAGCTCCAAGCTTACAAAGTTCTGAACCACTGAGTTACAAAGGCATTTCAAAATGGTAACAAGGACATGTTTGTTTTTTTCCTGAAAACTTCTTGTAGAGCTTAGAACCAAATTATGTTACTAAAGTTTCAGTAGCAAGTAGGGTATGTTTTTACTTTTATTTATTTGTTTTGTGTGACGTTACTATCCTGATACCAACACTCTTGTTTTAAATTCAGTTGTCCTTCTCTTAGACTGGTTACAAACCAAGGCTAGAAGGCTTAGTCTTCTGTTATTTTTTGCCCATGGTTTGGGCAGGGAGAAGAGATGGACTTACAACTTTTCTAAGAGCATTAGTGCAAAGTAAACACAAAACTGTCTTGCCTAGGATTTGAACTTGGTTTGTTGTTTCCATTTTTCTATGATGTTAACTATAAGGTTACCTGCACTTTGCAGATATCCATTTATATAGAAAAATGGAGAAAAAGTTTATAGAAATTCCAGATTTGGATATGTGCCCAAACATTTTTTTAAGCAAAATATTGCATTTCATTTACTTTACTTTCTTGTCTGTTCAGTTTTAAAGTTCTTTTGTTTTCTCCATATTTAAGGATTTTATAACTTGTTTTATAACTAGTGCAAGTTCAAATCCCAGTTGGCCATATTTTGAGCACATATGAAAAATTTCATATTTAAATTCAAGATAGATTGTGATGTATGTTTTTATTTGCAGCTTTTATCTAAAAGAAACTAATCAATATTTAAAAGATCATCTCATGAGAAATAGTCTATGCTTCTTAGTTTTATTTCCTTTTATATTTAAAATAATTTTAGATTTCTATGCTGCATTATATTTCACAAGCAAAAGACGTGGTTTTAATTTCATATCTTCTTAAAAGCTTTCCAAGGAAAATTGTCACTTACTAAAATTATGTGTAAATGCATTTCTTATGTGATAAACATTCAGAACCATTGTAAATAAAACTTTATTTCTAAAGAGTGATTTTTTTAAAAATTAACAGCTTTGTACCAAAGAGCTTATTTATAGCAAGTACACTGTTCATAATATCCTTATATTTGCTAAAGCTTTAACATTTATATTCAACAATTGATATGCAAGAATTTATTATTTACACTTATTCATATACTTATTTTATGATATTGTGTTAATGTTAATTCATGTTATACAAATGAACACTTAAACATTCTTTATTTACATAACTGTTTTCTTTTTACCTTAATATAGCAGCCTAATGTTTGCAATGACCTGGAGAATAAATGTAAAAATTATATTGAGAATTATTATTCAAAAATTGTTCTACATGTTATCTTAAAAATCACAATACATTTTTTGCAGAAATGGTCTGATGTTTTGGCTCTCAAATGCAGAACCACTCTACATAAACGTCTTTGTATGAATATTGTAGATTGTCTTTCAGGTGGTTCATATATTGCTATAAATTTTCATTACTCTTTAGTTATTGAAGAGCCTTGGGCCAAATTATGATTATTGTATCACTGTTGTAATGTTAACATTGTTACAATAGATAGAAGTGGAGATTAAGTATTAAAAAAATTCCCAGAAACTATTGATATCCATTTCATTGACAAAATCCTGAAAATAAAAATGACAAAAATGTAAAGTTGCTTTGAGACACCCATAGTCTGATTTAATTGTATAAAAGTTATATTTCTTTAAATTGTGTTAGCATTTATATAAAATAATTTGCTTTGAACCAGTTTTCATAATAATTATATTATTTGCTGTTTTATATTATTTTACTTTTGCCAACATAGTTTGAGAGAGATCAATTATTCACCCATATTTGTCAATCTTTTTTTCTCAACATATTTCTAAATGTTCTCAATTGATTTTAATTCCATTTTATGAATTTTTTCTCATTTTTGCTAATGTTGCATGATAGGATATTATTCATTATCACTTATTTATTTTATTAATTCCCTGAAGAGAAAGAAAACTGATTTAAAATCCTAGTAGGTGGAACTTGTTTTCAGGGTGTGTTCGGAAAACTCTGACAAAAAAACCAACCCTTCCTCAGAGTACAGAGTTTGGGCGTAGGGCCAATTGCCTCACCCCATGGAACAATTCAGTTAGAGAAACTTTATCAGAAGTTTTATGCACCACAACGCATCAAGCAGATAGCCTTATTTAAAATAAATAATCAAGAAAGATACCTCTTGATACATGTGGAAAGCAGTTATGATTATCTCCCTTAGTATTACAATCTTTTGTCAGTAATCTTTCACTTTTGTTAGGACTTTAATGATGATGATGATATTAACAGAATTTTGCACTTTCTAGTTATTATTTTGATCTACAAAATGATGGGCTAAGATTTTGTGCCACATTATTACCCTTCATTCAGATTAGTACACTCCTCTTGGTTGTTATACTCAGAAAATTTTACCTTAAGCCTTTTCAGGCGTACCTGTCACCATGCTCAATAAGTAACCTTCTCATAATTTTGAACTGAACCCTTTATTCAATTCACAAAGGTAGATTATTTTCATTCTGCTTTCCATGCTTAGGGCAGACAACTCACTAGTCTTGTTCTCCTTATTCCAATTTGTTCATTTCTGCCATTTAACCAGAAGATCTGACGTTTCAGTATCAACAGACCCAGTGATTGAACTTACAAATGCCAGGGGACCAGACTAACACTCTAATCCACTATGTCATGTGTTTCAATCAATTTGTGCAATTCTTAGGCTTTAAACCTGACAGCTGTACTTTTAGGTTATGGATTATGAAAATAGACACTTGAAGAAGGCCAAAACCCCCAAGATAAGTATACTAGTGTCAGAAAAGATAAGGCATATATAATAACCACATGTTATTATACATTTTTTTAAATGATAGATTTTACTGAGAGAAAATGAATTGTGGAGAATTATTTTATTGCAGTTTTTTTTTTTTAGTTTTTTTTGTTTTTGTTTTTTTGATGATCACAGCACTAAACAACAGGACAAAATAAAGAGAA
>JBBBDQ010000167.1:2225000-2542500 GCA_037127315.1 Ascarosepion bandense | reverse complement strand
AATTCAAATTTCCTGTGTTAAACTGTGAGGTATTTTCCGTTTGTTTTTTTTTTTTTTTTTTGTTTTTATATATATCTATGTTTTTGTTCTCCCCCCCCCTTTTTGGAGTTCATGCTTCATTTAGGAGGAAAAAAAAAAGTTTGAAATTTATATTTATTCTGTTATGCGAAGCTACTTTGGCCAAGTTATCAGCAGCCATTACAGCTCCATGCCACGTGTTGTTCTTTGAATGGGAATTTACCTAGCAGGCCGACTCGCTTTGATATTTGGGAAAAGCAAGAATTGAAGAATGAATCTTAATTCAAATTTCCTGTGTTAAACTGTGAGGTATTTTCCGTTTGTTTTTTTTTTTTTTTTTTTTGTTTTTATATATATCTATGTTTTTGTTCTCCCCCCCCCTTTTTGGAGTTCATGCTTCATTTAGGAGGAAAAAAAAAAATGTTTGAAATTTATATTTATTCTGTTATGCGAAGCTACTTTGGCCAAGTTATCAGCAGCCATTACAGCTCCATGCCACGTGTTGTTCTTTGAATGGGAATTTACCTAGCAGGCCGACTCGCTTTGATATTTGGGAAAAGCAAGAATTGAAGAATGAATCTTAATTCAAATTTCCTGTGTTAAACTGTGAGGTATTTTCCGTTTGTTTTTTTTTTTTTTTTTTTTTTGTTTTTATATATATCTATGTTTTTGTTCTCCCCCCCCCCTTTTTTTGGAGTTCATTTGGACTTTAACTAAGTTAAAACTTAGTTAAACTCCACTTTTGTAAGTTTGTGTTTTTTTTTTTTTTTTTTTTTTCAAAGGATTGTTCGTGTTCGATTTTTTTTTTTTTTTTTTTTTAATAGGAGTAGATAGGTCACACTATCGCCCGGTCTATACTCCTCCCACGTCTATTGAACTGGAGTAGAGGCTCGTTCCTTGTTTCCTGTTTAGGATGTGGTTTCCGGTTTTCACTTCTCTCTCTTCAGACCTTGGTACTGGTGCTTCCGTGAGTTTCCTGCGATCTGGCCGGTTGGTGGCAATGGCTCATCACTGTGAGGGTACCGGGTTGGCAGTTTCCTGGTTGCTGCTTCCGACTGGTAGTTAGGAGCCCTAACTCTTGCGTAGCGTCAAGAGCGGCTGCTCTGATCAACAGTTGTATAATATCGGGGTTCTTGTAGTGCCATGTCGCGCATGGATAGGTGTCCCTGCAAGCGCTTTCGGTGGGCAACCCCGAGGCCACACCTTGTTGCAGCCCTAGCCAGTCCCCCTCCCAGCTCAGATCGTGGGTAATGACCGCCTGTATCCTCTACCCTAGGTCCCTTTCTATAAACCAAAAACATGACAAGACAAAACAGAAATGACCCTAAACCAGCTAAATCCAAACCACCTAAGCCCATTAACCTCTCCTTCACTAATATCCGAGGCATTCGTACTAACTTTGCTAGTGTAGAAGCGTTCCTGCATGAAAAGTCCCCTGACATCCTCGCGCTCTGCGAAACTAACCTCAACTCAACTATTCCCTCCTCTGACCTCTTCATCCCTGGTTATCTTCCCCTTTTAAGGAAGGATTCTACTGTCCACATGCATGGGCTGGGTGTTTATGTCAGCGAACACCTCCCCATAACTAGGGTGACTTCACTCGAATCTACTGACCACCGATACATATGTCTCCGCTTGTCTCTCCTCAGTTCGGTTAGCTACCTATTCTTCCTTTACCGTTCTCCCTCCTCTCCTGACTGCTCCCTACTAGATAGCATTGCCGACGACATAGATAAGGCTATTACCTATCACCCATTTGCCCACATATTTGTATTTGGAGACCTCAATGCCCATCACTCTGAGTGGCTTGAAAACGCTGTTACTGATTCGGCGGGCACTCACGCCATGAACTTTGCTATTTCCCAATCCCTTACGCAAGTGGTGGACTTCCCCACTCGCTTCCCAAGCACACCCTCGGGTCATTCCTCACTGCTAGATATATGTTTCACCTCTGCGCCCGACGCCTGTCAAGTCTCGCAGCTTTGCCCTCTCGGCAACTCCGACCACGCTGTAGTCTCCCTCAGTATTTCTTTCCAATCTCACTCCCCCCAGGATCCCCCTACTCATAGAACCTCCTACCTCTACCAAAAAGCTGACTGGGAAGCCTTTCGCGATTTCCTCTGCGACGTCCCTTGGGGAAAAGTGTTTGACCTATCAGTTGATGACTGTGCCTCTGAGGTCTCGTCATGGGTGAAAGCTGGCATTGATGCCTTCATACCCACCAGGAAGTATTGCTTAAAACCTCATTCCCCTCCGTGGTTCTCTCCAGCCTGCTCAGCCGCCATTGCCCACAGGAACCATTACTTCCATCTATTCCAGAGACAGCCAACTGTTCACAATAGGCGCCTGTTCACATCCGCTCGCAGTGAGTGCAAGAGAACTCTAAATGACGCCAAACAGTTGTTTGCGGAGAGAATGCGACAGCACATAGCTGACCGCAAGTTCGGCTCCAAGGACTATTGGAGGATTTGTAAACGAGTGCTCAACAATAGGAAATCCTCAATACCTCCTTTAATCCATGGATTTGATGTTCTCACGTCATCTGCTGAGAAAGCTGAGTGCTTTGCCCGCAGATTCTCATCCAACTCCACACTCGACTCGTCCGGAGTGCACCCACCCGACTTCCCTATTAGAACTGAGGCCAAACTGCATGACGTGTATATTACCCCGACAATAGTATCCAGAGTAATTTCAAAACTCGACCCCCATAAGGCGTGTGGAGACGATGGAATCCCGGTGATAGTCCTTAAGAGGTGTGCCCCTGAACTTTCCCCTGTCCTCTCTAAACTGTTTAACTACTGCCTTTCTGCTTCCTGCTTTCCTGCATGCTGGAAATTCTCCTCAGTCGTTCCTGTCTTTAAGAATTGTGGTGAACCCTCGGACCCATCCAACTATCGCCCTATCAGTCTCCTACCAATATTCGGGAAAGTGTTCGAGGCTATAATAAATGCTGAAATAGTTCATCATCTCACCGCCCACAAGCTGTTCTCCGACAGGCAATATGGATTCCGATTTGACAGGTCCACAGCCGACCTGCTAACTACTGTAACGGAGTACATGCTACAGGCCCTTGATGAGTCTGACGAGGCTCGCGCGGTTGCTCTGGATATCTCCAAGGCTTTCGACAGGGTTTGGCACCCTGGCCTCCTATGCAAACTACGCGGTTATGGTATTACCGGTCGCCTGCTTGACCTAATCCAATCTTTCTTAAATAACCGCAAAATGAAGGTCGTTCTGAATGGGCGTGCCTCTTCGTCCTACAGCACGAATGCTGGTGTCCCACAAGGCTCTATCCTGGGCCCAACGCTCTTCCTTATTTTCATCAACGACCTCCCAGATGAGATCAGGTCCCAAGTAGGCATCTACGCAGATGACACTACAATATACTCCCGCTCCAGTAAGAAACCTGTCGTGGCGGACAGACATAATCTCGCTGCTGACCTTGAGCGGGATCTACACTCTGTGGTGAACTGGGGCAAGAAGTGGCTTGTCAACTTTAATTCCTCTAAGACCAAGCTGTTGTCTGTCAACCATTACAGGCAACCTCTTCTGCCTCCCATAAGCATGGACCAGATGATTCTCCCGGAGAGTAATACACTACGCCTCCTCGGACTTACCCTGTCCTCAGACCTCAAATGGAAGCACTATATTGAATCCATAGCAAAATCTACTGCTAAGAAGATTGGGTCACTATGTCGATCCAGGATGTTTTTTCCACCTGAATCCATCCTGCATATATACAAGTCAACCATCCGTCCGTGCATGGAGTACTGCTGCCATTTATGGTCAGGTGCCCCTGCCGTTCTCCTCAGTGTTCTTGACAAGCTCCAAAGGAGAGTCTGTAATGTGATAGGTACTGATCTGGCGACTCGTCTGCAGCCACTTTCCCATCGTCGAAATGTGGCCTCCCTCTGTCTCTTCTATAAATACTTTCATGGCTTCTGCTCGGATGAGCTTAAGTCACTGATGCCTCCTCAACAGGTGTTTACCCGTTCAACCAGACTGGCAACTGGGTCCCACCCATTCACAGTCAGGTTAGCCAAACGCAGACAACAATTCTACTCCTGCAGCTTCCTCTCTCGCACTTCCCGCCTGTGGAACTCACTCCCGTATTCTTGCTTTCCTGACGGCTACGACCTCCAGAAATTTAAAAGCAAAGTTAATACTCACCTACTAACCACTGGCCTCTAGCTCTCTCTCCCCTCCCCTGTATAAGCTTCCCTTTCTCTCCGCCCATGTACCTGTCATTGCACCTGCTTTCTCAGTTTTCTATTGTTCCTTTCTAACTAGCTTGTACTCCTCACTCTTTTCTAATTAATCTTTCTACACTTATGTAACCCCCTGCACATCAGTGGCGTTTCTGCCTTGCTCGGGGTGAAATGATTAAAAAAAAAAAAAAAAAAAAAACTCGCTACAGTTTAATACATTTTAAGATATTTTTAAAATTTATTTCTAAAAGTTTTGTTAAAATTGTCTGTTTATATTATAGTAATTCAATATTTTAAAACAGTTAAATGTATTTCATACACGTTTTATACGTCTAATATATTTATTATTTTAATATATTTCAATAAACTTTTCTTAAATTTTATGCATATTAATACTTATTTATAAACTTGAAGTTGACATTATTTATTAAATTTTGTAAATTTTCTGTTTATGATTATTTTCATTATTTTAATGCATTTTATAAAAGATTTTCACATTTAATCTGTTTATAATTTTTAAATATTTTAGCAATGTATTCAAGTCAGATAAAAATGTCTGAGCAATAAACTGTGTCTGTTCCAGGGGTCAGCAAACTATTTTCTGGGGGCTAAATCCAATTTTATCATCAGCTTGCAGACCATATAACATATGCTATTATTTTTAAATAAGTTTTACATTATTTTTCCTTTAATATATATAAAGTTTAAAACAAGATGTCTGTTGCTTCCTCCTGTCAAATCTACAGTTATGAATTGCATTCAAATGACATGCTGAAAAGTGCTCATCCGAACCAAGAAACCTTTTCAGTGTTTGGATATTTTGTCAAATTTTAGGCTGAGAACTTTTCTGGATCCCTTTTACAAAACATTAACTGGTTTTGATAAATGCTTCCAAATAAAGAATATTCTACTTTAAAACTTTTGCACAACAATTTTAAGATTTTGCACAATATATTTACAGGTAAAAACAATTTTCCAACAATGAAAGATAATAAATTTGTATAATAATATACATAATATGATAATAAATATATATAGTGGTCTTAATTGGTTAACATTTGTATTCAACTTTTGTGATTGGAGAGACAGGTATATGTTGTGGTGCAATGGATATTGGCTTGGAATGAGAAATCTAAGAACCAGGTTCAAATTCCAGTTGAATTTGTTGCATTTTCTTACATGCAAATACCCTTGAGAAAGGTATTAATCCATCTGTTCTCCCTCACACTATGGGTTAAATAGCAGGACAGATTGGATTCTATAGCTTTGGTTGGTAACCAGTCTACCACAGAAAGAAATGGCAACCTACTGCAGGAAAATCTTCTGCCTAGTCAGTTATGGATCGAAAGAGACATGATCACCTAAGTGTATATCACGTATGGCACTTAACTGACTGATTGGAGAGACAAATTTTGGACCTCAGTTTGATTTGGTTTTATCACAGAAATAAGAATATTATTATTGATTGTTCACCTCTTAACATGATTGTTAAAAGAACTGTATTAATTTATTTACTCATAAGAGAAAAAAATATATTAAATATAGCTTTTAATAAATTATTTAAAAAGTATAAAGTTATCTTACTGTCTTAAATCAGTGAATATCATATTAAAGAAAATGTACCTTTCAACAAAAATTAAACATGCATTCACTTTTTAGCTTGTGTTACCATTTCAGTCATGGAGGTTCTTATAACAAGGCAAAACTCAGTTACCCTTTTTAAGGAATGTGTGACCTTTTGGTGTCTATATCATAACTTCTACTTATCTTCATAACAAAAATATAAACAAAGTATTTTAAGTAATTAATGACTTTTTTCAATCTAATATTTTTCATTTCAGTAAAAATTCCCATTTATAGATGTACATTTCTTTAAAAAGGTAACTGAACGTTGCCTTGATGTAAGAACTTTTATTACTAAAATAGCAATGACATACCTAACCAAAAGATAGTTTCTTAGAAGACAAAAAAAGGAAATATATGTTCATTTCCTGCCAAGTGGTACATTTTCTTTAATAAGACTTTCAATGATCTAAGCCTGTAGACATTAATTTCACTGTTTGTAAATAAACATGTTCACTGAAACACATGTACCTACAAAAATAACACTTTTTTTTTACTCCAAGCAAGGTAATAAAGCCACTAGGGCGCAAGGGATTACTATCAAGAAGAGAAGATAATAAAAGAACAATAATTAAGTAGACAGTAGATAACAATCGACATTACATTTAAATTTTGGAAGATCAAAGTTGACCAAGAAGCAAGAAGAGAATTCCACAAGTAAAAAGTGTAATAGAAGACACTGTTAGTATATTAAGATTACACCTAGCTATTTCAACTGTAAAATGATGATAGCTTGCCACCAATCTAATACTGAACTTAATTTCAGAAAGTCTTGGTACCATAGAGTAAAGTCCATCAGAAAAATTACCATGAAAGTATCTATAGAAAAGGCACAGGAAGCTATGTTATGGCAGTGGGAAAGGGACTGAAGTCAAGATGCCAGGCCAGGACCAATAACATTGCAAATTCTTCTTTGGATTCTATCAAGAATCTCTAAATATATAGCAAAAGCACCAGACTAGATGTATCAGCAATATTCAATATTTTATTATATACACTTAAGATATAAGAAATATTGTCACATTGAAAAAAACTCCATTAATTGCTTGCATCCATAGTTTTATTTTGTCTTGTACTGCAAGCCACTACCCCCACCTCCAAACAAAAGAGAAATGGTCAATCAGACCCACTTGTAAAAATGTTTACTGACTCTTGTTAATGAGAAAAGATACAAGGTTTAATAGAATTATGATGCAATATGAATTTTATATACACTTCTGTTCTCAATAAGGTTAACAAATTTATTTTTTAAGTTTTGAAATAAAGTAGAATAAAAATGAATTAATCTGTGCTATTTTTCTTTTCTGCTTTCTTTTGTTCAGATTTAAATTCATATCTAAAGTTTAAACATGATAAATATATGTGTATATGTGTGTTTACCATGGTATGTGATTTAGGATATACTGGGGATTAAAAAATTTCCTTATTGATATATTTATCCATTTATATCAGTTTTGACTTTTCCCTCTTCCTTGATTGTTAAGGAAACTTTCAGATGGCTGACGTGGAAGGATGCTGTCCTAGCTTAAAGGACAACAACAATAAGATGATTGCTATGGGTATTGGCATATTGTTTATCATTGGTCTGATGTTACTTATCATCATTCTGCCTCTCAGCTTCAGTTATCTTGACTATTATGAGGTAAGAACCAAAAAGTTGTTTTTTTTATTTTTTAAATGAAATGCCATAATTATTATTATTATTATTATTACTATTATATTTTAGCATTTCCTTTTAGATGAAATGTCTTCAAATTTATTATTTTATTGCTGGTTTTACTCTATCTTATTGTTGTTTTTTTGTTTTATCATAACACTGAAAGGATACACTCTTCAACCAAAAGAACAAACAGCATTAAATCAGAAATTAGTAACTTTTAACGATATTTGAACTTGTGTCCTGTATCTTAGAAACTTATCATTCATGGATGCCTCCTGAACCTCTTGAGCCATGAAAGCACCAGAGTTCTTCCACAGTTCCATATGCCATCAGTTTTATGCCTTAGTATCAGTATTTTTCGGCTCTGCTTCGCTGCAACGTAGTCGGCGTGTGGCGGCGGCGTAGTCGTAGGCGTTGTCAGCTCGCATTGGCGGCGGTTGCAGCTGTAACGGTGGCGGCAATGGCAACGATAAACGGCCAAACAGCGGATGACGTGCAGCAGCAGCAGCAGCGAACCACGGAAGCCGGTGACGGTGCGCCAGGCCTAGACGGACGAGATCTAACGCACACGACAGGCTGCCGGGCCGAGTTCGAATTCCAGTTGAATCCATTGTATTCACTTATGCGCAAATACCCTTGGGAAAGGTATTAATCCGTCTCTTCCTTCCAGTTATGGGTTAAATAGCAGGACAGACTAGGTTCTATAGCCTTGGCCGGCAACCAGTCTACCACAGAAAGCAATGGCAAACTACTGCAGGATAATCTTCTGCCCAGTCAGTCATGTCTCTTTTGAGACATGATCGCCCAAGCGTGTATCACGTATGGCACTTAACTGACTGATTAGTATTTTTAAATTATTTTAAAAATTTAGCTGAAACCTTTTTAACTATTATTATTTATATTAAAGAATTTTCACACAGATGAAGAAGAGACTTGAAGTAAAAGATGTGGTTCTACTTTTGAATGCTGAGAATAACATGGACTGTGTAGGATATTCAGTTGTCCAGGTTTTTTATATTAAAAATCTTAATGTCTTAATTCTAAACAATAAAGTAAAAATAAATAAAACATAGATATGCCTGTTAAATAAATCATTTTTATTTACGACCACATGTACTTAAATTCAAAAGAATCGAAAAAGAGTAAAATAGTGTTGAGTTATTCTTTGGGAATTAGTCAACAGAAAAATCTGTGGTTTAAAAAAAATTTAATTATCAGTAAAGATTCACTAACCGTCTGAGTTTGTTGTTAGAGATGAATTAATTTGAAGTCACAGACACACTTCTTTCATCATGCACTGAAAGAAAAAAAAAAAGCTATGCAGTCACATCTTGTATTTAAATGACTTGGAGACAGTAGCATCTTTGCTACTGACAGTTGAAATTTGCAGTTTTTTTATATCAAAAATTTTTCTCAAAAGTAGACTCAAGAAAACTTGGGCTTTAGTTTTCTCTGGTCAAATATTTCACATGGTGATGTTAATTTCTGGCCAATACACACTTAAACAGGATGTGTTATATTGTGGAATCTTTTTGACATGTTTTTAAATATTGTCTGTTATTGGGTAAAAAATTGTGAAGAGCTGGTATTACCCATGTCCTGAGAGGACATGGCAAATACATAGGAAGTTTTGTCTTTTCCTGATTTTGCAGTGTTTTCTGTAGCTGCCAAAGAGTGCATAAGCCCAGACCATTATGATAAAAAGCAACACTTATACAATTAAGTAAAGCTAGTAACAGATACCAAAAGCTGAATCAGCAAGCTGAGTTCAAATCTGTTGTATTCAGTCTCACATAATGTAATATTGGTACTTTTGCTGGAAAATCACATTATAGATTAAGAGGAGAGGTTATATTATTTTCTAAACATGTTCAACATTTTTGTTGCCACGAACAGAAGTATTGAAAATGTTTAAAAAATCATATTCAACATTCAAAACACTGAAACAGTGACTATATTTGGTAAATATTTAACTTGGTTATACTTTTAACTAGTATCTACCCTACTTTATCTACTTTCATCTAGCTTCAGGAGTTAGTGGTAGAACAAACATGGGGCCAGTACTGTTAATCGATAGTACCTATGTATAAGTACTGGTAATCTATGGTATCATTAAGCTACCAGATACCTCAACTTCATTTATAAAAACTGGGATTCAGTTTTCTACATTTTTTTAAGAAAAGTCTTATGTAACATCAAATATCATAATTGCATTCTGTGTTTTGAAAAGGTTTCGAACAAAATTAAAACTTCTAGAAAAGCTTAAATTTTAGTTTTTAAAAAATGATACAAGTGTTAGAAGCAGTTTTGTTGGTTGTGTGAAATGTTAGCATGTTACAAGTATCACACATGTAGAGGATTTACAATGTAAACCATTAAGGGATAAGGAAGAAGCATGGAAGATTTACAGTGTAAATCCTTAAATGAAAATAGACTCAGAAGTACAAACAACATAATACAAATATAGAATACAACTGAATAAAAGCGAATACAATTGAGTCAAAACATAAGGTTAAACTGAACATGTTGCTTTAGGAATACAAGTTACATTCAAACAAGGACAGATGAGCCTTCTCAGTGAGAAGGATGAGTGCTCAAAGGTTTAGGCTAACAGCCCAGTGGTAGCTAAGAGGAAGAGGGAGAATTGTCTCCCTACTAGCTTACACCTGTAAGTGTCACATGAGCATTTACAGGTGATAATTCTGAAATGTCCTAACACAAGTTTAAACATTATTACAATTTTTCAGCAACTTTGTGGTGCAGTGGATATCAACTTGGAATGAGAAATTGGGGAGCCGAGTTCGAATTCCAGTTGAAAATCTTGTATTCACTTACTCACAAATAGCTTGGGAAAGGTATTAAGCCGTCTTTTCCCTCCAGTTATGAGTTAAATAATAGGACAAATTTGGTTCTATAGCCTTGGTCGGCAACCAGTCTACCGCAGAAAGCAATGGCAACCTACTGCAGGATAATCTTCTGCCCAGTCAGTCATGTCTCTTTCAAGACATGATCACCCAAAGCATGTATCACGTATGGCATTGTTGTGGGATTCTATGATGTTTAGGTAAAAATAAGTCACCATTTTGTTGAAGGAATCAACACTTTGATATGAGATGGGTGATTGTTTTACATTAAATATTTTTGGACTCCAGAAACATTTGTACCACAAAAAAATATTGGCGGGCTCATGTGAATCCAGATAAAAATAAATAATGCAAAACAATAAATTTAAAACAAAGAGCTATGATATGCATGTATTAACAAAAGTAATTTCATACAATTAAAATGAAAAGAAAAGACATGGAAACTAATTATAAGAATGTGTGTGTGTGTGTGTGTGCAAAAGTTCAGTTAACAGTGAACCAGGAAAATAAATATGCCCCAGTGGGGAACACCTTAGCTACAAGCAACTGTATCTGGAAGCAAGAGAGAAATAGAGAATATGCTTGCCTTTTTATAGACTTAAATAGCACTTCTGACGGGGCCAAGGGTGGTAACCCATAAAAATAGTTATTTTACCTCCTAACTTCAAAGAAAATATATTAAATAGATTATCAATAAATAATATCAATTGATCATGGATGTATACCATCTTGTTTCAACCAGGGTCCCATTGTCTTGCTTTAATCTTTACTATAAAATTGATATCTAAGAGCAGTGGTGTGGAAAGTGAGTGGCTGATGGGGTAGTGGCCCTAGGTAGTACTCCCTGTGGGAGTGGGGAGCACTTCTGATAGAGCATATTATTTTTTGTTTTTATTTATCAAATACATATAAAATTAGATATTAAAAATAAATAAAATAGTTTCTAGTTTTAGTTTTATAACAAATTTTTGTATTTGAATAAAATAAAATTCCATTGCTTGATAGTATTTTTCCAATAAAGGAACTTCATAAATTTTTGTTTGCCACTCAACTCTGAAATAAAAAAATAAATAAATAAATAAAATTTATCCATTTGTATAATGTGTTAATGTATCTTATTTAAACATTCTCTCAAACTGATTGTGATAAACCTTTGTGAACAATGGATCTGTTCAAAAATAAATGAAATAGTATACTGTTGTGATCTTGTTTGGGGTGGAGATAGGGGACACCAGTCACAATCCTTGCCCTGGGCGCTACCAGACCTCTGCACACCACTGTCTAAGGTCCAAAACCACTGCATTCACAGAATTATCTCTTTTGCAATACTAAACCAAGTTTACTATATACACTTTTTCCCTTAATTTTCAATAATGGTACTCCTGAGTTGCTTCATCTTGCATTGCTAATTATTGCACTACTTACATATTCTTCTTAGTGCCATACATGATACACACTTTTGGGTGATCATGTCTCGAAAGAGACATGACTGACTTGGCAGAAGATTATCCCGCAGTAGGTTGCCATTGCTTTCTGTGGTAGACTGTTGCTAGCCAAGGCTACAGAACCTAATCTGTCCTATTATTTAACTCATAACTGGAGGAAAGAGACAGATTGGGTATTTGTGGGTAAGTGAATGCAAGGAATTCAACTGGAATTTGAAGTTGGTATCCTGATTTGTCGTTCCAAGTTGATATCGACTGCACCACAACGCACATTACTTGTCAAATATAAAATGATAATTCACATATAAATTGAGATTTCTGCCTAAAATCAAAATGTTGCTTTCGTCCCTCTGCCTGGGATGAAAATGTAGTATCTGTTAAAAATGTTACACACACATTTTTTTCTCACTCACTCTCTCTCTCTCTACCTGTGTGGGTGTGGATACTGTGTTTTATATAATAAAATTCACATTTAAGGATTGAGATTACAATTGCTTGCATTTGTCTCCCTTGTAGAACTGGAACAATCCTATGCATTTCTTCATTTTAAAAGCTGGAACCTTT
This sequence comes from Ascarosepion bandense, assembly GCA_037127315.1. Classification (NCBI taxonomy): domain Eukaryota; kingdom Metazoa; phylum Mollusca; class Cephalopoda; order Sepiida; family Sepiidae; genus Ascarosepion; species Ascarosepion bandense. Next base: position 2,530,118 of record JBBBDQ010000167.1, on the reverse strand, counting down.
GGATTGTATCAACTTACATTGCCTATTTTTTTATAGAAAATAAAAAACCTTGCTGGGTTTTTTTTGTTTTTTTTTTTGTTTTTTTTTTATTTTGGTTTGCTTTCTTTTTAACTTCATTGTGAATATCGACACTTACACACTGAATTTAAATTTCTTTATTTGTTTTGTAATTTTATTTTTCTCTTTTTTTTTTTTCACTCTAAGTATGGTGTTGTTCGCAACAAGATTACTGCATCTGTTAACCTGGATAAAGTCTATGACAGTGGACGCTATGTTATTGGGCCATCACATGAATTTAAAACCTTCCAGGCTGATGCTCATTTTCAGTCTGTCAATAACATCAGAGTCTTCACATCTGACAAACTTGAAGTAAGTTTAAAGATTTAGATTTCATGCCATTTTCATTTTTCATATGTCAAATTATCAAAACACATACAGATTATTTGAAATTATCCATCTTTGCTGTTTCATTGAATTCAATAATTTTTTCTTTAAATTGAAAATTGTTTTTAAAAATAATTTAAAAAAAATAAAACTAGTTATTGAAATATTCTTTTGGCTAGACCAAAATATGGAATAGAAAGAAAACCTATCCATAACTACAGCACAAACAAATCACAATACATAAAATGTCTTCATTTTTGTTGAGTTATTCTAGTGTAAAAAGTCATAGCAGCTGCTTTTTTTTTGTTCAGTTACACAACTGGACTTTCATATTTGTAAGTGCAATTTAAGCAGCCAAAAAAGCTATAAGTTTTTATTTAATTTCTGGGATAAGTTGAAAAAAGTCGATAAAATCTTTCACTTGATACAATTTTTAAGGAAAAATAAGTTTCTCAAATCCTGTAGATGCTACTGTTCTTTCCAGTATTGGTGGAGTTTCCTTCCAAGTTTTTTATTTGAAGTAGTGTGGAATGTCAACATATTGATTATGTTATTATTTATGCTATTATTTTCACTTTCATTTATATGTGATGTCCATTTTCAAGCCCTCAAGTGATACTGCTTCTGTTATTCTTTGCTTGTGGTTCTGTAGTATCTATCTATAAAGTTAAAAGAAGTGTAGTCTCCGTCAAAACTCACAGGCATCACTGGTTCAAAATCATTTTTAACCATTGCTTTATCTTTGTTATCATATTTCAGCTGTTGCTATTAGAATACAAATGAGGAGTAGTCAACCTTGTGGATATTGCATGGCAGGTCCCAATAAAGTGGGTCTAAAGAATGTAGCTTATCAGAACATATGCCATGAAAATAGCAATAGAGCAGCAAGAGGCTTACAATGTTTCATCTGTGGAAAAAGGATTGTAGGCTGGAAAATAAATCATTACCTACAAGGCTGCAGAGATGCTTTTGAACTATGAAAATAGGCAAGTGGGGATTGGGCAGCTCCAACTCAGATATGACAGCAATACTCTATTATTGGTTTGATCTGGCTCTTGTAAAGATAAGGAATGTCAGAGGGAGTTAGGTACTTACTGGAGTGGTACAATGGACCAACCATTTTTCTAGTATTTCTAGCATTTTTAACAATAGATTGGACATATGAGCTCCACTTGAGGTCTGGGGAGAACTTCACTCCCAATAGATGTCCAAGGCAAGGAGTTTCCTTGAGAGAAGATCCATTTATCATAACTGTTCATGGGGTTATGCAGGAAAGATAGTGATTAACGCTAAATTTAAAGCGGTCAAGATTGTAGTGACTGGGAAATCGTACTGCTGGGAGTCTTCTTGGGAAAAAGTTGTCCGAATGAAACTTACTTCTTACAAATGCAATATGAAAGGATGGTTCATACCTGTGTGTTTGGCATGGTGGTTTTCAGTTGCAAAGGTCAGGGATATTAGGATGAAGGAATGTAGCTCATCAGAACATGTCATAGAAATAGCAATAATGCTGCAAGAGGCTTGCAGTGTTTTATCTGTGAGAAAGGGGTTGTAAGATAGAAAGTAATTCATCAATCACAAGGCCTGGTCGACATTTTTGAACTTCAAGGGAAGCAAGTGAGAACTGAGAAGCTCCAGCCCAGATATAGCAGCAATACTCTATTATTGGTCTGATGTGGCTATTGTAAAGATAGATTATACCAGAGGGAGTTAGGTACTTACTGGAGTGGTACAATGGACCAACCATTTTTCTAGCATTTTTAGCATTTTTAACAATAGATTAAACATATGAGTTCTACTTGAGGTCTGAGAAGAGCTTGACTCTCAATAGATGTCCAAGGCGAGGAGCCTCCTTGATACAAGACTCATCCATGATGATAGGTGAAAGTTCAGGGTCTGCTCATTCATGCTGGAACATTACTAGTTTTGTTCTGGCCATATTGAATTTTACAAGCTGGCTCTTTTCCATTGAGCCACTGGGTTTAGGTCAGAGGAGAAATCAGCTGCTAGGTTCTGGTCTTTCAGATTATTGAAGATGCATCTGTAAATTGTCGTATCATCCGTATAGATATTCTCTAATGTAAATGTAATGTAATTTTTTATATATTTCACATTCATGCTCTTTTGAATGGAATTTGTTTCTTTTAACTTTACATTAAGATATGAAATGAGCCAATAACTACCTTATATATTTCCACATATAAGGTGACCTATAGATAAGACAAGACCTAAAATCTAGGTAACTTTTTGTGATTCTACCTGATATCTGTAGTATAAGACAACTAAAAATGTAGGCTAGCCTTTTTCTGCCAGTTATTGAATATAAAATAAAGCTGATGTTTTTACAAATGTTGTTTTGTTTACCTTTTATTGTTATCAAATAAAAAAATAGAATAATACAAATATTAGCGTGAATCTTTAAGTGTTTTTTTTTGTTTTTCTGGTTTGTGTGTTTCCAAAACTTTAATCAGTAAAAAGTAAGTATCTTTTAAAAACAAAGAAATACAATATTTCTGTCTACATACTAATAAATGTGAGGAATCATTGTCATTATTAAAATTTCCATCTAGTTTTTCTTTCATTTTATTTCTATTGATATTATCAAAATACTTCTCTCTTTTTAAAATCTAAAGATAAATGAGTAAATAAGTATCTTGCATTTATAATAAAATAAAAAAAAAACTAAGCTTTTCATGAGATTTGAACCTTTATCTCTTATCCTTGAAAGTGGATCTGGCCGGGCAATATCTTAGAGCAGTGATTCCCAATCTTTTTTCTCTGGGCCAAATTTCTGGAATAAAACTTTGCTCGTGCCTCACCAAATTTTATGTAATAAAAAGTACATTTAAAAATAAAAAAAACAACTAATAGTAACATATAACAAAAATTACTTACAATATGATTAAAGTACATGAATTTAATGAAAGTTTTGAGCTTGTTTTTGATAAATAATCTCTTTTATATTACGCCTAATTTGAGATAAACAAACTCTCATCTCATCAACACAAAGAAGGGTTGGGAGTGGAGTGAAATATTGACGGACACTACAGTGTGGTCAGAGTTTCCGAGTGGGCAGAGTTGTCTGGTAGTGCAAGAGTCTGGGATGGAAGTGAAGCAGAGGTCTAGAAGTGAGTCCCTTCTGTTAGGGTTGTCGGAGAAACGCGTGGGGAAGTTCACCACTTGCATAAGGGATTGGGTGATTGAAAAGTTCATGGTGTGGACACCAGCAGGGTTGGTGACAGCGTTCTTCAGCCACTTGATGTGGTGGGCGTTAAAGTCACCAAACACGAATACATGGGCAGAGGGATGGGAAGAAATGGCCTTGTCGATATTGTCAGAAATGATGTCAATATCATCATTTATTCTTATTCTTATGATCTAAAAATATTTTCTGGCTTTAAATAACCTACAAAGGATTGATAAGCTGTAGAAAACAAATCAATAAACAATGAAGGAATTTTGACTAAGTTTTAAAAATAAATTTAATTTAACTATGATAAAATGTTTCTATTTCAGGTTGGACTTTCTGCCTGGTACCAATATTTTCTTGTCCAAAATGAGGTGCCATATCTGCATAAAAAATATGATATTTATTATCATGACAAAGTGAAAAGAAAAGGCAATGATGCTATAAAGGTAGGTTTTCTTTTTCTTAACCTGCCAAAAATAAAATACAAAGAAATCTCTTTTCCTTCACAACCAAAAAAATAAATCTTTATATTCATTAAGAAATTATCACTTAGCAATACAAATTCAGAAGGATGTACGCAAGGATATACACCCATGTTTTACTGACTACACAAAAGTATTTGATAAGGTACAGTACAAAGAGCTATTTGAACTGTTAGAAAAACTTTACTTATTTGGGGAAAATGTTAAAATAATCCAGAATTTTTACTGAGAACAATTGCTAGAAAATTGATAGAAAATACATAAAGTGAGTACCATGATGTTCTATATTAGACAGCCAATTCATAGTGTAAAGAAGGGACAGAACTGGAGGCCAATTTTCAATGTTCCTTGATCCAATGAAAGCAGTAGGACATTTTAATTTCAGTTTGAGCTTAGCCAATCCAGTGTTGTTGGTATAAGAAATCCAGATAAATTTTTATTTACATTTTGGAATATCATTTACCTTATTCAAATGAAGTAAGTATCAGATCTGTTTATTTTGAGTTACTATATTATTTTTTTGTGTAAATGTAAAAGTGGTAACAGATATACGTCATTTCATAGACGTTTTTCTATGTCTGTTTTTATTATATTCAAAATTTATTAAAAATAAATTACCATTATTATTTCACAAAGTTACTTTAATATTTTTCTCTAATATTGTTGTTATTCATAAAGAACAAATGTATTCATAGAATTATTTTTTTTATTAGTTGTCTTTTTCTTTAAGGTAAAATAAACAAATTTACAAATATTAATGTTTAACTTAATTTTTTTACATTTTCCCTTAAACCATAAAACAGAACCAAATTCATGTTCCTATTACAAAATTAATGAAACTCCTTTTCATTTAAGAATGTTTTTATTATATAAATTTAATTAATGTCATATAATAAAATTTAAATTCAGTATTCTAAAAACACGGTGAACAAAATAACATCCATACTGCTGCATATAATGCACTTCTCATTCAGTCTGGAATAAGTGCAGATAAGAATGATACTGCTATCTTTATAAACAAGGTTTTGACATGGTGGAAAATTTTAAATGTTCAGACAGTTCAAATTGATAAGCTATGCAACGACACTCTACAAGCTGAAATCAGATCTCTGAATGAAAGCTGACTTAATTTTATCATTGAGATTAGTCAAATGGCTGTTAATATGTTTATCATTGAGATTAGTCAAATGGCTGTTAATATGGCTGTCAAAGTAATTGTATAAAACAATTATCCAAACACGTTGCTACTACTATACACCATACATGCAATAGAATTGTTATCTATCTTAAAACCTTTTAGCTACAAGCCATAAATACGTGCTACTTGGGAATTTTCAACTGATCCATTAGAAAAAGAATTTAGTAAACTTCATTAAGGATCAGGTGGCATTTATTTTATAAATGGTCAATAGTGTATTGAAAAGCTGCATGTTAACTAGACCTCTTTACTTTTAAATCAAAATGTAAATATTGATACGTTTGATGTTATGCTAGGTCACCAGTGTGATTATGAACTTTGGGAGGAATATTCAGAAATATTTGACAATCTGAAAAATTTAGAACCATCTCTTTCTGATGAAATAAAAATGGCTTAAAAGACATGATAATCAACCCAGTGATATGGAAAATATGCCACTTCAATTGACCATGGAAAACTCAGTCTTTCTGACCACAATGATTATTTTCTGTTGCATCCTTTTCCATACAATAAAGGAAAAGCTGTGTTATAAATCATTAAGTAATATTTTTATGATTATTTCTGAGTTTTAATTTTTCAGCATGGAGGAAAACGTGCTCATATTTTTGCAAATATAGTTATGAAAAACTTTTGCAAACATTACACACCCACATCAGGCAAAGAACCAGCTTTAAAGGTTTTGAAAGTTTCCTAAAATGATTTTGTTTTATCTGTCTTTATTTCTAAGCTGATTGATTGTCATATACACGTTTCAGCTGATGTCCTCTAACCTTCTTCAGGTGCTGCTTGTTGAACTCGGTAACTTTAATGGAAATTTGAACTGTATTCTTTGTTCAATTCTTGAGAGTAGACAGAATAAAGGGTTTGCTGAGAACTGTAAATAGTGTGAATGTTTCTGTTTCAATATTTTGGGAATCATATCTTTTACTAGAAATCTTAACCACTTCTTTGTTTTGTTTATACTTATCAGTGTCCACAATAAAAATACATATTTCATTGATTTAACTTTCAACACATCCCAGGTAGGGGTGAAAATGTTATTCTAAGTATTTAAAAAAATATTTAACTTAATTTTATTCCAACATTTTTGAAAATCAAAGGTTTTTTCCAAAGGCCTTCAGTCCTGGCTCTCAGTTGCACCATGAGTAGGGCTGGAGTATAGTTTACCATGGTGGGTACACAAAAAAGGACATAAGATAAAGATGTGTTTTCCCCACCAGATTCATTAAACTTTTACAATGAAAATATCTTATAGAAGCTGGAGGCTCAACAAAGACTTATCAGTGGGTACAATCTTAACACTAACACTTACATAGATGACACCATGTTGATGGCAGATATAGACGGAAAACTATAGGACTTCCTACACAAAGTAGTAAAAAAAAAAGTAATGAAATGAAAGCATGAGTAGGCAAAAAGTATGATTGTCAGCAAGAGAAAAAGCTCAAGATGTGAATTATGAATTGGAAATGTCAACATCAAACAAGTACCAAAGTTTGAATATCTGCAAAGTATTTTTTAACAGAGGAGAATGGAAAATGTGCCACCAAATTCTGGACGCACATTAAGATGAATTTCAAAAGCTAAGCAAAGTATTAAAAAATGGAAAGATTTTGTTAGAAACAATGAAAAAAGTGCTAAACTATTATATAATATTAATCATCTTCTATAGTAGTTAATGCTGGACAATTTCCTCACAGATAAAGAGAAAACTGGAGACAACAGAAATATAGTTCTGCAGAAGGATGCTGAGAATAGAATAGATATAATGCATAAGCAATGAAGAAATTTTAAGAAAAATGGAATCAAAAAGGGCACTTATACTTAGAATCAGAAAAAGACAGCTGAAATTTCTTGGACACATAATAAGGAAAGGTTTAGAACTTTTGACACTCATGAGACAAAAGAGGAAAGCAGTGGATCAACTACCTGATGAGTTTTTCTGAATGGATGCTGAAATGGAGAGTGAGGGGCTTGGCAAAAAAGACAAACATTGCTAAGAGCTACAAGGAATAGGAGGTTGTAGAGAGCTATGACCGCCCACATCTTGAAAGAACAAGGCACACAGAAGAATTATCACTTAGCTTTATTAAGTTAGTGTCACTCATTGATGCAATCAATAGAAAATCTGTTCTTAAAAGATGATATCAACAAGACTCTTTAGAACTTTTCAGAGAATCCTCACAGAATAAATGATAGGAGTTTTCTGAAGGCCTATAATATTGGTCTCAATGTCAATTTCCCTAGTGCCCTTTCAAGTTTTTAGGTGGTATTACAAGCATAACCATTACTAAAGGAATTACTTCAACAGTTATGTTTCATATTTTAATATCCTAGACAGATTCTGGTATTTTTTAACTTTCTCAGTATTATTATTAGTAGTAGTTAAGTAACTTTGTTTTTACGACATTATGGTTGATAGATGAGAATGCAGGTAAGTTAAATATTCTTTTAATTTTTGATGGGAGATAACTCTGTAATGAGTTATTTTGTCAGTATACTAAAATATGAAAAGTGACTTGGAATCTTGGTAGACTGAAAATTGCTTTATTCATTATATAGAGTATTTTAACAAATATTGCACAACAGTGTGCTATTTTGGCTGTGTTAGAGTAATATAAACACAGATAAATCCATGTGCCATGTCTCTTTAGGACGTGGGAAATTGTGGCTCTCCACAACATCTTGTTCTTTGTGGCTTTTAGTAAGGTTTGTTTTTTTCTCTCTTAATCTCTGTTCTGCCAACCATTTACACAAGCTCATTAGGTGTATTATTATATATCATGTAAATGTCAAATTCTTCAGGCCTTCTTTCTGCATTGTGTGCCCTAAAAATTTAAATTGTCTCTTTCTGATTTTAAGTATGTGTCCTTTTTGCTATTTACCTAAAAATTCCTCATTACTCACATGTTCAATCCATGAGATTCTCAGCATTGTTCTGTAGAACTACATTTCTGTTGCCTGAAATCTCTTCATCATGAGATTGCCCAGCATTCATTGCCATATAAATGGACCAATATTATGCTCTATAACAGTTCATTATTCTTTTCTGAGAAATGTTCATGTTTCTTAATAAATCAGATTATTATAAGATAAATCAAATGAGTTACCTCCCTTATATTTGCATCTTTTTAAAATCTATTTCCAAAGGTGAATTAGCATGGTGAAGGAAGCATTCCAGAATTTGAGTAAAGTATTAAGAAACAGGACAATTTTGCTAGAAACAAAGAGGAGAGTACTGGATTGATATGTGATGTCGATTCTTCAGTATGGCAGTGAATGTTGGACAATATCTTTGAAGATGAAGGAAAAACTTGAAGCAGCTGAAATGTGGTTCTACAGAAGGATGCTGCGGATATCATGAACCGAGTATGTGAGCAATGATGAGGTTTTGGAAAAGATGGAAATGAAAAGGAAATTAATACTGAGCCTCAGGAAGAGACAACTAAAGTTCCTGGGACATGCAATGAGGAAGGAGGGCTTGGAGAACCTGATACTAACAGGCCAGATAGAGGGAAAAAGAGACAGGGAAAACAGCGGATAACATATTTGAAGGACCTGATCATGTGGATGACGGAATGAGGGTTGCATGGTGCAACAGGAGAAAGTGTGCTAAGAGCCACCAGGGACAGGGAGATGTGGAAAGCCATGATCGCCTACATCCTGAAAGGACATGGCACATAAAAGAAGTTATTTTAAAGTGAATATTCTTTAACAAATAAAAAAGCTATTTCCAGTTCCTACCTTCTTAATATGTATTAATATGTATTATATGGCTAAATTAAATATAGTGAGTCCAGATAGAATATGTCTGTCCTTCAACTCAAAAACTTTACAACTACCTCAAGTTAGAGCATCACTCAGGTTTCTTGTTAATTTTTGCATTAAATTCCTAATTTTTCAGAATGTTGTAACCAGATTCACGACCCGTGACGTTGTTAAGCAACGCTTAGTGCTTGAGACAGAATTATATCAGAATTTAAAAAAAGTCCTTGGTGGGAATTGCTGTGAAGCCTACTGTGAAAGGGACCAGAATGCAACTGGTAAGTGTCTTATGTCCAGTATAGTACAATTTTGTGTTTTTATATCTAAGTGTCATAGTCAAATAATTTCTTGAGTTTGTTTATTTCCCTGTGTAAGCTTCATCTCATTTCCTTCCAATTATGCAGTGTGAGTTTCAAACAATTGGCTTATAATTCAAATTACCTGATATTCAATATCATAAATACATGCTAGTTAACTGGTTCCTAGAATCAAAAAATGAGGTGACATTAAGTTTTGTAAATCATAATCATTTGTGAAAGGAGTTGCCTTGATGAATTATGCTGGCAGAATGGCAGATGCCAAGAGTATAATAAGACTAAAGGGATGACTGAAAATAAGAAGTTGCATACTCAGAGAAACTTCCAGGAATTTAAATGCAATGTCAATTCCCATCTCTTATCCACTTGACTCCAGTGATAATGTGAAAGTTCTGTGAGAAAGGTTTATTCCTCCATTATGAGCATTATTATATCCATGATATAATAACACCTTATTTCAATGGTTGGAAAGGAATAGATAAAAGAAAAGGCATTTCAAACATACTTTCTTTTCAGAGAGAGTTTTATACTGCTAAGTTATACACAAAATTATATACACCTATTGATATGAATCCCAAAGAAAAACTATAATACATGTATGCAACAACAAGCAGTGTGAAAAGAGAATGAAAAAGAAAGAGTGTTACTTGTAATAATTTCCAATGGAAATTTTAGATGCCTGAGGATTCTTCTGTGTTTCTGGAGAAGCCATATTTAGGATTCCATTCGAGTGAGCTGGATTTACCTTCTATGTCACTTGCAAGGAAACAACAAGTTATGATTTTTCTCAACATTAAGATTGTGAACCAGATATAGTTTCTATATCTGTTGAAGATATATTTACAAAGGAAAACAGTGTCATGGGCTTATAAACTGTCCCGTGGGGCAGCTGACTGGCCTAGGCAGAAGTTAGTGTGGCAAAGTCTCATCTGTACTAAAAAAAAAAAAAAAAAATTGATCATCTTGACCCCTGGAAACTGACTGACAAATTGCCTACTTTCATCACTCTATGAAGTGATGTCACTAAATGCCCATCACATAACCCAGGTGACTTCATCTAAACCAAAGGGAAACAATCACCTTTTGTATCCGTAAAGCAATAACCTTAAATTATTTTTTCTTCTTTGATGAAACATTCTCTCTCTCTCTCTCTCTCTCTCTCTCTCTCTCTCTCTCTCAATATACACATCAACTGTTAAAGTAAACTGCATGAAATCAAAATACAGAAGTAGTTTTTGATGAGACTTCAGTCAGCTCAAATCTCACACCTCAAGTTCCTGTTTTTTATGGACAGCGTTTTAACCATGTAAGCCTGATAATTTAGCAAGGCAAGAGTTATTTGGTCATCTTTCTGTTTTGTTGCACTATTTTAATTTAGCCCAAAACTAAATTTATAAGTAGTTATACAAACAAATAGAAATTAGATGAAATTTGATCTAAAATTTTCCCCATATATTGTTTTATCTATGTGATTAATATTCACTACTGAATTGACTAAAAAGATTATGTTAAAAAACAGGTATTTTACTCTGCATTTCATCATTAGGCTATGAACATATTGATGTATTTATGCAATTCATATTTAAGCTTTAAATTCAAACCATGGTTGGTAAATAAGGTTACAGTTAAATCCTTTTGTTTTTATGATTTTAGCTTACTTGCCGTTCTGTAGTTTTTAAAAGTCAACAAAGTTTAACAATCATACAAAAAAATGGTGTGTCAAAAGGACATTTTTTCTCTTGACATTGTTATTACTGTATACTATATTGGTAACTTTTATTGTTTTAAAAAGTTATTTTAAGACTTTTAATAAAACCCAAACATATGAAACTTGATTTATCCATTTTTTTTTCTTTAGAATTGATAACAAAAATATTAAACACTCTTTATTTATGAGTGAGTCCATGCTGTCAAAAATGACGGCAAAATATATTGATATGCTGTCTAAAATGACTGCAATGCATGCACTGATGTATCTACTATTCAGTATCTTATATTAAGTCATAAGAAGAAAAAAATGATCAAAACCCCTGAGCATGACTGGAGGGAAATATATATATATATATATATATATATATATATATATATATTATAAATTATATTTTAGAACATGTACATAATCATGGATGTGCGTTGTGGTGCAGTGGATATTGGCTCGGAACGAGCAATCGGGGGGCCAAGTTCGAATTCCAGCTGAATTCATTGCATTCACTTACGCACAAATACCCTTAGGAAAGGTATTAATCTGTCTATTCCTTCCAGTTATGGGTTAAATAACAGGACAGATTGGGCACTATAGCCTTGGTCGGCAACCAGTCTACTGCAGAAAGCAATGGCAACCTACTGCGGGATAATCTTCTGCCCAGTCAGTCATGTCTGTTTTGAGACATGATCGCCCAAGCATGTATCACGTATGGCACTTAACTGACTGACTGACTGACTGACATAATCATTCTATATATATCCGCTACAAAGGTACGATTGTTTCATCATTGAAACTTCAATGTCTCATCAGGCGGTGTGTAATGTAATGGAAATCCTCTTTCCTTATATTTATTTAGTTTTGTTAGAGGTGTTGGTGGGGGTTAGTGGTAGGGGAATAAGTCTCTGACCGTTGGAATATTTGGAGAGAGTGTTTTTTAAGTGGTTAATTAATGAGAGCCTTTGATTTCTAGACAGTTGTAAGTTTTTATTATCTAGTGACTAGACTATATCCTTATGGATTTCTTAGAAGAACTGGTAGTGGTTAGCACAGATATTTTTAATTTAGGCAGAGTCTTTATAATTAATGTAAGTTTGTATCTTTAATCTTAACTTTGGATTTAGGGAATATATTTTTTTCTTTTCAGCGAAATGCCGAAATTAACATTTCGCTGAAAAAGAAAGTTAATTTCGACTTTACACACCGCCTGATGAGACATTGAAGTTTCAATGTCGAAACAATCGTACTTTTGTAGCAGATATATATAGAATGATTATGTACATGTTCTAAAATATAATTTATAATAAATATTCACAGCTCTATATATTATATATTGAGCACTGTTTTAAATTAATGTTTTGGACATTGTAAGAATTCTTTCTTTGTTCTGTATTCATTCACTCGGAGATATATATATATATATATATATATATATATATATATATATATATATAAATACACAACAGTCTTTATTATAATAGACAAGATATATATATTGTTATGAACCCCTGAGTTATTGAAAAAAAAAATTTTAGAAGTATCTAACAAGAGTATTAAGATAAGGAGAAAAAAAAATGAAAAGGTGAAACAAATGGTTCAATTTCAGCTGAATGCATGTGTGATAATGAATAAGCAACTTTAGAGAATATACTTCCCTTTTCTTTGGTTATGTGATAGAACCGTGATTGGAGTGGATGTCTTCCAGACACCCTGACCCACTTGAATCCAAGGTTAGTGACTTGCTTTTGTCCAGCTGGGGGTAACAATATATTTGAGTGTATGTCATCATGTGACAAGCTGAGGCACAAAAATAGGAACGACTTTTCCGTTTCAGGCCTAAGTTTGAATGAATGGACTTGTTATGGCCTGCTATAGTCTGTTATGTCCGTGTCTGGCTTTGGTTATGGCCAAATTTGGTCTGTTATAAATTCCATGTTAAAGCTTTGCTTAACTGGATTTGGTCTGTTATAGTTTTGCTATAGTCTGGTCAAGATTTGTTCTAACCATTCAGTACATGATAGTTTGCGGTTGCGAATATTTGTAGAGGCGAAACAGAATATGAAGCAAAGATTGGTTGAAAGAAAAGATCAACTTCAATGTAGCACAAACCCCAGGAGAATAGAAAAGAAAAAGAAAGACAAAGAAGAAAAGAGAAGTTAAAATAAATCATGCATCTCAACCTTGAGGCAAAAGCAAAGGGAAAGACAAAGATGAAAAAAGAAGATAAAATAAATCATATATCTCAACCTCAAGACAAAAGCAAAGAGAAAGAAAGAGAAGAAAAGATAAAAAGAAGAGAAAAAATAATTCAAAAGAAATCTAAAAACACAGAGACTGATAAAGCAGGTAAAAGAAATATCCACATTAATATTAAGTCACTTATTTATATTGTTGTATGTATGTGTCTCTTTACTGTAAAATGTATGTTCAGTCAGTTAAGTGCCATACGTGATACACGCTTGGGCGATCATGTCTCAAAAGAGACATGACTGACTGGGCAGAAGATTATCCCACAGTAGGTTGCCATTGCTTTCTGCGGTAGACTGGTTGCCGACCAAGGCTATAGAACCCAGTCTGTCCTGTTATTTAACCCATAACTGGAAGGAAGAGACGGATTAATACCTTTCCCAAGGGTATTTACGCGTAAGTGAATACAATGGATTCAACTGGAATTCAGACTCGGCTCCCCGGTTTCTTGTTCCGAGCCGATATCCACTGTACCACAACGCACATCCCCCATATTTTAAAATGTATGTTAGCTGACTTTAAATCATTTGAGAAAAAAGATAATATTAATAGAATTAATTAGAAACACCCATCCCCAAAACGTTTCTTTTTGATATTGTTTTCTTTTTACTTTTATTTTGTCCCAACCTCTATAAGATCTCCATTTGCCTAATAACTTTGTGTATTGTAGAAATAAAAATTGTTAATTGTTAAATATACAATTTTGTGTTTGCCTTTTTCTGTCTATCACCAGTTGTATGCAATTCAATTCAGCTCGACGATGATTGAGTAATTGAGAGAGAACCCTTGAATAACAAAATTTTGAATTTCGCTATTCTACATTGTGGTCCCTGCTGCTGCTGCTGCCATAATGACAGTGATGTGGTGGTGAGGGGTCGGGGTTTCGTAACAATATATATTCTTCACAACTCAATGACATAATTATTTTCTTAAAAATAAGTCACTGTTAAAGAGCAAACATGTGGTAAGTGCTTTCATAACTGGTAGTAAAGTTTAATAACTGGTAGTAAAGAGAAGGAACTAAATAAACTGAGCTGCTGCTACCTCTCTCTCTCCAGCAGCGTGACAGCAGGAAAAAAAAATTGTATATATATATATTATGTGTGTATGTATATAAATAAATACACAATGGTCCTTACCTTATTATAATAAAGATAATTAGATCATTTATTTACAAAATAATCTTTATATTTACAAGATTATATGTGAACTAACTACAATGCAATATTTATTATTTACCCTTCTGCAAATATTTTTTTCTTCATAAAATTTATAAAAATGTCATTGAACAAAACAAGAAAAATTTCAATAAACACAGAATGACAAGTAATTCTAATTATAAATTTTGAAAAAATGCTATTTCCATGCATTTCTTTCATTACATAAATTTACTAAAATAGATTGTGATCATCTGGATGGATACATTTCAGTTTTGTCAAAAACTGACAATAAAAATGTTGATATAGATAATAATAGTGTTTAACATTTTTATTGTCATTCTCAAGAAGAAAATGTATAAATTTATTTTCATATGTTTGTTTTATTTAAAGTTTTAAAATAACTTTTTAAAATAATAAAAAAATGCTGAGAGAGTATTCAATAATAGTAGTGTCAAGAGAAAAACTGTCCTTTTTGACAGACCGTTTTTTTGCTGGTACATTTATTTAACTTTGCCAAAAAGACTTAACTGGAGTAGATAGACTAAACTATCGCCCGGTTCACACTCCATCCATGTCTATTGAACAGGTGAAGAGGCTCAGCCCTTGTTCCCTGTTTAGGATGTGGTTTCCGGCTTTCTCTTTTCCAATCTTTTCACTCTTACGTAGCCCCCTGCATATCAGTGGCATTACCGCCTTGCTTGGGGTGATATGATTAAAAAAAAAACAGTCAACCTTTGGATAGGTACTTTCAATGTTTTTTTTTCTATTCAAATTTCTATATTCTTGTCAATTTCAATGATCATCAATGCTGTCAAAATTTTCAATAAGGCACATTTGGGATATGTCTAGTGAATACTTAAGTTTTGACTAGATTATTCAGATTATGTTTTTATTAAAAACATTTCTTGTATTAAATCATAAGCTCTGCAAATACATGAGTTATGGGTATTTCTTATTAATACAACAATGAGTATTAATGAAATATTGAATAATCACAAGTATTTTTACAATTAAATTCTGATGTATTTATATTTTAATATATTTTGCTCCAATTATTAGTTAAACTTTTTTCTTTTTTTTTTTTTTTTTTAACCGTTTCACCCCAAGCAAGGTGGTACTGCCACTGTTGCACAGGGGACTACATAAGAATAAACATTTAGACAGGAGGAGAGTGAAGAGAAAGTTGAACCAGTTACAGGAAAGAGCAAGAGAAGTATGGGAACAGGTGTGAAGACAGTTGCAAAGGTAGAGAAAAAAAAAAGAACAAGATATACGGGGTGATGTAGAAAAGACTGGAGTCACGTGGATAAAAGATGGGTATTGACATTGCATTTAAATTCCTGGAGGTTGTAGCCATCAGGAAAGTAAGTATATGGAAGGGAATTATATAGGTGGGAAGTGCAAGAAAAGAAGCTGATAGAGTAGAATTGTCGCCTGCATTTGGTTGATTTAACTGTAAAAGAGTAGGACCTTGTTGCCAGTTTGGTTGCACAAGTAAATTCTTGTAGAGGGGGCACCAGTGACCTAAGTTCATCAGAGCAGAAACCATGAAAATATTTGTAGAAGAGACAGAGGGAAGCCACATCCCACTGATGAGAAAGTGGCTGGAGACAAGCTGCCAGGTCAGAACCAAACACATTACAGATTCTCCTTTGGAGCCTGTTGAGAACACTGAGATGAACAGCAGGGGTGCTTGACCAAATATGACAACAGTATTCCACACATGGTCGGATAGTTGATTTGTATATGTGCAAGATGGATTCAGATGGAAAAAACTTCCTGGCTCGACACAGTGACCCAACCTTCCTAGCAGTGGATTTAGCTATTGATTCAATGTAATAATTCCAGTTGTGGTCAGAAGATAGGGTAAGGCTGTGGTGGCACAGTATATTGCTTTCAGGGAGACTCGCTTGGTCCATGCTTGTGGGGGGGGGGGCAGTAGAGATTGCCTGTGATGGTTGACAGATAGCAGTTTCGTTTTAGAAGTATTGAAATTTACGAGACACTTCTTACCCTAATCCACCACTGAGTAGAGGTCCTTCTCAAGATCAGTAGTGAGGTTATGTTCGTCTGCCTCACCAGATTTATTACTGATGTGGGAGTAAATGGTGGTGTCATCTGTGTAGATGCCTACTTGGGATTTGATCACTTCTGGGAGATCATTTTTGAAGATTAGAAACAATGTTGAGCCTAGATTAGAGCCCTTGGGGACATCAGCATTCATGTGGTAGGATGTGTAGGCATGCCCATTCAAGACGACGTTCATTATGCGGTTAAATAGGAAAGATTGGATCAGATCAAGTAAGCGTCCAGTGATACCATAACCCTGTAGTTTGCGCAGAAGGCCAGCATGCCTAACCCTATTAAAAGCCTTGGAGATATCCAAGGCAACAGCATGAGCCTTGCCAAACTTATCAAGGGCCTGGTATATGTACTCCAAGATGGTTATTAGCATATCAGCAATAGATCTGGCAAAGTGGAATCCATACTGTCTGAGAATAGTTTATTGGACAGTAAGATGCTGAACTATCTCAGCATTGATAATAGCCTCAAACACTTTTCCGAAAATTGGTAGGAGGCTGATAGGGTGATAGTTGGATGGGTCCAAGGGTTTCCCTGAGTTCTTAAATACAAAAATCACAGAAGAGGACTTCCAGCAGGCTGGAAAACAGGAAGAAAATAACAATATCTAATATTGTCTATAATTGTTGAGATTATCTGTTGGACAAATTATACAATCACTAAATTTATATCTATTATGATAGTCCACAGGGTGTTAATGATTTGTTCTGATTCTTTTCTTGATGAAGAAATCAGTTTTGTAAAGGAAACCTTATGTAGTTTAGGGTATCCACCTGACACTCTGCATTCGGTCATCTGTAACAAAATTTTTGAATTCAAAAAGGATAAACTCATTACTGTCAAAAAAATGCCCTGTTTATCTTAGACTTCCCTGGATTGGATCAAAATGTGAAAGTTTGGCTAGACAAATTTCATCAAATGTTCGTTGTTTTTCTCGGCTGAGGTACATATTGTATTTCAAACCCGGCCCATGTTATGTTCTGCACGCAAGGATGTTCTTCCTCCCCACCAAATTAATTCTATAATTTATCAATTTAAATGTAGTTGCGGAGTTGACTACATAGGAAGAACAACTCAGCGTCTCAACATGAGAATTAAACAACATGTTCCAACTAAAATAAGAAATCACACCTTACCTCGAAATGGATCCATCCCAAATGCCTACGGTTCTGCTATTTGCGAACACCTTATAAAGAATAGAAAGTGTACTGCTAATTTTAGTGTAGATCGGTTCACTGTTGTGTCCCGATCTCACTCTTCATTCCACCTTAAGGTTATGGAAGCTTTGTATATCGGGTCTTGAAAGCCTGCGTTGTACAAACAATGAGTTGTTCAGACTCGATATAATTAGTCTCTAGCATTCAAATTTGTTTTGTTACTTTCCTCTTTCTCATTTTCATTGAAGAGCGGGAGCAAAACCAGTTGCTTCGCTTTTTAATATATTTACAATGTGTAACACCAAGCTGCACACTTTTATTTCTTTAATTAAATTCTGTACTTACAGAAATATTTTCAAAAGCTTTTATGTTCTTTTTTTTTTCCAGATTACTTAATAACAAAGTTAATAAATTTTGTATTGATTTTGGGCTTTTAGAAGAACTTTAGATCAGGCCTATATTAGAGATTGTATGCTACATAAATTTAAAAATGGCTTTTCAGCAATGGAAGTGCAAGAAATATTAATTCTGTTGATTGAAATGAAGTTTTAATTGTTGAGAAATACCAACTATGTTTTGGTTAATTTTGATTGGAAAATTTCCCTTAACCTTTTCATCCATTACAATTTCTTTCAATATTGCTCGAGCCAAATTGCCTAAATCACTCAGGAAAGGCTTGTCACTAAATATGGAAATCTTGCATCATCCTACTTAACCTTGCTCCATTTTGACTATCATTCTTTTCAGATCATTGGAACAGAGAGAAAATGGTTTATTAATTGTGAATAGGTTAAAACTGATATTGAGTGTTCCTTTGAAACAAAACTTGAAGAATTTTACACCTTAGGAATCTCAGATTTGTCAAATAAATGGGATTATTTCATATTCTCTTGATTAAATATATCAATTAAGACTAAAGTATGTTTCTTATGAATCTTCAAATGCAACAGGGCTTTTTTTCCAACCCAATAGATTGTAATAAAATTTATGAAGTTGAACTTTGTATAGAATTTTTCCTACTGTATTCTGTATTTTTCTAAGTTTAGCAATATTTTTTTTCAGTTTTTGACCAATTAAAAAATATTAAGCATATGCCAAAGTTCCCAGAACTTTTATTTTAAAAAATGTTTTCTACTGCATATTCAGTCTTTAATTTTCAAAAAGCTGTACACTCACAATATTTATACACTGTATATTTATAATACTTATAGCTCTCATGGCCACAGTAAAACACTTAACTTTGATTCTCTTAACAGCTGCCAAATTTTAAACCTTATATTTTAGAAATACTCTGACGTAAAATAACCTTTTTTCTTTTTTGATTTACATTAGGTTGCGAGTCTTGCAAACCCAGAAATAACTGCACTGTTGAAAATTTTGGCATGTTTGTGGATGTTCGCTACTTCCAGCTGGGTGCTATCGATATTCCCGATGCCTTGGACGAGAGTTTTCTTAACGCTCTGATATTAAATGCCTCAGCTGAACGAGAGGGTTTTCTTCAAGAGGCGCACATTGTTCGCAAAGAAACAGAACAGAAGGTAAGAAACATATTACAAGCCCCAGTGAGGTGAGTTGGGGGGGGGGGTTGATTTTTTAGGCTTAGGTAGGTGTGACAATGTTCATTACATCTAAAATCTAATTTGGTGAGAATATTTTCAGTTAAATTTTTCTCTATTTACTTAAGATCCATCTTTGGAAAACTTTATACTCCCGCTAGCCGATTAAGCAGTGTGGAGAAAGGAAAATTTCATAAACAGCAGCCCTTTATGCTATGTTCTCCAGTTATCTTGTTGAAGACTCTTGATTCGGTTATGGGATTGAATACTCTTGACTGCTGGTGTATTTACATTCTGTAAAAAAAATTACACGCTGTGAAATCTGCCTTTCTCTGGTATGTGTTGATAGCTTGGGGAGTGGATCTCTGAGTGCTGACAAATCGGCCAGGTTTCAGTCCCAGCTTGAACCGAATGGTTAATCTAGCCATGCTGATGAGATGTAATACAGCAAAACAGGCCTGTATGTGAATGAAATATATATGTATATATAAAAACAGAAATAGGAGTTGTTCCAATGAGAGAAGTTGGTATAGAAGAAAAAAAGTGTGAGAAGCCATGAAGGTTTTATTTAAAAAGTAGATTTATTGTTATTATTAATATTACTTAATTTTTGTATGATATATTAAGTGTCCATAATGATATTTGTGTCACTACATGTGTTTCGAGTCTAAAGTTGACGCTCTTCAAGTGAATAAACTTGTGAATTTACATATCGAGATTTGTTTGTCTTTCTGATGGCCGAAATATCATGTATATATAGATTATAGTCAGTAAGCAGGTCAGAAAGTTCATATGTGTTCGTGTTTGTTTGTTGGTTTTTTTCTTTTACACTCGCTCATTAAATCTCTTACGATTTGGGAAATCATTCACCTTTTGTTGGCCAGAAAAAATCTTTTACACTGACTTGCGAAATTTGATTTTGTCTTTATACTTCAAAATTGTTTTCAGTGATTTTGATTCAGTTCTACTTTATGGGTCATCTCGTTCTTTTTGTTGTTTTTGGAATACTATTTTTGCAATAGCTAACAAATTTTCTTTTTTTTATCACGTTTAAATTTAGTGTATCTCTGTGTGTCTTAGGCTTTTCATGTTGTTTTGTTGAGGGAGACTGTATTTTTTTTCTATGAAACCATAAATCAACATGTAATTTATTCATACAAAGCAGTTGTTTAGGTTGAACATCTAAACACAACAGACATCAGAAACTGAAAATTTAAAGTGAAACCTCCCAGTTTCTTCAGCATTTAAAGAGAAAGGAGTTCCACAAGTTTTCTCTCTCTTCCTGTCTGTGGAACTCCCTTCCATTTACTTGCTTCCCTGATTGCTACAATCTCCAAAATTTTAAATGCAACATGAATTGCCATTTTCTATCTTCTTGAATTCCATTCATCTTTTATCTTTTCTTCAATACCCTCTGTACCTAGTCTTTTCTGTTACTGTAATCCCCTTGCGCATTAGTTGTAGTCCTGCCTTGCTTGGGATGAAATGATAAAAAAAAAGATAATTTCTCTCAGTGTATAATTATAATTGAAGTTTGTTGTATATAATTCTTTCTCCCCTGCATGTAGATATATTCCCATCAATAATCTGAGAAAGTCCTTTCGAATGACTACATAAATCATACAGTATTTTTCCAATTTTGTCATTCAATTACCCACCAGCTGTCTGATTTGTATTTGAGGAAATTGCCCAGCATTCAATATCAAATAGAAGATTGAGCATTACACTTTTTTATCCAGCACATTTTTTTAAAATATTTCTCTGTCTTAATACTTTCTTGGTTTTTGGAAGACATTTCTTATTTCAGTTCACCTTTAGATTTCTGTGTCACTTTTCCATCATCAGTTACTACACTACTCAGTTAAATTTTCTGTATCAATTTCATTTTGATGTTCCCAATAGGTAATTCATAATTTTAGTTGTCTCTCTTGCTGACAACTATGCATTGACTTCTTACAATTAATAGTTTAGTGGCTTATGACCACATCACATTGAATCTCTAGCTCCTATGCGATCACTGAAGTTAAGCAACATCAAGCCTGCTCAGTACCTAGATGTGTGATCACTTGGGAATGCCAGGTACTGTGAGCATGGATGTGTGGGTGGTGTAATGGATAATGACTTGGAATTATTAATTTTAAAGCCAAGTTCCAATTTCAGTTGGGTTCATCATATTCCCTTACATGCTAAATACCCATGGGAAAGGTATGAATGGACTTCTCCCAGCTATGGATTAATTAGTAAGATTTGTATCACTAAATCATTATTATCTCTTTAAAAAAATTCTTACACTCTAAAAAAATTTTTTTTTGCTTTAGATAACCTGCTATGGGTTGATAAGCTGTAAAAATGAATCAATCAATCAATCAATCTTCTTGCCTTTCCTTATGAAATTGTCTAAGTGTTCTTTCAGTTTCCTTTCTGGGTCTGCCATCAACACAATATTATTTGTGTATCTTGTGCTGTTAAGATTATGTCTGCCAATAATAAATCCTGGTATGTTTTCTAATTCTCTTAGGATCATCTAAGTATATAGATTGATGAAAATCAGTGAGAAACTACAGCCATGTATTACTCTTCTTTCTATTTTTTGTGTATTTATTGAATTCATTTTCTATAGACATGCAGGAAGTTTCCAGTAGAGATTCTAGATTACTGAATATCTTTCCCATGTAAATCAAGCTGTTCTAGTATAACCTGTCCGTCAATCCTGGCTCCAAACCTGGTCTATCTCCTAACAACTCTAGCAGTCCAGTCCTGTCTGGTCATAGGACAATAAATTAACCATGGGGTTAACCCAGTACTGGTCAATGCTGACATTGGTCAATCTAGTTGTTGGTCATTAGCTGCTCTGATCCACACTTTACACGTGTGTTTCTGATCTCAGAGCAGTAAAGATTGAATATCATCAGCAATCAAAGCATTGGCTCAATCCACAGCAAAGCTATATTATGAAAAGAAAAAATGTTTTCACAGATAGAAATAAAAATGGAAGATTCATTGGGTTAATGAATTGGTTTATATAGTTCTTGGTAACAAAATCAACCCTTTCCTCTTAAATTTCTATAGTGACACTTTGCTCCTTCTAAATCTTGGAATGGAGTTCAAAGTCAAGTTTTCTCTTGTCAACAGGTCCTGTGGGTTTTAAAAGCACTTAGTCCATGATTTGCTACTCATTTTTTTTTTTTTTTGTCTCTCTGGGTCACCAGAGTAATCTGCTTATAAGGATTATGGCCAAAAATTGGTTCAGGGCTTTACTGTGAACAGTCACAGGGTTCCTCTTCCTCTTTAACTTATACCTTCTTTATTTAAATCAGTCAGTCAGTTAAGTACCATATGTGAAACACGCTTGGGCGATCATGTCTCGAAAGAGACATGACTGACTGGGCAGAAGATTATCCCACAGTAGGTTACCATTGCAATCTGCAGTAGACTGGTTGCCAGCCAAGGCTATAGAACCCAATCTGTTCTATTATTTAACCCATAACTGGAAGGAAGGGATGGATTAATACCTTTCCCAAGGGTATTTGCATGTAAGTGAATGTAATGAATTCAACTGGAATTCGAACTCGGCTCCCCGATTTCTCGTTCTAAGCCAATATCCACTGCACAGAGAATCAGTTGATATAAATCATCTGAAGATACCAAAAGATTGAAACCAAGGTTGTGTAATCAACTGACTTTCAAATGAAAATATATTATATCATTTTTTTTTCATTTGGAAATTAGTTATTTCCGCAATGTAGGTTTCAACCTTTTGGTATCTCAGACAATTTATAATAACTGATTTTTTCATTCTTCAAGCATACAAACAGGGATTTTTTATGAATGCACAACTGGAATTTTTAAACAACCAAAAATTTTCAAAATTAGGGAGGAGTTATTTAACGCTCTAAAAATGCTTTCATCCATGTTTGTATGATCCTAGTATTTACAGGTGTGATTACAGCCGGACATTATTTCTGATTTTTCATTTAGGAATTCTTTTGTTCTAGGAACAACATAATGGCTAACTTTTCCTTCTGGCATAATCTGCATACATTGCCACCGTTGTATGGTTTGGCTATTTTCATAATACTCTAAGTTATATCAGGGTCTTTTCCATTTTAATTTCCACTTGTGGCTAATCAGTTTGGTACAATTTTTAAGGTTTTCCAGTTTAAATGTAGATTTGTGATTATTCCATCTGTTTTTAAAAATGTTTTTTGTAGACCCCTAAATATGTTTTTTTAATGTAAGATACTCAATAGTAGGTATATATATATATATATATATATATATATATATATATATATATGTTGCTGTCATTTTAGACGGCTTATCAATATAAATATTTTGCTCTCATTTTTGATGGCACAAGCCCACTTGTCTATTATAAAAATTAACCAATCTTAAAAAGGATTCTAATTCCTTATGACTAGATATAGATACCTCTGAAATTTTCTTAATGAACTTTGGAACTGATTCAGTATCATCTTTTAAAATTTGGTTATTTCATTTTCTCCTCCTCTTGCCTGGTTATCTTTCATTTTTTAACCCTAGCTTGGGCTGCAAAACTCTGGATCAAAGTCTTGACAAATTCTAGTTTATCCAAGTGACTTAAGCATCCTACTGACAATGCCATACTACTAAAAATTTAAATGTCAAACATTATAATAATACTTTCTCATTTTCTATTTTTTTTTTTTTTTTTTTTTTTTTTACTCTAGGTGAAACAGATTGAGAATTTAGCAGCTGAGACATTACAAGCAGCACAATCTGATTCAAGAGTCATCTCAGAAACTGCTAAAGCAAATGCCAGCTTTATGGTGGAGAACGCTCGTATCACTGGGCTCAAGAATCTTTACAATACTCTCAATTTAGACAGGATGGAAGATCGTAATAAGTTTGACTATTTGCGTTCACTGCAACAAGTAAAAGACCTACATCTGACAATTGGTTACGAAACAATGATTTCAGGAGGTTTACCCAAAAAGTAAATGGTCAGTAGTAATTTTCCATATATTCTCTGACTATTTTGAAGATGTTTCATAGGGCACTGGTATCAACCTTTATCACTGTAAATGATAAAATTTAACTAACTTTTAACCATTCATCAGTAAATTTGTTTTTATAATCTTAGACAAAAACCAGATAATTCCTTATTTAAAGAGCACCTTAAATACAATGTTTAGTGTCATATATATTTTCTTTTATCATCTTTTTCCATATAAGTGAGGAGAAAGAAAAGATGACATCTGATTGGTTACATGCTATCAAGACTTACAGTTAAACTGGTCGATTGGTGCTAATTAATGCTTGTTTTTTAATTCTAATGATCTCAATAGCTAACAACTCAAAAATTCATATCACTGCCCCATAACATTTAAAAACAGCCTCAGAATAAAAAGTTAAAATTAAACTTATTAAAAAGTCACTTCCAATTATTTTAATATTGGGTAATATTTTTTATTTATGTTTCTTTCTTTCTTCTTTTTTGTTTCTTTTTTTTTTTCCTCAATCTTTTTTTTTCTTTTGTGAAGAAAGAAGTAATATATTAAATCCTAATCAAGCTATATACAAATTTACTTAGGAATTATTTATCCTGTTTTAATTATTAAATAAAATGAAGGTGCTGGTAAAAGTCAGATCAATATGAAATTGGAGTATACACTTCAAAGATAATGTGAATTTTCCACAATAATTTTCTCTTAAATTGAAATGTTATATTAAAGTTTTCTTTAAACTAATATCTATAGAAAATAGCAATTTTCTTTATATATGAAATAACAATGCATGTTTTTATTAAACTTTTTCTTAAGTATCACTTAACTTATTTTCTTCATCTTGATCATCCTGAACATTACTTGATAGAATATTAAAAGTTAATTTTTTCTAAGTTAATATCAGACCACATCTATATTTTGAAAAATATTGAAGCAAATATCTGCAGATATCAGAAACTGACTGAGGCCTTCTTTTTTTTTAAGTGATGTTTAAACTGCTTATTTCCTTTTCTTTTTTTAGTCATTAAATTTATAGCCTTGTATAATCTATAGCAAAGTAGTAAACAGATAAAAGGTTGGTCATCAATTTACTGAAGGAAAAATTATTAAGTCACATAGGATTATAAAATGAGTTAATTTCAAAATATTTTGCCAACACAAGTTGTATTTCTCAATACAAATCTGAATTAAATTAGACTAAACTATCGCACGGTTCACAGTCCACCCACGTCTATTGAATAGGTGAAGAGGCGCATCCCTTGTTCCCTGTTTAGGATGTGGTTTCCGGCTTTCTCTTCTTTTTTCCAATCTAGCCCCCTGCACATCAGTGGCATTACCGCCTTGCTCAGGGTGATATGATTAAAAAAAAAAAATCTAGGAAAGTTTTGTAATTTGCTTAAAGCATTATGTATGTTTAGGTCTTGAAGGCTGTCACAATGCGTTTAGTAAAATAAAAGACAGCAATGAAGGTGTTGGGTATTATCTATTTATTAATCATTAATATTTCAAGATCAAAATCTCATCTTCAGAATGGTAGGAGAGCTTGTTTTCAAGTTCCACCATGAGTAAACCTGAGTGAACCATGCCTTTCAAGGAATGGTCATCTTATCCTTCGCTGCTACTGCTGTTGTTAATTGTAGTGTGTGTGTGTGTGTGTGTCATGTGCTGCATGTTTATGTTCGTATATATACCTTTTCTCCTTGTGTCTATGCGTATGTATGTGTTCTGGTGTATAGTGTGTTGGAGTATATATATGTGTATGTGTGTGTGTGTCTGCTTATAGGTGAGCCCTTGGAACCTATATATATACACACACACACAGGATAAGGAGAAAAGGTATCTAGGTACATATATAAGATGAACACAGAAGAAAAAAAAAATTAAAAAATAAAATAAATAAAATACACACACACACACACACACACACAAGAACACAGGAGAAGGAATACAGGATGGAAAAAAAAATGTAGCAATAAACATGCCCCCAATTAAAGCAGGTAGATATAACACCAAGTCATAAAACAAAGCCCACTACTACTTTGGCAAAGGTCATACTATCGGTCAGGTCAAGACATACTTAGATAAGTCATAAATTAAAGCAGACTGATATCATCAGACAGTAAAACTGCTGCCAACTATCAATCACACATATATATACCATAAACACACACACTCACTACAATTAACAACAGCAGTAGCATCTAAGAATGACCATTCCTTGAAAGACATGGTTCACTCATGGAGGAACTCGAAAACAAGCTCTCCTACCATTTTGATCTCAAAATATTAATGTATAATAAATAAGTAATACCCAACAACTTCTTTACCTTCCTTTAGCATTGTGATAACCTTCAAGACCTAACCATACACCTAACTTTAATATATTAAAATCAAATATGATTTTTCATAGCTTGAGGAAAGAAGCATATTTGCAAACTTATAAGATGTATAATATTACAAAGATATTTACACAGGTCAAGCAGGAGTGGACTACTGCCACTCACCCAGGCTCCACACATATCTATTTCAAGCTTTAATAATCATAACCAGCTATTCTCTAGTTTCATTAGTTGGCAGAGGTTTGGTGTGTTTTGTTTGATAGCTTCAAAGGCCAGTCTTTGAAAGACATGATTTTCCTTTTCTACACACACTAGCTTGGGAATTGCCCAGCGATTCTCAGACCGTTGATGCCTTATCATTTCTCCTTTTATGCGTCTCATTTGAATTCTGTATCTGGTTTTTATTTAGTCCCACATTTCTTTATTTTATAAGTTCTTTTCCATGTTGACCAGTTACATGCATAATTAGAAAGTTTCTTGAGAATAACCATCTGTTGGTTTTTGTATTTTTCTTTGACCCCAGCCCTTGTTCTGAGTTAGGAATACAAAATTTGAAATTAAAAACTACTGAACTGTATGATTGACACAAATTGTAAACAAAAAATGTATAACATTTTTTTATTGAATGTTGGTAAAGTTTCAGCCAACGATATGAATTAAGTTCAAATGTACAAGGACATCACAAATAATTCAAAATTCTTAAAAAAAGAAAAAGAAAACAAAGAAGTTTTAACTTTTGATTAAAAATATAAATACAAAGACATCAATATTTCCAATACAGAATTTGCTATGAGAGTCTTTGTTGCAATACCAGTACATTAGGAGCAGTGTAATATTGACATCATTTTTATTTTATATTTACATATTTATCTTATATGCTATAAAATATTGAAAATGTATAAAGTCATTTTTTCTTCTTACAGTTATTAATTCTTAAATTTATTTTCTCATATGTGGTTTAGTTATTTTCTTGTTATAAATGGCTACTTTTTAGTTCTTGCAACTTCAATTCTTTGTGAAACATAAAAAGAATGAAAATATTTCCTAAAAACAAGTTACTTTTCAACCTTGCTATTTGCAACTTCATTTTAATAAGCATAGCTATTTTATTAAACTTATTTTTATACTTTTTTAATATATAAACATACATTTATACATAAAGGAAATACTTGAACATTATAATCACTAATTAGATTAATGTTACACACTACATATGCATTTTTGTATGGTATAATTATATTATATTACAAAATATACTAGTAAATCATAGTTCAACTTTGGTATAAAGATGTGAGTTATTTAATTTCAAATTTCCAGTTCCCTGTTCTCTAGAAATAATTTAAATTGAAAATTAAGCTGAATAATTTTCTTTGTGTCATTTAGTATTCTTCTATTGCTTTCTAACTTAAAGATCTTCTTGACTTTCTTTTAGTTACCCTAATTTTAGTCTACTTACTTTGAAATGCAACTAGACTTTGAAATGTGTTTTGAAATCATTTGATTTTTTTATTATCTTCTCATAAAGATTTATAACAATAAATAGGTTATACATCAAAATTTACAGTTCCATTATTTAAAAATCAAAAACACAGAGGTAAAGAGATTCTTAGAATTTTATTGAATTTCAGAATGTAAAACGAAATTAATATATTTTCTCTTTACTTCTATTTTCTACTTATTTGTGTGTGCTTTTTTTGTTCTGTACTCTTTTGAAAATTTAATCACAAGAGAAATGTGGTGTTGTATATGTTGACATCAACGGAATGTGCTGTCTTTACACTGACTTCATGTTATTATTGCGGCTATTACCAAACTTATGGTCTCTATACACTGGATGAGCCCATCCCACACTTAAACTACAATAATAAAACCTTGCAACAACATTCAATTTCATCATGTATAAACTATCGCCCAGTTCACACTCCACCCACATCTATTGAACAGGCAAAGAGGCTCATCCCTTGTTTCCTGTTTAGGATGTGGTTTTCGGTTTTTCTCTTTTCCAATCTTTTCACTCTTACGTAGCCCTCTGCGCATCAGTGGCGTTTTCACCTTGCTTGGGGTGATATGATTAAACAAAAAAAAATAAAAAAATAACAATTAGTTATTTTGATCCAATGAACAGTGCCAAATCTGTACTACTTTGCCACATCTAGACTTTTCTGTCATTAATTGATAGCTATTGACATTTATTACACAAAGGAAATTCTTTTTAAGGAAGTCCTAAGCACTTATATAACTTTCACAAATTAACAAATAAACGGAGAGGACCTCATACATGAATAACGTGTTATATCTCATAGTTTCAGTACCTGATATGTGGTACACTGTTACGCGTGATCTAATCGAGTGCCAACCACTATCGGCTTAGCACTTAAATACAACTTAGCTAATTTGCATAGGATACTACATTGAGATCATATGTTAATAAAATGGCACAAAATTTGTAATAATCCCTAATTTATTTTAAATTAAATTGACTTTCATTTCAAAATAAACTTCAATAAATAGATTTTCGTTTTTAAATAAAGTTCAATAAATAGATTTTAAAATTGTGTCTTTACTAAGTTTAAGACCATTTTCTACAGGTAAAAAAAAAAGAAACTATGCATATGTGAAAAATAAATCTATTTTTCTGTTTTATCATCTTTTCAACCTAGTAAAGGCATTTTCGGTCACATGTAGGCAACTTTCATATACTTTTACATTTTTACTATGATACTGCAGATATGCTCAATTCAATGTTAATAGTCTTAAGGTTATAGTTAATATTTTTTTAGATCATTAGTAAATTTATTTAAAGTAAAAATATTTTTAAAAATTCATGCAATAGTTGCTGTATAACTTTTATCTCTGTCAAGATGCTTTTTATTGCTTTTTATTTCTTCTTGTATCTTTCTCCAATCAAAATAATTTCCTCTTTTACTCTACTTGAAGAAAATAATTGTTCATTTTAATCTCACTTAGAAATTGAAAGTGATTTTTTTCTTTAATTACTTAATGTTTTTATATATCCCTTTCCAATTTTTATTTAAGATTTTTGGAAATGGGTTGTTTACATTCAATAATTTTTTTATTTTTTTTTACCATTCTCATCTTTTGACTTTTTGCAAATATTTCATAACTACATTCTCTGTCCTCTTATCAGATGGGATTCTGATTTAGCATTAAGTCTTTTTTACAGTAAAAAAAGACTAAAGAATAAACCAATTGAAATCAGGTAGGGGTGGTAAGTAAATAACTAGAAAGCAAAGAGCACATATCAACAGCATAGTCATGAAAAACTGAAGAATCAGGTTACAGATCTATAGTAACAAATGCTTGTAATTGTTCTTCATCAGAAACATATCCTCAAAAACAAACTGATAATCATAGGTGAATACATAATTCTGTCTAACTTTGTTGGCAGAGGTAATAATTTGATGAAGAACACAGAAATTTTCAATTCTCAGATGTCAGTCACTACGAAAACATTGTTTTAACGAACAAAAGCAAACGCTTTTATTGAACACAATGTTAAAAAATCTAACTTGCAGTTGCATAAAAATCGCAGAAACTGACATGACTACAACGAAAAATAATACGTTGCCCAGTGGCAAAAGCTGCTAGTTGGCGGTTGATAAGGGCAGGGTAAGCGCATATGCTTTCACACGTATGTAGAAAATTTAACAATTATCAATTATTAGATAAATAGAATGCAGGGGAGATAACTCTAAGTTTCAATTTTTATTTGCATTTTTAAACTTTTTGTATATCTTTCCTCTTAAATAATAACAAACATTTTGATGGAAAAACTTCCTCTTTATTAAGTTTGGGGCCTTTTTATCTTCATACTAGGCTGTTTTTTTTTTGTTTTTTTTTTAACGATTTAGAATTCTTGGATATGTTCCAAAGTTTAATCACTTGTTCCTTAACCAATGTCTCACTTTATGACATTATATCAATGAAATTAATTGAGAAGATTTGCACATATTGAATGAACAAACAAACAGATGAATATGGAAGAAAGCTATAATAATGTCTATTTGTTCCCAATTAATTTCATTAAGATTTTGTGAAAAGCTGAATAATGAGCCAAAGAATAAATTATTAAATTTCTGGGTAGATCCATGAAGGTCTTCTTCAATTTTGTTACCATTGTAACATGGGTAGTTTTTGAGTTAATAATGATAAACTTATAATGAAAATATACTTCAGTGGTATAATCATAATTATAGTACAAAATAACAGAAATGATTTGTAACCTGACTGTCCCAGTTTTCATAAGTTGTCATCAGCAAATGAATTGCCTGGATGCTTTCTACTCATTGTTTCTTTATGTCATGGAAGATAATGAAATTTCAAAACCAAAAAGACCAAAACCCATACCAATACAAATGTGCTCATCTGATAAATTAATGCCCCTCTACTTGTTCAAGAAACAAGTTCATATGTCAGTAAAGCCTGAAAATTTTTTGTGGGTGAGGGGGTTGACTAAACCTAAATATTCAATACTGAATTCAATTTGGTTTCTCTCACAGAAAAAACAAAACATATTTATCAAAATATTCTTTATTTGATACTGAAAAACAACTTTTTAAAACTATTAATTAAACATTGTTTTTAAAGATTTTTATCAGTGTGTATGCAGTTAATTTTTTTTCTATAAAAGACAAAAAATATTATTTAAAAAATATATGGTGAAATTTTAAACACAAAAATTGATTCTAAAGTTATCTAATATGACTGGAAGATTCTTGAAATATACAACAGACACTGAAAAATTATTTGAATAAATTAGTTTTTATCTTTGGTCAAGATAAGAATGAAAATTGTTGGTACTTTTAACAAATTTTTAGTCATGAATTCACATAAATATTATATAAGGCTAGAAATCATCATAGATAAAGATACACTTCTACTTTAATATTATTTGAACATAAAGTACTGAATGCAATAAACTAGGGATCATTATCTTTCCTTAATATAAAAGTTCTATTTGATTAAAAATCAATGGTCTGTTTCAAGATGATTTAAAAGACAGGCAAATTAAACATGAAACTGAGAAAACTTAAGAGATGATTAAGGTACTTTTAGAAAAATGATTTAAGTTTACTGCAAGTATTTTGGTTAATGTTGCAGTATATATATATATCTTAAAAGTAGTACAAACTAATAGGCTGGGAGTTCACTGTTTGTAGTGATTTATTTTATTAAGCACGCTTGATACTTAGACCATTATATAACTGCCTGACAAGGTGCTAATAAGATAGTACCGAAACACAATGGCTCTTGTGTTGCAGTAAACTATGTTTTTATTATAAACTTATAATAAAAATAGTAAAATAAATTTATATATTTAATATTTTATTTTTCTAAGTTAGGGGCTAAATGTAGAAACATTTAGAAGTAATGCTTTTTAGGATTTTATACTTTAGCCTAGAGGCCCAGGTAGTAATCTGTCACAAGATAGGGATCATAATTATGACAGTTAAAAGCTTGCAATGTAAGCCATAATTAAAACACTTTTTTTTAGTTGTAGACAACACCTTAATTTTTATATTTTTCCAAGTTTTTATAAAAGTACACTCTGTACAAACTTACACAGATTTACATTGGCTAATCATTAACATAATAGGTAAATGCATTTTACAAAAAAAAAATAGAACAACAATAAACTCCATCAATTGATTCATTTTTTTTATCAGATTGTCAACTAGTAACAATATTTGACCAGTATCTATTTCATTTTATAGTTATTTTAATCACAAATAATCAAACAGCCAGTTTGCAACAATAACAACTATAACAGTAAGTAGTTGAAAGAAATGTGGAGTAACTCTGTGTGATCAGATTTGATGTTCAACTATGAAGATCATGTAATTCAAATAGTGAAGCAAGTATTTTTCAGTGTTACCTTCAGTAGTGATGTAGCCCACATCATTACCAAATGTAACACAAGGCACAACATTGAGTTTTAAAGTGAGTTTAACAGCAATGCCGTACAAAAACTAGATTTCTCCCAAGAAAAGAATGTAAGTTCAAATCTCACTAGGAACTTATTCCTTATTCCCTATGTTTACTGGCAGCCTGATTAAATGGGATAAAAAGTAACTAGAATGAAGATGAAGATGAAGATGAAAATGGTACTGGTCAAAAATTAGTGATTGTTTAACTAAAACCAAAATGATATTAAAGACGAATGATGTCTAAAATGCTATAAAAAAAAAAGTTACATTTTCATATTGTTATGATCTACTCAATAGATCTTCTTATTGAATATAAATGATCTTTCCCATTCATTTTATGGTATATGTGTTTGCATTGTATGGTATAGTTGTTGTTGTTGTTGTACAAACTGTAATTGATACATTATTTGTATTCATACGGTTGCATACTGCTGTTGTACATGTTTGTATTTACAGTGGTGCCATAGCCCATACATTGGTGCTGATATATAAACAAGTATAATGTGCACATATATAGATACCTATATTTACATAAGTATACACTTGTTATGAAGTACAAAACTACTTTATATGACATTATCACACACATAAACATATATATGAATAAAGACAAAAGAAAGGCCTTTCTTAGCCAATGATGGATAGAGTCTGTCATTGGCCAAATGTATGGATTTTATTTTGCAGGAAATAAAATCTCTTCCATTTGGCTTGATAAAGTCTATCAGAGGACAAAACACATTAACTAAAAAAACTTTTCTTTTTGTTTTTATTCCTATTGTCTTTTTTGTAGATATATCAGATATATTTTAGTTATATATAAATTTTTACACACACACACACACACAATTATATATATATAGGGAAAGAGTGCTCAATATCAGAGAGTGTTTACAGATGTAAACAATGACAACATAGGAATAAACATTATTAGGTTCATGCTTCAAGGCAATCTTTGGTCTGAAGATCTCAGTGAAAAATAAAACTGATAAACATCATGCAGTGTTAATCCCTATGTTCACACTAATATATATATATATACATATATATATAAATTTAGTGTATCGAGGCAGCAAATAATTTTCTAAACATATACTGTTAAATATAAGAGACAATGAAAGTCTATTATGTTTAATCATGAGCCATTTTAAACATCGTATTTTAGCTTTAATTTCAGTTGAAAATAAAGACAAAAATTCTCCAACATTTGGATAATTTTTTATTAATTTGGTACTAACCTTTCGGCTCACATGAGCCATCTTCAGAGAGGTTATTAAGACAGTAATACAATAACATCCACCATCACCGACAATTTATCCAAATGTTGGAGAATTTTTGTCTTTATTTTCAACTGAAATTAAAGCCAAAATATGACATTTAGAATGGCTCATGATTAAACATAATAAACATTCATTGTCTCTTATATTTAACAGTATATGTTTAGAAAATATATATATATATATATATGTGTGTGTGTGTGTGTGTGTGCGTCTGCTTATTTTTAATAAAATCTGTTCATACTCACAGATAATCTTTTGCATATTATTATTGAAAGATGTAAGAAATGAGCTGTAATGTTGACAGATTTATTATTAATTTCTCGATGTTCCTAAGTACTTTCAATCTCCTTCTGAGATCATACACAAAAGATTATCTGTGAGTATTATTAAAAATAAGCAGACACAATGTTTGCAATTTATTTAATCATATATATATATATATATATATATATATATATATTATCCTACGTCCATGGCAGGACTCAGTTTCATGCATTATGCAATCATCCGGTGCATATTTCAAACTGACAGTTTAATAGATTTGAATTTAAGTTCACTCGATATTCATGAGAGTTAAATC
Source organism: Ascarosepion bandense (assembly GCA_037127315.1). Taxonomy (NCBI): domain Eukaryota; kingdom Metazoa; phylum Mollusca; class Cephalopoda; order Sepiida; family Sepiidae; genus Ascarosepion; species Ascarosepion bandense. Next base: position 2,495,749 of record JBBBDQ010000167.1, on the reverse strand, counting down.
TTATAAAATCTTATAAAGTTACTGGTTTTTTAATAACAAGATTAAAAATTTAAATATTCTATGGTTACATGCGGATAAAAATTTTAAATTTAAATTTTAAGATTAAAAATAAAAATAATAAATAATAAAATAGAGGGAGAAGAAATTAAAGGGGTGTAAATCATGAGTCGTAAAAATTTAAATAATTTAATTTTAAAATTAAAATTTAAAATTTTTATCCACATGTAACCGTCGAATATTTAAATTTTTAATCTTGTTATTAAAAAAGCAATAACTTAACTTTATAAGATTTAATTCCCATGAACATCGAGTGAACTTAAATTCAAATCTATTAAACTGTCAGTTTGAAATATGCACCGAATGATTGAAACTCTCAGTCATGCCATATACATAGGATAATATATATATATATATATATATATAATACAGCTCTGTTCATACATTGAGCAATGTTTTATAAGCACCTGAATAATAATACTATACATATGTACACTTATTAATTTACGTCACTATATATAATAACCCAACAAGCACTAAACTAAATTCTTTACAAAAACCAATGTAGTGTACCAATTTACATGCCCATTCAGAGATTGCATCTCTGATACTAATCAAAAACCTAGTACATATATTGGTTTTACTACAACCACGCTCTCCCGTAGACTTACATGTCATCTTTCTGATTAGAGTACTATTAAACAACATTTCTCTGAAAAACATAAACATGTAGGTAATATCAGACAGATTTTGGTCAACAATACAGTGATCCTTACTCATGCACACAGTAAGAGGAACCTGCAGATACTGGAGGCCATGTACATCAAATCAAAACAACCAACACTCAATAAAATCAACTTTAAAACAGGAAATAACATATTACATTGCATTTGACTACATGGTTTTGTTGTCATTTCGCGCTATCCCACGGTTGACGTCATAAAACCGCATCACAAACTTAAGAACTGCGTTTATTATTTTTGGTAACTATTGCCATTGCCAAGCAGAGTTTTATGTCAACACAAAATAAAATCGTCGGTGATGGTGGATTTTATAATATTTCAGTTTAAACAACCTCTCTGAAGATGGCTCATGTGAGCCGAAAGCTTAGAAGAAAACCAATAAATAATTATCCAAATGTTGGAGAATTTTTGTCTTTATTTTCAACTGAAATTAAAGCAAAGATACGACGTTTAGAACGGCTCTTGATTAAACATAATAGACATTCATTGTCTCTTATATTTAATAGCATATGTTTAGAAAATTACTTGCTGCCTCGATATACTAAATATATATATATATATGTATATATATGTGTTAGTTAGTTTTTGGTCATGATTAAATTAGACCAGTACTCAGTTGTATTAAAGTGTTCAATACATTGTAGAACTTGAATATTTTTCATTTGGAACTGAGTTATTTTCGCGACCTAGGTTTCAACCTTTTGGTATCTTCAAGCGATATATATGACAATAAAAACTGTTTTAAAATTTAAACTAATTGTTTTCTTAATAGTTACTAAATAGTAGCTCTCCTAATTTTGTACACTGAACTTTGTTTCAATTACTGTAATTCATAAACTATTCTGGTTTATTAGTACTGTTTAATATAATATTCTTATTTCATTTAATAATATATACACAGAGTAGAACAAAGCTATCAGTGAACCTTTCATTTGTTGAAATAATGAGATGCTGTTTATTGTTCACACCAAAATTATTTTTTCAGTATTCAATGCACATCTGCATTCTCCTCATTTAGAACTTTATGCACTTATCAAAATACTCCTTCTTGATAGCCTTCAAAAATCTAGTCACATATATCTTGATTTCCTCTATGTACTCAAAAAATGTTACTTTGAGAATAAATTTCAGCTTGTGGAAAAGTTCAAAATTGTATTTTATCAGATCTGGTGAGTACAGAGGACTTTCTGTTATAAACATTTTCTGGATCTGGGATTCTCCCCTAATTTAGCCAAAAGCTTGATATTGATTCTTTGCTCCAGACTGATGGTATTATAGAGTGCACTTCACAGAATTTAAAAATCCAGTTGAAAAAAGAATAATAATTGGCTCATAGAACAGACTGTTATGCAATTCTATAATTTAATCCATTAGTATAAGTCTACCAGCGTAGAAAAAAAGAAATGAGACTATGACTTAGTAGTTTCTAAGTCATATAGTTAGGGTCATATTTTTTTTTTTTTGCCACACTTCACATTACATACATATATTTAACACACAATATGAACAATGTAAATGAAGCTATCTATAACATTGATTACTGATCTGATTTTTGTTTTTAGGGCTTATGAACCTTTTGTGGGTTATCTAAAGGCAAAATATATTTCAGATTGTAAGAGGTTGCTTACAATGCCAGGTGTTCCCAAGTGGTCACCCATTTAATTACTGACCAGGCTTGACACTGATTAACTCTACTGATTGAATGAGAACAAGCGTTTTTCACATGATTTGACTGTAAGCCTATCTGTAACATCATTTTCAACTTCATCAACATTTAAATGTAAATTGCATTTTACAATTAATGATCAGAAAGATATTTGTCAGAATCTGTTATAGATGACTTAATTGTTGCCCACACAGTATTTTACTTGAAAAATCTAACATTAAGTATTTAATAAATTCATATAACAGTATAGTTATCTCTATATTGTGCATATGTATATCCGAATATACTTGGTTATATGTAGTTTTATATATGTTGAGTATTTCCAGCCAGTATTTATGGTTGTTTTTATTAGTGTTATCAATACATAAATATTGTATTGACTTGTTTTATAGATTGTTTCTGTAGTATTTTGTATTTTTTATGGAGTCATCTTTTTATTCAAGATCATTTTTAAATCTTTTCAAAACTAAAATATTTTGATGAAATTTTTTTTCTATTTTCCTTCACCAAATTCTTCTTTTATTGAATTTCATTTTTATTTAAAAATTACAAAAGTATAAATATGCTGCCCAAAGGACTGCATTTTCCCTCTACACACTTCTTTGTGTGAATTTTTAATTACTTTTGTCCTTCTTGTTTTTAAAAGCATAAAAGAAATTGCTATTTCATCATTCATGATTCCAATGCAAAATTCACAATTTTTGATTTTTGAAACTATTGCTAACTTTTTAAAAAATATAATTTTACAAGGAATTTTAAAATATTATTAAAAAAAAGTAAGCTATTTAAAGCTTTAATTTCTATGTACTGTGCATATATATTAACATAGATGCACACATTTTAATCACTTCTTGCATGATACCATATTGCAAAAATGCAATTATAACATTCAGCTGTATAGATCAAAATTCAGAAAGAATTTAAATACAAATAATTTTGGGAGGCTACAGTTTGCTACCTTATAATAGACGCATATATCAAGGTATTGTATGTGGTGCTTTGAAAATGGCTGTAAACCAAAAACACTCTCCTTACGCTATCTTTTACTCCTTCATACATAATAAGTCAGAGTGGGTCTATAAGCTAAGAGAGGAGTTTAAAATATCTTGTGAGTTCTTAGTTTGAAAGAGACAAACTAAATAAGCACTGCTAGCACCTTCTGTAAGTAGAGAGTTGGCATAAAGATTTTTTTTTTTAAAGTTGCAGAGTTCATAAGATGTAATTAAAAAAAAAATGGAAGCTGACCCCCACCCCCAACCAACTTTATTACACACAAGAGAGTGTGCTTTGAGATTGTTAATGTTGATCTATATAGTTATTTAATACATGGTCCTTGATAAAAATGAAAAACTCCACAAAAAAAGACAAATGGTCTTGTTCTTTATTTTTCAATATGGCATTATCCAAAGTGTGGTATATTTTAACTTGTGATTTTGTAAATGATTAAAATATCTTTCAATCCACATCTGGTTATGACTCGTACTTTAAAAAGATTTTGTGCATTTGTTTCCCATTCCAACTTCTCTATAAATTTTCCAATGTATTTTATTCCCCCACCCACCCACTTGATAAAATAAATATATATATATATATATATATATATATATATTATACACATCAAGTTTATATTTTGAAAAAATCCACTGAAAATATTTTCCTCTTTATGTACCATGAAACATTTGGTTTTTTTTTGGTTTTTTTTCTATGGAAATAAATTTTATCAATTGAAATTCTGTTGTCTTGTTTTTGCTTCTTTCTAAAATTGTTAAAAAGAACACTTGAATGTTTCACATAACTAAAAAGTAATTTTTTAAAGAGTTCAGTTTTTTGTATATTTTCACATTATTTTAAGTTTCTTTTACTTTTTTTCCTAAATTAATACATAATAAAATGTTTTTTGTTTTTCATCAACTACCAAATCTCATTGATAACAGTTGAATTTTTCAAATGAAGACTTTATAATCATATTGTTATGTGACCTTACTGAAAGTAAAGTCATAAGGTATAATTTGTTTGGTTATGAAAATGTCAGTTATAACTTATAGGCAACATCAGTTATAATTTAAATGACAATATTATTCATTTTCAGGCTTTTTCATTTAAAACAGTTACTAAAATATTTTAATTTATTCACTATATCCTAAGTAAGATTTAATTAATAATATTAGCAATAAAATAAATAATATTTTAATAAACTGTATTAGCCTTGCTTAGTGTAAAGGCATTAAATAAAAAGTTATTTTCTCACAAACATGTAAATCGTGTTGTCAGTTTATACAAGACAATGTCAGTTAAACAAAAAAAGTGTGTTAAGATATTTAATTATTGTTACCTGTGTTTAGTTATGTTGTTATGTCTCCTGCCTTGGTATCACATTCTGCTCCTTTGGATATAGGAACCAATGTATTTTTTTTTGTTTTTTTTTTGCAACTTGGACACAGTCACTTTCTCACCAGCACAGTGTGGCTTTCCTGTGTCTTATAGTGGGTTATCCATTATAGTGAAGTGTATTTGTGTGTTGAAACAGATTAACTTGATTTGGCCTTGTTAGCAGATAGCCCACTATAAGAGGGGTATAAAACAAGAAAATCAAATCGTGTATAGAAACATATATATATATATATATCTCACTTAAGGTTTTTTTACAAATAAAAGCAATCTTTTGGTTGGTACAAAGGTCGTTAAAAATGCTCATAGCAGTAAATGCTGAAAAGAGTTTGTGCATATGTATGTGTATGCATTCGTTTGTTAGGAGTGTCTTTGAAGTCTCTGCTCAGTTCTTTGGGTAAGTGGTTCAGTGAACAGTGTAGAAGATGAGAGAGAAAGGAGAGGCAACATAATACGATTGCTTGATGTTTGTCAAGGGATATGCTAATTACGCTCATATTTTCTCAACTGGCAATGATTCCTGTGTTGTCCTTTTTTGTCTTCGAACAAGTCATTTGGGAATTCACACCCGGATTTAATTCTGGGCTTCCCATTGGATGATAAACAAAATTCATGTCAGTTCGAAAAGGGTCCGTAAAAGGGATTTGATATTTAGTTATTTTTGGTTTTCCACCAGAACATCTGTGTGGAGCCCAGATGCGCAAAGACCAGTTTTGGTCATTTGCTATCTGGACCTCTGAGGGCAAACATCCAGTCCCTCGCTTGTTTGGTATCACCACAGTCTCTTCTACAAGTACTTTTACTGCTTCTGCTCTGATGAACTTAGCTCATTGGTGCCCCCTATATACGAATTTACTCAAGCCATAAGATTAGCAACAAGCTCCCACCCTTTTACTGTGAAACCAATAAGATGTAAACGCAAATTCTACTCCAGCAGCTTCTTTTCTCATGCTTCCCGCCTGTGGAATTCCCTTCCATTTACTTGCTTCCCCAACAGCTACAATCTCGAAGAATTTAAATGTAAAGTCAATAGTCATCTCCTATCTCACTAACTTGCATCCTCTCTCTCATGCTCTCATCTCATTTCTGCAGTATTCTCATCCCTCTTCTACCTGCTTCCTGACACCCCTTGTATTCTGCCACTCCCTCTCATAACTTTCCTCCTATGTAATCCCTTGCACAACAGTAGCAGTATAGTGTCTTGCTTGAGGTGATATGATTATATATAAAAAAAAAATTGAGTTCATCCCACGCAATAGAGTAAGGCCACAGAGACGCAAGTGGTTACTGGGTGTGGCAGAGTTAGAACTAAGAACATTGCTAAAGAGCAAGAACAGAGGAAAAGTAATCAGGAGGATGGCAGATAGCAACTGACACTGCATTTAAATTTTTGCAAATTAAAGTTAGCTAGAAAGCATGGAGCTGGACTGGCTCGAGGCACCTGAGAAAGAAGCTCTAAAAATAATTGTAGAAAAGACAGAGGGAAGCCACCTCCTGCTGGGGAGAAAGTGACTAAAGTCAAGCTGCCAATTTGGGATCACCTACATTGCAGATCCTCCTGAATAGCAGGAGCACCCAACCAAATATGGCAACAGTATTCAATGCATGGACAAATGGTTGATTTATAAGTGTGCAAAATGGATTCTGATGATTAACTGAAAACATTTACTTTATTAAAATATTTTTATTAAAATTTATTAAGATATTGCTTATTTAATTATGACAAATTAAACATGCTTATTTTACTGAGACATATTAAGCAATTCAAAAATTACTTAGTTAATATTTTTAATAAAATTAAAATGTTTATTTTTCTCTATGATATTTCTCCTACCCTTAAGTTGAATCTATGATTCTTTGTCCAATGACTTATTTTCCTCCAGTCAATTGCAGAGGTCAACTTTTGCTCAGGTCAATCCTGTTTGAAAATGTTGAGAAGAGAGAAGCTGTTTTTTGAGTTGATAGATTTCTTTTTTTACAATTAGCAAGTTAAATCAAAAGAAAAAAAAAATTCTTTATAAAGATTATTGTAACTATACTTTCATTCTTCTAAAATTTTACATCTCATTTAATATATTCACTGCTTCCTTGGTATTTGAACTCTTACATTAATATCGTCTATATTCTAGTTTCAGTTACGTTTAAAAATTGCTACTTATTTTGATAAATGAAACTATAATAAATTATAATAATGTCTTTTTTTTAAATCCAGGAGCAGATCAACAAATCAAAGACTAGCACTGTTATTATAAACATTTATATTGTTTTAAATAAAATTGTAGAAAAGGGCATGTATGTACATCAAATGCAACATGCCTCAAAAGATGCAACCCTCAATGACTACAGCTTGTCAGCTGATCTCTCCTCTGATCTAGCTTTAACAGCTCTGGGTGAAAAACTGGTTAGTCACATTCAATGCCCCAAAAACCATATTAGTGACCTTCCACCATTGCTGATTAGATCCAGAACTTTCCCAATTGTGATGAATGGGTATTCTCTCAGGGAGGCCCTGTGCCTTGAGCAACTGTTGGGACTTAAACCCAACCCAGATCTCAAGTAGAGTTCATACATACAATCCATCACTAAAGATACTGGAAAAATAGTCAGTTCCTTGTGTTGCTCCAGCAAGTAGCTCACTCCTTTTGCTATCCACTACTTTTATAAGAGCCTGATCAGGCCTGAAAATGAAGTACTGCTGCCATATCTTGGCTGAAGCTACCCAGTCTTCACTTTCCACTCTTGATCATCCATAAGCCTCTCTGTGTCCTTGTAGGTGACAAATTATTTTCCACCCTACAACTCTATTCTCACAGACAAGACATTGCAAGTCTCTCACTGCTTTATTGCTATTTCCATGAGGAGTATTCAGATGAACTACACACCTTAGTATAGGTACTTCCACTATTTTCAATACCTAAGTTTTAAATTGAATTTTTAAAAATAATGCTAAATGGTTAAATTTACTATTTCCAGTAAGCAAAATACTCAGGTGTATTTCAAACAAAAATTATATTCACTGGAATTTAAAATTTTGTAATGTTTAAACATTCTTCAATTTTGTGGCCAGTTTTAAGCTATCAACATATTTGTAAACAAAAATTAATTTTGAATTTTAAAACTCTTGCAAAAATAAAATATACTTCTGTTACATTTTATTTATGGAAAATTAGCAAATTTAAAGTTAAATTAATCTGATTTGAAACAAATATTGTTTATGACATGAAATTTAGAATAAAACTATTTCTTAATCCCAAACATCTGATCTTTCTGACCTTTGAAGTGTGTGATGACAGACTGTCATCAATCATTTGATGTGTAATCTGTAAGTATGGTTGACCAGAACTGACATAAATATATGAAACATAAATGAACGTTTCATAAAGGGAACAACCATTGAAACATGTGACCTTTTAATGATAAGTCATAACTTTCCATAGTTAAAAAAAATGTGCAGTTTAACATAAAAAAATAAAAAATAATTTTAAAAATATTAATGTGAAATGATTTGTATTAAGCTTTTCAATTTTCAGTTTGTAAATATAGTATTTACTTAATAAATTAATAACCAAAGGCACTGAGTTACTGGAAGAAATTTAAAAGATGTTTGAAACTTAGCAAAGAAAAAATGAAAACAATTCTTATAAAAATTGAATTTTTATTGAAAAAATGTTTTTCTTCGGAATATAATATCCTTAATATTATTAATATTATTAGTATTATTTATAGAATCAATTAAAAGTTTATCTAAATTAAAGCTGCTGCAGTTTTATTGCATTTTATTATTTTGTTATTCAGAGCAGATTTTTGAAAAAATGGCACCCTAGAAAAAAAATTACATGATTTACATTCCTTAAAGAGTCCAGCATTTAACTAATAAAACAAGATTTGTGATCATTATTAAATTTCATGAAATTAATTGGAGGGAAGGTAACAGATGTAAACAAAAAATATATATATATTTTTTTATAATCATTTCACCCCAAGTAAGGTAGTACTGCCACTGGTGTGCACTGAGTTACAATGAGAGGAGAAAGAAGACAGAAAAAGAAAACAATGCAGGTAAAGTTGTAGAAGGGTAAGATAGAGGTGGGAATGATGGAGACAGAAAATGGCAATTGATGTTGCATTTAAATTTTTGGAGATTGTAGCAATCAGGGAAGCAAGCATGGGGAATAGAGTTCCACAGGCAGAAAGTGTGAGGAACAAAACTGCTAGAGTAGAATTGGTGGTTACATTTGCTTATTTTGGCAGTAAAAAGGTGGAACCTAGTTGCCAATCTAGTTGCACGCATAAACTCATGAGGGCAGGGCACCAGGGAATAAAGCTTGTCAGAGCAGAAGCTGTGAAAATACTTGTAGAAAAGAAAGAGGGAAGCCACATTCCATCAGTGAGAAAGTGGCTGAAGGTGAGCAGCCAAATTGGGACTAATTACACTGCAGATCCTCCTTTGAATTTTATTAAGAACCCCAAGATGAGCAACAGGAGCACCTGACCAGATATGGCAATAGTATTCAATGCATGGACGAATGGTAAATTTATAAATGTGCAAGATGGATTCTGACAAGAAAACCTTCCAGGCTTGGCATAACAACCCAACCTTCTTAGCAGTAAATGTAGCTATTGATTCAACGTATTCATCCCACTTGAGATTGGCTGAGAGAGTGAGGCCAAAGAGGTACAGTGTATTGCTTCTAGAGATACTAGTGTGATCTACATTAATAGAAGGTAAGAGAGCTTTTATATGGGGGGTAAAAGGAGAGCAGCTTTATTTTGGAAGTATTAAAGCTTATTAGCCATTTCTTACCCCAGTCCATCACAGATTTGAGATCCTTTCCAAGAGTAGAAATGAGATCTACTTTGTCAGCCCTGGCAAATTTCATATTGAGATGGGAGTAGTTGGTGGTGTCATCTGCATAGATACCAACTTTAGGAACTTATTAAATCAGGAAGATCATTGATGAATATCAGGAAGAGCATAGAACCTAGGGTAGAGCCTTGAGGAACACCCGTGTTCACATGAAAGGATTTGGGAGTATGCCTATTCAGAACGACCATCATTTTATGATTAGACAGGAATTATTGGATTAAATCAAACAATAGTCTAGTTATACCATAGCCATGTAGCTTGCGCAGAGGCCAGCATGCCAAACCCTATCAAATGCTTTTGAGATATCCAGGGCAACAGCTTTGCCGTTCTTATCAAGGGCCTGATATATGTACTCAGTGATGACTGTTAGCACATCAGCAGTAGGCCTGATTAAGCAAAAGCCATACTGCTTGTCAGAAAATAATTTGTTGGATGTGAGATGCTGAATCGTTTCAGCATTGATAATAGCCTCAAGCACTTTGCCAAAAAACAGTAAGAGGTTGATAGGTCAATAGTTAAAAGGGCTGGAGGGCTCTCCAGAGTTTTTAAAGACAGGAACTACAGAATATGACTTCCAACAAGCAAGGAAACAAGGAGCAACAAGGCAATAGACATAGAGTTTGGAGAGGGCAGGAGAGAGTTCAAGGGAACATTTTTTAAGGACAATGACTGGAATATCATCATATCCACTTGCTTTATGGGAGTCAAACTTACAAATAATGTTAGAGACCACAGAGGAGATTATGTATATATCACTCAGTTGGGTCTCAGTTCTAGAAGGGAAGTCAGGTGTGGGTACTCCAGATTAGTCAAGTGTTTTTACCAAAATTTAAAAAAAATAATAATTGCATAACTGACTTCATTCATTTGTGAATAAATCCTGAAAGTTTCATTAAAATTAGACAATTATGTGATTTTTGCAAGAATTTCCAAATGAATTTCTTTCAACACCAAAATAATGACTTGTATAATATTAAATTTGCTATAGTAGTAACCTCTAGTAAACAAAAAAAAAATTCTAACCAAAATTTTGAACATGTTAGAAAGGATTTAAAAATTTTGAAAAATAATTAAAACAAACTTTCATCTTTCCTCTCAATAACATTAACATTTTGATGATAAACTTTGTTTTTATTAAGTTTGGACCCTTTTAACATCATGCTATACTGTTTTTTCAGCAAATGAGAGGAGGTACCTACCTTAGTACCACTAGTCATAAGCTTCATGACTAAGACCTGCCATGCCAAGCACATTATAGCAAACCACCCTCATTCCATTTGTATTCCCTTGGTGAGATGTAAGTTCCAACCAAACAGTTTGTGGAACCAACTCCAAAGAGGTTGTTTCCATGAATACTACAATCTTGACCTGTTCAAGTCTATGGTTAGTCATTATCTTCTACACATACCCATATAAGCTGTGCCTCTTGCTGTAACCCTCTACCTCAAATGGCTCTCTGGCCTTGAACAGAGTGAACATCATTGTAAAAAAAAATAAGATAAAATAATGTGGCTGTGAATGCATTATGCTTGTATCTATGCATGTTAGATCTCTTTAAGGGTGATTTTCAATTATATACATCTATAACATCTTTCAAACATGTATTTTTTTAAAGATCATACATGTTTGAGATTTCTTTTTCTGAAATATATAAATACAGGGTTATACAAAAAAAATAATATAACCTTTAAATGTCTTAAAATAAATAATATTCTGTCTGAATTTCTGAGGAGTCATTGTTACTTTCATTATTTATCTTGTTATTATCACAACATTTTGGCCACTGTGACCTCTGACTTTTTTTTATGTCTATTGGTCTAGATAACCTTCAGGGAATTCTAAACTTTATTTAATCTACAGGTGTAGGTTGTTCTCCTTCCACTGTCCATGATATCTCATCTTGTTCTTATTCAGTATTGATCATTGTTTTCACTGCATTTACATTTGTTCTAATCCGCCCAAGGTATGAATTCAAAATTATTATACTATCATATTCAAGAGCCTATTCTTTAATTTACTAGACCAGTGAATCTCAACCACTGGGCCACGGTACACCAGTATACCACATGATCTTCAGTGTGCTATGAAAGTATGATTAGATTCCAAATCCTTTCATAAATGTTCCTTCTTATATTGGACTTCAGTTATGGGAAGAAGAAATTGTCACAATTTCTATTGAAATTTTATCAAAATAAAACATTTGATGATATCCATTGATACACTTTGGATTTCAATACAAAAGGAATATTACACATTTGGTAAAATGTTTTCTCAGTTTTACTGAGAAATTTTCTATGAATTAGGCTTATCAACCTTAACACAATGTGCTGAAGTGGTGGGGTCAAGTGGACATTTGGCTCATAATAGAGAATACCATTAATTTATCTACGTGTGTCAGTTGCTAAATACTTGGGAGCAACAAAATAGGTTGTAGGAATGTCTCAAAACTCCCAAATACCCTTAAAATCTCATATTTTTTTAATAAAAGGCGATAAATATGCATGCAATGGAATTATAGCCAAATCTTAAAATTAGTGATTTTTGGCAATTTTTTACCATTTTTGTATTGAGTATAGCAGTGTTTAAGAGAATGATCTTAATAAAATTATGAAGGAACCAAAGGAGTTGAAAGTACCAAATATAGATTAAGAGATGATATAGCATTTCACATTTCCTTTAAGGTCATTCTAAGATCTTTCCAGCCTGTTATACAAAAGGACTAACAATCATATCAGTCAAGAAACATTACTCCCACACCCAAGTTAAATGTGTTTCTGTTGATTTATCTAATTAATCTAAGTTCTATAGAAAGTATGAAATCAAAAGATAAAGAAAGTACTTTCTGGATCTTAAAAACAGACTGAACAAGAAGAAATTCAGGATAATTAGCTTTTTATTTGATTGAAAACAAGATTATTACAATCTTCTCAAGAATTTTTTTTTTCAAATAATTATGCCTACATAGATTGGTGACTCATAATTTGATACTGAAAAATACAAAAAAAATCATTTAGAGGCTTTTTCTCAATCTCAGGTAAAAATTTGACAGTTAAACTGAAATCAGGGACTAGAACAATAAAAGAAAGGAACATCTTTGCCTAGCAAACCAATCTTTTTATGATATCACTTGTAAACCTCTTTGGTACCATTCAAACCCATTTCAGCTAATTTTTAATGTTTATGCAGTGAAAATGTAGTTGGGTCCATTTTTAGCATTATCGAAACAGAAAACCTTACACAACTACAAAAATCTGAAACTTTCCATAATTTCAAACATGCATAACTCAGTAAATATTTGGAATTAAAGTACAAGTGAGCTGATTCTGGAAAGTTGAGAAAAATTACTTTAAGGATTTCAGAGTCTCAAACCATGAAAAAAAGTTGCCAAAGTCCCAAATGTCCACTTACGAGCCCACTGTACCTAAATAACATAAAAAAAAGTTAGAAATGAGAAAGAATATGCTCAACTGAAGAAGAAATGAGGGTTTGCTTATCATTTGATCAAAGATTGAAAAGAAATTGAAAAAAAACCTCCAGGCACAGGTTTTACACTAAAAAAGCTGCAGAAATAGTTGAAAAGAAATTAAAGTAAGTTCATATTTGTGTGTATATTTTTTTTAATCTATGGTTTTATTTCATGACATTTAAAACTTTTGCTAAGTGTGTCATGATATTTTCATTTGCTCCTAGATGTGCCATTACTTAAAAAGGTTGGGAAACACTGTACTAGGCTATTACTCCATGGAACAATAACCAAGTGGAGTAAAGCATTAGTTACCAAGATTTGACCTATTTCAGATGTCTGTCAAAGACAAAACCACCAAAATGGGAAAACAACAAAGATAAAGACAATAGTCCAAACATAAATAATTTTATTATTTTAGTTATGAATGGCAAAAGTATACTACAATTCTCCAAGAAAAAATACCTTACTTTTGCACACATAAAATTATATTTTTGATGAGGTGACATTCTTACTCATTATTAATATAAAACTTGTTAACCTCTAGATAATGACACTTCAGAATGATAGATTGTTACAAGATCAGCATAATGTTTGTTAATTTCTCAAACTTGATTGTGAAAATATTCCATAAAGACTAAATCTTGAATTAAACAATCAGATAATGGAATAATAAGACAGCATTAAAAATTATTCAGTAAATATTTTACAATGCTTATAATTTGATCAAAATGAAAGAGGAGAATTAGTTTGGTACTGGAGTAATGCTTAATACATTCTCATTCCTTCTCTGACTGAAGAATTTGCATGCCTATGTTGAAATATATAGTGTGATGACCTGAGTATTCTGCGTCATCTATGGGATAACTTTTACTTGATGCATCTTAATAAAAATTTTTTTTCTTTTTATAAGAATAGACCAATATTAATAGTCCCATGTATTTCCTTAATATTTGTTGTTTTTCTACAAACATTTGTAATATTTGTAGTGTTTTCTTTACCTAAGAATATTGTACATTGAAAATCCCCTTTTTTGATTTTCAATCTTTAAGAACTAACACAAATATTACTAGGACTATTATATTATTATGTATATATTATTATGTATTATATTATTATGTATATATTATTATGTATTATATTATTATGTATATATTATTATGTATTATATTATTATGTATAAAAAAAACTTTATGAAAAAAGTAATTTATATTATTGATTTTTTTCCCTTATTCTGCATAGATTTTGTAAAAATAACAATGAAAAAAGGCATGAATGATTACAATAACCTGCAAATAGAGTTCAAGTTAATTAGTTCAAAAAGCAAAACAAAACACAAGTTATTTAAACCATCTATTTAATCAATCACTGATCAATACATTTTCTTTTGATTTTGTAAATAGAAATATCACGTTCAGGCTCATAAACCAGTCGCTTAACAGTGAAATCATTCCGCATTTTCTCTAAAAATTTAGAATCTTTTTCATATCTGATTTTGCAAGAAAGAAGAATCATACAATTTGGCCGATTACTAAGATAAAGAAGTGTTCTTTGTAGATCTGGGAATGTCTCTTCAATATAAATAATGTCAGCTCCAAGGATAAGGTTGTACTCAGGAGAAAAAGAATTTGTGAGGTCATCTCTCCAGTCTAATTTTAAGATCTGAATTTCAGTTGTCTTATCATCTTGAATATTTTCTTTTACAATAGATCGAAGATTGTCCAGAACTGATTCCCGCTCTGTCACTGTAACATTTCCACCTGATAAAATAGAAAGCAATTGAACACTAGTATTGTCACTTGGTTCTGTGCAAGAAATTAATGTGTACATGTTCTAAACTATAATTTGTAATAGATATTCATAGCCCTATTTTATATTGAGCACTGTTTTAAATTAATGTTATGAACGTTGTTAATTTTTTCTTCGTTCCTTATTTACTTGGATATATATATATATATATATATATATTGTCATCCGCAGACAGATCTGTTTCGCTGTATCACAGCTCATCAGTACGGTTAGACTCCGATTGCTTTTTAATCCAGGATTGAAACCCGACCGAATTGGCGTCAGTCGGTGACTCTACCCTTGGGCTATGGGCGTTCAGTGAAAGGAGGCAGACTTTTTGCACATATCATTATATGCACCCAATAGCTAGAGTTCTCTAATTCATTTCACTGAATGAGCGATGTGTAATATATATATATATATATATATATATATTATTTGAATTTAAACTTAGTTTACCAATTCTATTGTGCATTAGATCATCTCTGCAACTGCAGCTGAAGCAGTTTGTATTCACAGGGGAAATAAACTATTCCATTTATTCTACTACTAAGTATGGGTTAAATAGCAAGGAAGACTGGAATTTTTAGACTTAGTTGGAAACCAGTCTAAAAAAAGCAGAGAAAATAAGAGGATGCACATTATAAGAGGATGCACATTTAATAAGAGGATGCAGCATTTGTGAAAAAGAACTAAAATATCCACCAAAGCCATGACAACCAACCCAGTTACCTGACTACCCTTGGCAAAAAGTAGGCATGGATTTGTTTGGACTGAAGGGCCACAAATACTTGATAGTCATAGACTATTATTCAAGATGGATAGAAATATCTCATCTACAAAATACCATTGCAGGTAGTATTGTAAACCACTGCAAATCAATATTTGCTAAGATTGAGATTGTAATTAGTGACAATGGTCCTCAATTCATGTCCAAAGACTTTTTGGATTTTGCTAAAATCTATGGCTTTGTTCATCTCACAAGCAGCCCTCATCATCCACAAGGAAATGCTGAAGCGGAACGTACTGTCCAGACAATTAAAAGTTTATTTATAAGGTCGAGTGATCCTAACATCACTTTACTCAATTATAGCACTAGTCCACTACAACATGGCCAGAGTCCAGTAGAATTGTTGACGAACAGGAAACTCAGGACTCATATTCCAGCACTCCCTCAAAAAAATGAAAATCAACCAAATGTTAAAAAGTTCAAAGATGCAGATGCACAGCTCAAAATGAAACAAAAGACTAATTTTGATAAATGTCATAGAGCTAGAGCATAAACATCTCTTATGCAAGAACAGACAGTTTGGCTGAAGGCACCTAAAACAAGTTCAGCCAAAGTTGTGAAAACTATCTCACCAAGGTCAGTTCTGGTTGAGACTGATACCAGATTGCTTTGTAGAAATAGAATCCATCTTCAGAAAAGAAATGTGCAAACTAAGTTTCCACAAGTAGCCACACCAACAGAATTGTTCATATTACCAAATGCACGACGAGACATCCCCGTGTACAGCCACGATAATTCAACAGAACAAAGTGACCAGCTAGACATCCAGATAACTGCGCACAGGGATAACCAACCTGTTAACTCAGTAAGTGCCAAACCTGTATTTACAAAGAGTGGTAGAAAAGTTTGACCAACCAAAAAATTGTCTTTGTAAATTTATGACTTGAAAGAGGGATGTAGTGTAATCTAAATTACGTCCCTTGGACCCTTAAAATATATAGACTCTTTTAGGGATGAGAATACAAAAAGCCCCTTTTTATTGACCACGTCAACACTTTTGTAATAGTAGTCAATTAGTAAACAACGTATTTTATCTTCACTTGTTATTTTCTTTTGTTGTTCTTTGTTTTATCATTATTAACCCTTCAAAACAACACAATATCAACCTCTGTGGGTTATTTAATGCCAAAAAAATGGGATTTTAAGGTATTTTTTTTAATGTTTGGTTATAGTGAGAAGGTTGGTTTAGTCAGATTTTGATGAAAAATTTTTTTTTTATTTTAGAAAACTGAAAATGTCTTCTAGTTTTGTATTAAAAAATGTATTGCTGGTAATATTTTTTTTTCCTTCAAAAATGAATATTTTTCTATAAAAGTCTATTTTTATGTATATATATTTCAATAAAAGTCTATTTTTATACTTTCAAAGTGTTTTGACCCCAGTTTAGGGGTTAATTATTTGCCCATAGCTGGGACTCCGGATCAGAACTAAGACCCTACTGGTTTGTTAGGCAGTATATTACAGTCATTTATACCATTTATGATTGAGTAAGTGCAGGCATGCTACATCAAATTAAACTGTTGTCTAGACCTCATACGTCGTAATCGACGAGAGACCATCATATTACAGTCTACCAGGAACTCTTACTATATCAGGGCCAACTGATCATCCCCACAGACCTCCAAAAAGATATCTTGGATGAACTTCAAGAAGAATACCAAGGTATAGTAAAATACAGAGCATTGGTACAGAGTTAAGACTTGCTGGGGATCTAATCAATCCTTTTGAATCTTTAGTTTATTCCATGAGCATTGTCCTTTTGGATATGCCTTCTCAAAGACTTGGCTCCAACTTGGTAGGAGAAAAAGTAACCACATCACCTTGGTGCGAACCAGAGAAACCAGTCCAAGCTGAGGGAACAGATCGGGTCAAGAGGTAGAATAACGCTAAGAGGGCATCGGCATAGTAATTCAAGTGCAGGAGAGAATGAAGGGGGAGATGTACTGATTCTCATACTTGTAAATAGCCATCCTCTCAAAGCTAAATACCATTGTTTATCTTTGCAAGGAAGATAAACTATGTCCCAGAAAGGGATATATATCAATACGAGGTTAAGTGGTTCAGGCAAATTTAACCAAGTAGGTCAATCTAGTACATAGATGTAATTGCTGTATGCAGTGTCCTGAGATGTAGGTGCAGTCAGTAGATGGAGTAGATCTCTAGTGGAAGATCTCTGGATCTCTCTCTCACTCACTCTGGATGTCCTTGCCTTCATCTGTATTTATGGCTGGCACCAGCCAATCACATTCCAGTGAGGGGTAACCAAGGTGTATACATATTCATTACATTATAAACAATGTGGACATGATTAAACCTTACATTCTTCTTCTTCTATGTGCCCTGTCCCTTCAGGACGTAGGCGATCATGGATCTCCACGTCTCCCTATCCCTTGTGGCTCTTAGTATGTTTGCTCCTGTTGCTCCTGGCAACCCCCGTTCCGTCATCCACCTGATCAGACTCTGCAGATATGCTATCCGCTGCCTTCCTCTGTCTCTCCTTCCTTCTATCTGACCAGTCAGTATCAGGTTCTCCAGGCTCTCCTTCCTCATTGCATGTCCCAGGAACTTCAGTTGTCTCTTCCTGATGCTCAGCATCAATTTCCTTTTTGTTGCCATTCTTTCTAACACTTCGTCGTTGCTTGTATGCTCAGTCCACGATATCCGTAGCATCCTTCTGTAGAACCACATTTCGGCCGCTTCCAGTTTTTTCCTCATTTTCGATGATATTGTCCAGCATTCACAGCCGTACTGAAGAACTGACATCACGTAGCAGTCTAGCACTCTTTTCTTCGTTTCTATTGAGATCTTCCTGTGTGTTAGTATTTTGCTCATCTTCTGGAACGTGTCCTTTGCCATGCCAATTCGCCTTCGGATCTCCGTGTCGCACTTTCCATCTCCTGTTAGAACACTTCCTAGGTACTTAAATTCTTGGACTTGTTTGATTCTGTTATCCCCCACCTGTATTTGGCATTTTGGGTTGTATCTTTTGCTGATGACCATGCACTCAGTTTTCTTAAAGTTTATTTGTAGTCCCTTCTTGTCACTCTCCACTGCTACTTTCTGTATGAGATCTTGCAGTTTCCTTTCCGTGTCCGCAATCAGTACTGTATCGTCCGCGTATCTTATGTTGTTCAGGTTGTGGCCTCCAATAATAAATCCTGGTGTGTCATCTAGGGTCCTCAAAATATTCTCGCTGTATAGGTTGAACAAATCCGGTGAAAAGACACATCCAGTGCCCCTCCAGAAATGTCATGAGAATGAAAGGGAGCTATACACAGAACGAAACACACAACTCAAGTTAAAAAAACTCCAAAATACTAGCAGATCCAGCATAAAAAAGTAATAAAAAACAATTGCATGTATCCCACATAGAAATAAATAATACCACTCCTTTTTTTCTGCTTTTTTTAAGGGTGTACATGTTATAGTATCATAGTAGTAAGCTACAACTATCTTCTGCCCCAACCTGTTGACATAGAGGAGTAGGGGAGATATGTTTGCACTAAACTAACTGCTACCCAATATCTCCTTGCTTCACCCTTTCTATCACTCTCACTTTCACTTACCCAACTATTTCTTCCCTTCACCGTAGGAATTCACATCCTCTTCCCTCCGCAGCATGTCATGCACAAGTCACATGACATCATTTGGAAAAAGGAGAGAAAACTTTTTTTTTCTAGGATGTGTGTTACAGTTGGAGCCAAGTCTTTGAGAAGGCATATCCCAAAGGGCAATGCTCATGGAATGAACTAAAGATTCAAAAGGATTGATTAGATCCCCAGCAAGTCTTAACTTCATTCGGATATTGGCAATTAGATAGTGTTGGGCCTGGCTTAGTGGCAAGAAGCAAGGAGAAGAGTGACAAAGTGTTTCACTATTCTTATAAAGTAACAAAAGTGCAATGGAGAAAAAGAACTAATTAAAGTTTAATTAGCTTCAATAACTGAAGTTGTATTCATGATTCTTGAAAAAGATTGAGTATAACTGCTGCAATTAACCACTGAGCAAGAAAGTTCTACTTCTCAAAATAAATCTTGTAATAAGTGATAAAATTTTTTCTTAGTAATTGCTACTTTTGGCATTATATTGACATGTTTTTTATTATTTTATTAAAGATTGGTAGTGTATTTTATTAAAGATTGGTAGTGTACAGCCCAAACTCTATTCAACAAATGTTCTAATATTAATTATCTGAATAGATTAATATATTTTTTTTAATCATATCACCCCGAGCAAGGTGGTAACACCACTGATGTGCAGGGGGCTACATTGGAGTAGATACACTAACCTATCGCCTGGTTCACACTCCACCCACGTCTATTGAATAGGTGAAGAGGCTCATCCCTTGTTCCCTGTTTAGCATGTGGTTTCCGGCTTTCTCTTTTCCAATCTTTTCACTCTTACGTAGCCCCCTGCACATCAGTGGCGTTACCACCTTGCTCGGGGTGATATGATTAAAAAAAAATAAAAAAATAAGAGAAAAAGATTAGAGGAGAGTGAGGAGAAGGGCAAACCAGTTAGAAAGGAGCAAGAGAAGGATAGGAATATAGGTGTGATGACAGTTGCAAAGGGGAAGAGAAAAGAAAGGATATACAAGGTGGTGTGGAAAGAACTAGGGTCAAGTAGTTAAGAGATGAGTATTGACCTTGCATTTAAATTTGGGGAGGTTGTAGCCATCAGTGAAGCAAGAATAGGATTACTCAAATTAGGCTATTTTATATCAGTTTTATTGGATTTTAATTCAATCATTGCTTTGTTTGCTTTATGTAACATTTTTATAGATTGATACTTTACTGTATAGCTCATAACACACAATTTGTTGATTATATTTGACCTTGTTTGTGAAGCAACCCACATCATTTGCCCTATTAAAGGTTTCAAGTCCATTTTCTCTGCTGTAGTCAATTCAGCTTTTCTTTTCACTAATGCTTAACAAAAAGACAAAATGGACATCTTATAAATAAAATTATATTTTTACTAATCAGCAGAAAAAACAAAGTGAGTATTCCAATCCACAAACCCAAGAATATTATAATCAATCAATCACTCAAGTCCCATACACCCACCAAGAGGTATGGGACCATAAAAAGTGTCGCTATTGCATTTTCTGTACCAAGCAGATGTTATATTAAGTGTATAGTAGCAGAACAAAGAAGAAACAATGGAGCTTTAAAAAGTAAATAATTGTATTAACGAAAAAATACAACCAATTAGTGTAAATGTCCCTTGTTGAAATAAAGAGATAAGTAGAATCATAAAAGTCATCCATGGGGTCACACAGTAGGAAAGGTTGGGTTGCTGTAACTTACTGCGGCAACAGTCTTCATTGGTCATCATTGGAGATGACAAGGTTGCATTTCGACAAGCATTGTGAATCAGGGCTGGTATGCCAACTGATTACCAAAGAAATTCTTTTGATGAGTTTTTATATCCTTTTCTTAGGCTAAGATCGGCTTCGATTTTTATTTTGTTTCTTTAGGCAGGAGTGGTTGCTATTGGGTGGAAATCCTGGATTGTATTTTTCTTTGAGTGTGTAAGTGAAAAGAAAGCTATGTGTGAAGCCTATGCACACTTGACAAAGTTTTTAGTTCAGACTTGGGTTTTGGAGTGTTCACATCTGGCCAGTGGTGGAAATTTATGTAACATGAATTGAAAGAAGATCTGGTTTTAGGAAGATTATAATATAGGGTTTTATGGAATGAAGTTACTAACACCCATGTCCAATTAGCTTTGAATTTAAGTTGTCCTTCTCCGAGCCAAATAAATCTGCAGAGCCCAGTTTGCTGTTATTTAACACATAGGTGTGAAGAGAAGAGATGGATTTATACCTTTCTCAAACGTATATGCGCAAGTAAGTATGACAGACTCGACTGGAATTTGAACTCACCTTGCCAATTTCCCATTTTGAAAGGCTAACTATTGCACCACCTAAACATCAGCAAAATACAATTAGGGATTGATAAAATGTTTAGATTTCAATAGTGAGAAAAACATACGTGCTTGACCATGAAGTAACATTTTTAAGCTAGTATAGCAAATGATCACTATTATAGCAAGCTTGATACTCACTAGGTGCCCCATACTTGAGATTTGATGCAAGACTGAGCTATTTTAATCAATCATTGAGAATAAATTTTTTCTTTCGAAAAATATCTAAAAATTGACTTACCTAAATAAGCTGCCACTAAACCAACAAGTCCAGTACCGGAACCAAGTTCTATGATATTCTTGTTTTGTACTAAATGTTTTTCTCTTTCCAAAAATTCACAGAGCACAACTGCCTGTAAATAGAAAAATCAGCTTATTATATATATACACACACACACTCATTTTTGTAAAATCTTTACATGAACAAAACCAACAAAAACAATATATATATATATATATATATATATATCTGAATATCTGCACATATACACACATATATATATAAATTTATTTATAAATGGAACTTTGTCTGTGTGTGTGTGTGTGTCCATTACCTATAGACTCCAAAACGACTGAACTGATTTTCTTGAAAATTTACACAATTGTAGTATAAGCGTCTGTGAGTGTTCTTAGCTAGGTTTTGTGTTGAGGTACCCCCAATAAATATCAAAAATCGATAATCAAAAAAATTGGTTTATAGAAGTAGTGGTCCGATTTTAATCAAATTTGATGCATTCATAGACAAAGACATAAGAAATGATATTCAGAAGTTTCAAGGTTGCAGTTTTTACAATAGTGCAGAAAATAGATAATATATATTCATAAAAGGCAAGATGTTTGTGTGTGTGCCTGTTTATCTGCCTGTATATCTGTATTTTTTTCAGCCCTTTTATTTTAGTTTTTGCTTTGGGTTTGGCTCTAAGTAGGTATAATTGTAGTTCTTAGTCTCAGCCATGATACCATTTACTCAGAGGACTTATTTAGCCTTCAAAATACAGTTTATGACGAAAAAAAATTATTTGATATCGATACCAGGAAATCAAAATTTGACTTATACCCATTCATTTTTCTTTGAGTCTACAGTTTCGCTTTAACTGGAAACAACTATTGCTTTTTAGTCTTTCGTGCCAACGCCCAAAGAGTCTGAGCTCCAGGACCATGGATTAGCTTTAAAGCTTTCATTACACCCAAGCAACACCGGGCTATACTGCTAGTATATATATACACACACATTTTTGTAAAATCTTTACATGAACAAAACCAACAAATTTGACTTCTAGCTTTCCCATTTGGGCAAAATTATTATACAATGTACATTACTAAAGATGGTTTTGTAAAAACAAAGAAACTATTCCAAAAACATTACACTTTGTACAAACTATGTTTCTTTTATGATAAGATGATTAATTAACTTCTGTCTATCAAAGTAACTTTCAATCTTAAATTTGTTATATAATATTATTGAATATATGGTTGCTACTTCAAGGCTTTATTTTTCATTCATCAGTTACTCCCAACTTATGGAAGTACAATGAACTAAGAGTTACTACATGGGTAATTAAATTTGTGAGCTGAATTCAATTTCCAGTTTGTGTTTGCTTTATATGAATGCTCTTAGAAAATGCATAAATCTATCTCTTCTTCATCCAGCCATAGGTAAAATAGCATAGTGGACTGAGCTCTAAAGCCTTGATTGGTAACTTGTCAGAAAGGACAATTATGAATTCAAAACTGTAGAAGGTAACAGGAAACCATTCTGATACCTTTTCCAAATGCAAAGCCATGATTAACTTTTGTGCTTTTTACATTTTCATGCACAAACCAATTGTTGACCAATTGATGTCCAAAGCAGACTGTGTAAATACATTTCCTGCACGTGTTCCATGCATACATCTGCTTTAATCAAAATAAAATGAAAAATTTACTGAACAGTCAGAACCACTCCTGCTCTATAAAAACAAATCTTCATTTGAATTCAGTTGATGACTATATATTCTATATAATTCAAGCAAACTTAAAACAGAGGAGCTTTTACATGACACAAACCAGCGTTCATGTCAACATCAGCTGTGCTGAGAGAGAAACAATGACAGCTAACGTCAAATGTCTATTTCACTTCTAATTTATAAATGTATAAACATTACATTTATTTACGTATGCTCAATGTATTTTTTTTTATTTGATTTTACATTTGATGAGGCAGAGAAGGAATTAACCTCCATGACAGTGACAACAACCACAAGATTCTGTGTTCCAGGTTACCCATTTCCATCTCCACAATACTTCTGACCTGAAAGAACACAGCACTTATGGAGGAAATGGAGATTCCTAAGTTCTTAGTGTGATGATGTAATTCATTTACCATTCCCAAGTTCTGCTGTCAAACAAAAAACCAAAGCATGTAGCATACAAATCCTATATTTTACAGCAAATAGCTGAAGCACAAAAAAAGTAGAAAATACAAAATTGGAACAGAATCACTGAAAACATTTCGGTACAAAAATATGATCCAAAATAAATTAAGAGTATCTGGTTGCCAATTGTACAAAAAACAAATTGAACTTTCAATGATTCATGTTTATGGTTCTTGTTGGCAAAATATATTTGCATTTGGAGCCAATCAGTTGTCTGAATTAGTTATTTATTCATGTCTTCGATAGCAGTCGATTAGTCAAGTCAAGTCAAGCAGTCAGTGATCAGTCAATCAGAGACCACAGCAGGACACTAAAGAGAAACAACACCAACAAGATACTTCAGCTGATTCCTTAAAATTAACCACAATAAGTATTTTTTTCTCTAATTATTTATTTCTGTGGTTTTTCTAAAAACAATCACATCTCACTTTCTTTTTTATACTGTGTTCTTTATTTCCTTTTCTTCCTCACATACTGACAAGAAACAAAGACAATTCATATCTGCTTTCATTTCACACTCAAGACAACACATCAGCAACACCATTTACCTTTTTCTTAACAAAACAAAAACTCAATATCTGGACATTACTACTATTGTTCACACACATAGCAAAATATAGACTTATCTTAACTTCCCAATTCACATTCTGCTTAAACAAATGAGCTCTTTGAACCTTTCAACTTTGATGGTATTTGACTACCCTAACAAATAGGACACTGAAAAATATAAATTGTCTATTTATTGTGTATATATGAAATATATGATTCTTCTTTCTATTTTTCTACAAAGCATTCCTTTTTGTGTTGTATTTTGTGGACAGGATACTCAGCATTAAATTTTCCTTTGAATCTGGGTATTCTGCCCAACAAGCGTCTTGGTAAATGTTACTGATAAAATTATATGTGATTGGTATGCAACATGCAAAGACATTAAAAAGCACAAGAAAAAGAATTTGAATACTACTTAAAAAGACTGGTGCACTCATAAAAATAGGGACAATCTTTTTAAGAAATAATTTTTTGTAGATCATCATTCTTTTCCTAGACTTTCCTTAGGCTGCAACATTTGTCAAAATAAAAAATTTTGATTTGTTAGTGATTTAGAAGGCATGTTGGTTTAAATATCATACAATGTCAAATCAATCCCTGACAAAACAGAGTTATTGGCCACAGCTGTTTCACATACAAAAACAGACATTTTTGAAGTGAAGATGCAAAAACATTTCTCTTCAAATAACAAACAATTTTAAAAGTAAAAAAAAAATTATTAATTATCCATTTCTTTATTCTATAAAAGATGAATAAATATTTTTTAATTAGAACTTCAAATGTTTGTGCATGTGCTTCCAAAAAATTCCATCCAAAAAAGTGTTTGTTTTTTTAAATATTAAGAAAAAGTTGTTAAATAATTTTTAAAAATTCAGAATTTTTTAAAAAAAACATGCCAATACCAATGATGTGGTTAGCACATTTTCAAATTGGACATGTGTAACACCTAAAGAGCATAAAGACCATTAACTGATTCTCTACAAGAAGTCAGTGATCGATTTGACACTCGATATTGTAAAGTTTAAACTAAACAGGATCCTTCTTAAAATCGATAACAAATCAATATTTTTCTATTCTGACAAGTGTCGCGCTGTAAAAATCTCTAAAGAATTTTATTTTTAATCTGCAAAAATAATTATTTTTTCATAAGTAAACCATAGAGAATAGTGATCTACTCATGAAAAAAATAGGAAAATCTTTTTTACTGGGAAATGTTTTTTTTTTTAATTATATTAATTAAAAAAAAACGGGAAAATGCCGTTGAATGTAACTATTGTTGTTGAGGTATTTTTCCTAGTAGAAAAACGTAATTGTTGAATGCTGTGCAAATAACATTTTTTTATTTTAATTTCTGAAAATATAATAAAATGATAACATTGAGTATGATTTTTTACTTATGCGACAGTGTTTCACTGATTTTTATTTTATATCCACCTCAGAAGATTGTTGAAATTTTGAAAAATCGATTATAAAATTTCTTTTAAAATTATCAACAAAGCAAGACAATACTTTTCTCGGGAGTTACTTTTTTTTAATTATATCCTTAGTTGTTTTTCTGTATTTACTCGATAAAGTTTATTGTCTGATGAATTCTCAAATAAAATAAATAAATAAAAATGTATGCAACATACAGAATCCCACACCACAGCGGCTACTCCATGATCATCCCACTTCTGTTGAATGGTCAGCTGTCGACCAGCGAACTCGAAAGTTCGAATCGGGACTTTGAATCTTTTTAATGGGGTGTTTAATTCTGGTTGATAAAGTACAAGAGCATTACACGCCATACTAGTAGTTTCACTACTGCTTGCATTCTTAGTAGCAGCTGCTATAGTTTCATCATCTGTCTGTGTTTTTGCGTTTTCTTCAAAAGGGCTATCCTTTATTTCGGAGCCTTCATTTCTTAATTTATTCCTCATTTTCAATGTAGATTCGAAGTCTGCTTTTCCACATAGTGTAATTAACAAATATATTTCAAAGAAGGCCTCTATATGCATCCTAGCCAGAAAAATCGTGTTTCCATATTTTTATCGTTTACGATGGAAAGTGTTAACACGTCAACCATGTGGAAAATACTAAACCCGGAAGAATTATTCTTATGATAGTATTGGTTATCTCCCTTTATTTACCCGATCGCAGTAACTAGTTCCTTGTTTGGTATGACCAACAAATTTCTTCCCAGTTCCAAACAATACCAAAATTATATTTTCAGTCTTATGGGAAAAGAAGACTAAAAACGTTTTCAAAATAACATTCTGACAAAAATATATATATTTAACATTAAATTTTTAAAGTTTTCCAGTAATTATTAATTTTATTGATCACATATTCTGATAATTTTTTGTTCTTTTTACAATAAGTTTTACAGTTACTATTTTCTTGGATACTGTTTACTGGGCTCACAGTCCTGGAGGGAGACAAATTGAATAAAAATAAAATAGTTAACTAAATGAAATAAGCTTAACTGACTCATCACAATATTTCAAACATGCACCTCAGACCTCATTGTACAATCAGATCATCATAATTGAAATATTGTCGACAATGTACTCTGAAGGTAAAAATTTTCAACTCCCACTTGTAAGTTTTTCTATTTCTTAAGTAGTCATTGCAGGATCGTTATGATGACACCTTTAAAGAAAGTATAGGGGTGTGGGCTTAGATGTTAAAACGTACATTTAGTATGTTGGCTACTTCTATAACATATAAGGTCTCTAAGAGAAAATTTTATATGAAATAATGGTGGTGAAATAGTACAGCCACAAAATAACAGAGACTGATTGATCTGCAATACAAGATAATATTTATTTAACCAAAATAACCAAAGGAAAGTTTATGAGTTCTTTTCTTAGAAATGAAGTACACAACAAAAATTATTAATATATTTAGGTGTGACTTGCCTGTGTAGGTTTGTTTGTGTGCAAAGTGTCTACAACTCTTCTGTTTTGATGTGAAAAGTTGATGGTACACGCTTCAAAAGGAGAAAAACAAGAAAAGAGGGAGTTAGTTAATGGTAACTTTTTTATATGTTTATTAAGGCATTACAAAAAGTTTATTTACTCTGAAGCTATAGGGAGATGGTTAATGTATATTAGTTTGGCCTTGTGTGAAGCATAACAGCTTACAAGTTTTATCCAGAATTATTCGAAGGTTATCATCAGAAGGTTGGTAGCAGGTTGGAATGTGTGAATTTAGTGTGGAAGAGTGGAAGAATAAAAATATATGTTAAAAAGGAAATTTATTAAAAGAATAGGATAACTAGAATAGGTAGTGTTAAAAGTTCATTAAGAAACATTATTAAGAAGTTAAGGGTAGTAGTAATTTGTTGGAAAGAGTTTATGCGTACGTACATATGTATGAGCATTTGTTTGGTAGGAATGTCTTTGAATGGAGAAGAAGAAGTAAAAGGAATCAGCACACAAGAAAGAAGGAGAAAGAGAATGATGTGCGACACGACCTTATGTCCAGGTCATGGTTGACGTTTCTTCTGTTACATTTTAGTTGTATCTTTCTCTCACTGCTCCCATCACCAACTGACTGACACTGATCAAAGTCATTTATATATCCTTTAGATTTTTCGCACTGGATTGCAGTCATTTTTAATCTTGCAAATCACTCCCATTGATCAGAAAACCAATTTAACATCTACTCGCAAAATCTGATTTTGATTTTTTTCTGTAAGCACGAGTTCAATCCTTTTTCTATGTGGTAAAACCAGGATTTCACATGTCATTGTGAATTTTTGTAAAAGTGAAGAAGAAAGTGAATTTTAATTCTTAATTCCCTATCTACTACAACACATGCCAAAAAGATTAATGGAAGATCTAAACTTATTAATAAATGGAACTTTGTCTCTGTGTGTGTGTCTGTTACCTATAGACTCCGAAATGGCTGAACTGATTTTCTTGAAAATTTACACAGTTGTACTATAAGCATCTGTGAGTGTTCTTAGCTAGGTTTTGTGTTGAGGTACTCCCTATAAATATTGAAAATCGATTATCGAAAAAATCGGGTTATAGAAGGAGTGATCCAATTTTAATCAAATTTGATACACTCATAGACAAACACATAAGAAACGATATTCAGAAGTTTCAAGTTTGCAGTTCTTACAATAGTGCAGAAAATTGATAATATATAAATGTAAAAGGCAAGATGTTTGTGTGTGTGCCTGTTTATCTGCCTGTATGTTTGTATTTTTTTCAGCCCTTTTATTTTAGTCTTTGTTTCGGGTTTGGCTCTAAGTAGATATAATTGTAGTTCTTAGTCTCAGCCATGATGCCATTTACGACAAAAAAAACTTATTTGATATTGATAGCAGGAAATCAAAATTTGACTTACATCCATTCATTTTTCTTTCAGTCTACAGTTTCGCTTTAACTTGAAACAACTATTTCTTTTTAGTGCCAACGTCCAAAGAGTCTGAGCTCCAGGACCATAGATTAGTTTTAAAGCTTTCATTACACCCAAACAATGCCAGGCTATACTGCTAGTGATAATAATAAGAAAATACATGGGTGATTTTAACAAACAAGAAAGTTATTTATGAATTTAGACATTTGAAGTTGTGTCACTAGCTCGTTAAGAAGAATAAATCAGAAATTTTTAAAGTCAACTTTGACAAATTGTCATGAAGAGGAAATGTTCATACCACAAATTAAATGATATGACATAAAATAATGTTCAAAATGTTTAAAACAAAGGTAAGAGAGTTCGTTGCTCACAAAAGGGATATGTGGTTTGCATACATTCAAAAGTAACTGGAAGAGAGATAGTTTGAAATATTTAGCTTTTTGGGATTGTTGAGAGAAAATTGATGAATAATTTTACACTAGTAAGAACTTCAATGCTGGTCACTGGTCACGGGAAACTGAAACAAAACCTCGCTCATAACTTCAGACACTCATATTAATTTAATTTTTCTCCTCATTTTATGTCAAAAAGAAGCTCACATAAGCTCACCACATTCTTTTCTTTCTTCTTAACACAAAGGCTAAAAAAATGGCTGTGAAAATAAGGTTTTCATTGGCCCAAAAGCAATTTCACATAGGCTAGTAAATTTATTTCCATCTTTTTCTCAACTCGCCAGCTAGTGTCCGTGAAGGTAAGATTTTCATTGGTCCAAAGAAAATTTCGCATAGGCTCACAAATCTTTTTTCATCTTTTTCTTCAGTTCTTCCAAATTTTAAGCAAGTGGGTATAGGAAATTATTATTTCATACACACTACAAAAGTGATTGGCAGGTGGGGATTTCATTCTTAACCAGGATATTTCTAGAAGAGCTGGACATTGTTTGCCCCAAGAGATTCACCAGGATGAGTGATGTAGACATGCCGCCGAAAACATCAAAGTGGTCAAGCAACATGAATCAGTAAAGTTTCTTCAATAGAAGTTATGAGTCCTGTTTTCAAATTCCAGAAATCCCACCAATTGAAATTACTGTAATTGTTTATATGATAATAATATAACAACTCAAATATTTTAGAAACAGTAGCAAAATGACATCCTCATGTGACTGAATATGGGTTATCTCACACACATGGGTTATGTCACACATATGGGTTATGTCACACATATGGGTTATGTCACACATATGGGTTATGTCACACATATTATCTTGCTAGGAGACACTCTTTAAACCTATAAAATGGCAATAATATTCTCTTTCTTTTTAACTTTTGCTTTCAGATGTAGTCGAACATAAATAGAGAACATTGTTACTGAGGAGCATTCACTTCCTTTGTCCTCTGTCGAATTTTTAACTCTCTTACACACATGCATATACACATATGTGTCTATCACACACACTTGTTTCATACACACGCAAACAAGCACATTCTTCTTAGAGCTAGATTTAATTTAATTTACAGTTAGATTTTTCTTTCATTTCAATTGTGTATACATGTAATTCCTTTTGTTAATTACATGCATTATAATTTAATTTATCTTCATTTTTTATTTTAACCCAGACTCACATGAGTCCACCAATATTGTTTGTGGGATAAATTTTCCAGAAACCCATGAATATTTAATTTAAAATGTCTATACATATCACAAACAAAGAAATGATACCACAGGATAATGGTGATATATTTCTACCCAAACATATTAGTATCCTGCAACAAAATTGCAACTTGTTTCTATCCAAACATACTAGTATTGCACAACACATATTCTGCAAAAAAAATTGCTCTTAAGATTCAATGATTAATGTAACAGTAATTAATAAGAAATTTTATGAATACATACAGGAGATTAAGGATTGCAAACACACATTGCTCAATTTTAAAATGCATAGCGTGTATAAAAGTCTCTTTTCAGAAGAATCTTTGGTAAAACACTTCCAAGGACAAGAGCAAGAGAACTATTGAAAAAATTAATCAAAGTTTGGAAAAGTTAGGTATTTCTAGCAAAAATCTTATACCTTGTCAAAAAGTATTAATTAAAAATTGAATTCTTATATTTTTTTTACTTTTACAATGAACACAAGAACCCAAATTTATGAAATTTATGCCTTTTTTTTTACTTTGACAATGAACATAAGAATCCAAATTTATGAAATTTATGTCTTTTTTTTTACTTTTACAATGAACATAAGAACCCAAATTTATGAAATTTATGTCTTTTTTTACTTTTACAATGAACATAAGAACCCAAATTTATGAAATTTATGTCTTTTTTTACTTTTACAATGAACATAAGAACCCAATTTTATGAAATTTATGTCTTTTTTTTTTACTTTTACAATGAACATAAGAACCCAAATTTATGTCTTTCAAAGAAAAAACAACAAACTTTCTCTTGAATAAGAAAAATTCACAATGGCCGATATCTGATTGACAAGAACTCAGTATTGTACAAAAATAAAAATTTATTAAAAATAAAAGTAACCATAACATCAAGACAATTTCATGGAAAAAATCACTTTTATCTTTACTCAATTTAACTACACAAAAAACAAAATCAAATTTTTATTTCAAAAAAGTATTTCTATAATATCATTGACTTGCCTCAATCAGGTTCAGTGGATAGCAACACAAATTGGTATTGACAGCTATAGACTGAATTACTTCTGCTTGTTTGTAAGTATGGTGGCTCATAATAAAAATTCAATACTTTATATTTTGTAAACTTATTATTTTTCAATTAACACTTTATCTATTTTTGATACATACAAGATAAGATATAGTGATTTTAGGAAAAAAATACTATGACAAAGTGGAAAAAAATTTCTTACATATTCTTTCAGCTGGATATAAATCCTTGAATCACAACCGGAGTTGATAACAACAGCAAATCCTGGTAACAACTGACTACTCACTGCCCGAAACCTAGAGGCTAACACCGAATTTGCATATTTCTAGAACTTTAAGAACTCTCTCGATTTTACTGGAACATTCTGACATCTTCCAAACATTCTATTTCTAATTTCCTTATTTTTACGACTACTTCATGAATTAAAACTTTTTGGGAATAATGCTTAGGACTCAATAGAATCCATTACTATAACTTTTTATACATGATTAATATTATTTTTACATATAAATGCATCCTCGTAACACAGCATAAAACTTATAGTTACATCTAGACATTTCAACTGTAAATTGATGAGACCTTGTTGCCAATCTGGTCAGTCACTCAGTTGCCATACATGATACACACTTGGGCGATCATGTCTCTTTTGAGACATGACTGACTGAGCAGAAGATTTTCCCACAGTAGGTTGCCATTACTTTCTATGGTAGACTTGTTGCCAACCAAGGCTCTAGAACTCAATCTGTCCTGCTATTTAACCCATAGCTGGACAGAGAATAGATAGATTAATACCTTTCCCAAGAGTATTTACGCATAATTTAATATAAAGAATTCAAATGGAATTCGAATTTGACTCACTAATTTCTCGTTCCAAGCTGATATCCACTGTACCACAAAGCAAACACTGCGCTTAAATTCATAAAGTCTAGGTACCATAGCAAAGAGCTCATCTGAACAATTATCATGAAAATATTTATAGAAAAGACACAGAGAAGCAACATGATAGTGGTAAGAAAGTGACAGAAGCCAAGATGCCAGGCC
Organism: Ascarosepion bandense; assembly: GCA_037127315.1. Classification (NCBI taxonomy): domain Eukaryota; kingdom Metazoa; phylum Mollusca; class Cephalopoda; order Sepiida; family Sepiidae; genus Ascarosepion; species Ascarosepion bandense. Next base: position 2,463,083 of record JBBBDQ010000167.1, on the reverse strand, counting down.
AGGACTAGTAATATTGCTGAGTCTTCTTTGGATTTCATCAAGAATCCCTAAATATATAGCAGGAGCACTTTGACCATATGTAGCAGCAATATTCTAAGCATGGATGAATGATAGACTTATAGAAATCTATAGAATCTATAGGTTCTGGAGAGAAAAATTGTCTAGCATATAAAAATTTATACATTGTTTTCCCATAAAGTGATTTACTAAGCAAAGCTTAGATGTAGCACAAGGTCAAAAATATAGAACGCCTAGTGAGGATCATAATTGATCTAGAAAGACAAGCTTGTTAAGGCTTATGGCCTATCACGTTGAATACACCGGTTCTCACTCGATCACTGAAGTTAAGCAACATTGAGCCTGGTCAGTACCTAGATGGGTGACTGCTTGGGAATACCAGGTGCTGTAAGCGTATAGTGATGGATGTGCATTGTGGTGCAGTGGATATCGGCTCAGAAAGAGACATCGGTGAGCCGAGTTCGAATTCCAGTTGAATACCCTGCATTCACTTAAGCACTGGTACCCTTGAGAAAGGTATTAATCCATCCATTCCCTCCAGATATGGGTTAAATAACAAGGGTAGGACTTGGGGACCCTGCTCTTAAAAAACAAATCCCAATGAATCATGAAAAGAAAAACGTAAAAATAAAAAATAACCTTACCCAAAATCACTGGTTATGACCTTAAAATGATCCCATAAGGATTGATAGGTCGTTAAGCCTCAAAAACAAACAAACAAACAAGCTTGTTAACCATTACAACATATTGAAGTGCCCAGTGATATATATGAAAATGGATTCAACTTATTTTTTTGACACAGCTGCCAACTTAAAACTATCATTTTCAGCTTATTTTTTTTATTTGTTGTGCCACACTTGTAATTTATCGTACTATATAGTAAATATAATGAACCACTAATGTAGTAATAATGTAGTTGATTCAACTTGAAAGAACGCTGCAAATCAGTGTAATTTTTAATCTTCAGGATGACTCCTTGGTTCCAAGCCCACCCATCTGCTCGAGCCCATTTGTATTTCTTCAACTCCCACAACTATTCAGAGCAAATTTTGTTTACAGTTCAAATACATTCCCTGCTAGGGTCATATACACTTTTGAATTCATAGTTGTCCTTCTCCCATACTGGTTGTTAATTACAGCTCGAAATTCCACATATGCATTGTTCAAATTAATTGAAACAACTGTTTTAGTTTTCTTTCTTTCACCATACAGTCAGTTTTAGACCCACTGGAGTGACAGGATGTAATTGATTTCTATTTTTTGTTTTGTTTTTTTCACATATTAGATCAGTTGCAGTAGTGTGCAGTAATATGAATATTTTCAGAGTGTATGATGAAATTTGTTTGGACTTGAAAAATATTCTGTAATTTGTGATTGCATCAGATGTTTATCATGCCCAGAAACTATTATTTCGAATGTTGATTAGTTGTCCTACGGACAATGTCTGTGATGAATGTTACTCCAAGGAAGCATACCAAAGATTGTAATGCTGCACAAACACACTGGAAAGCCTTGCAGAGAGATCACAGATATTGTTGGTGTTAGCCTTTCAAACTGTCAGTTGTGTTATCAAGGCAAAGAAACAAACTTCATCCCTCAATTAAAAGCAAAGTAAAATGCTTATGGAAAAGAATAAAAAAACACCAAGAGGTGATGTATATGCAATCAAGAAAAGTGTGAAATACTGAAACAATAAATCAAGTTTTACTAATTGATGGTACATTCTTCATATACACCCTTGTGCAAATTAATTGAAACAATTGCTTTAGTTTCCTTTCTTTCACCATACAGTCAGTTTTAAACCCACTGGAGTGACAGGGTGTAATCAATTTCTATTTTTTCCTCAGATAAGGTCATTTGCAGTGGTGTGCAGTAATATGAATCTATTTTCAAGGTGTATAATGAAATTTGTTTAGCCTTGAAAAATATTGCATCATCCATGACTGTATGAAATTTTTATCATGCCTATTGCCTCAATTGTCAATTAGTTCTTCTACAGCCATTGTCTATGATGGACATTACTCCAAGGAAGCATATGAAAAATGTAACACTGCACAAACACACTGGTAAGCTTTAAAGAGAGATTGCGGATATTGCTGGTGTCAGCATTTCAACTGTCAACCATGTCATCAAGGCAAAGAAACAAGCTGGATCCATCAATCCAAAATGTAAAGGAAAATGAAGTTGTAAGAGAAAAACAATGCTAAGAGATGATGTATCAGAATCAGAGAAAGTGTGAAAGATCCTAGGAAGACATTATGTGTTTCGTTTCAATTAATTTGCGCAAGTAACTGGTGGTAGCTGGTGGCAGAGAAGCCTTTCTTTTTTTTTTTTAATCATATCACCCCGAGCAAATGATGTGCAGGGGGCTACATAAGAGTGAAGAGATTGGAAAAGAGAGGACTGGAAGCCACATCCTAAACAGGGAACAGGGGATGAGCCTCTTCACCTGTTCAATAGATGTGGGTGGAGTGTGAACTGGGCGATAATTTAGTCTATCTACTCCAATTAATTCTCAAGAGTATTTGTATGAAAATGAATTTAACTAATTTAACTGGAATTTGAACTCTGATCACTGATTTTACATTCTGAATGGGTAAGCATTGCCCCATCTGTGCATCTTAAATGTTTGTTATATGAGTGAAATTGGTTGGTTGATTTTTTTTTTTTTTTTTTTTGTTTAGCAGCATATCAAACTCTCTAATGTTGAAATTGAAGTATTTGGTATGCATTTTTTTTTTTTAGATAATAGTGCTTTAATGATACAAGTCTGATTAATTAACCCATTGCTGGGGGAGAAGAGGTGGCCTCAAACCTTTCCCAAATGAAATAAAACAAACCTAACTGGAATTGAAACTCAGCTCTCGAATTGACAATTCCAAGCCATTGTCCATCCAAGCTTACAACACCTGGTATTCTCAAGTGGATCACTCATCAAGATGCTGACCAGGCTTGATTTTGCATAACTTCTGTAATCATATGGGAACAAGTGTTTCAACATCATGTGGTCATAAGCCTTCAAGTGAAATTGGGGTCAATTCTAACTGATAAAGGTCAGTAGTATCAGATATCAATTTAAAAACTTAATATTAGCAAAATAAATAAAGCAATAAATAAATAGAAATGATAACTTTACAATATTTTACTGGAAATTTATATTTTGTGGTTTAGCTGTATCCCAAGTATTCTTATGTCCCACACTTTTCCCCAAATCTTCTGAGAAGTATACTATCAACATTTCTCTAAATAAAGTGTATTTGCCATTTATGGGATTACCAATTAATTATTTTCAACTAATTATTTCTGTCATTCAAATTCAGAAATAAAATTAAATATTTTGAGACTAAAAAAAAGTTGTCAGAATAACATGGGAAAATGGTATGGCAAAATGTAAAAGTTAGAGAGATGAACAACAAGTCTGAAGAAAAAGAACAATTTTGCAGGGAAGATTGTCTTAAATGATTCAAAAATTAAGGTTTTATAATGAACTATATACAAATTTATGAATGAATAACTTCTTATTCAAAACTATAAATAATGATTTCTTTTACCTGTTTTATTTAACTGAACTGTTTATACAATACATAACAGAATTTATTAAACAAATTTATCAAGACTTTCACTCACTGATTATTATATAGTGACACAACATATTCTGATGGCTTTGAGAAGCAGTGGGAGATTTAACAATATTTGCAGATGTAATTTACTGATAACTGAATTTGAATTTTAGAAAATATAGATATAGTTCAAGTTTTTCTTCTTACTACATACTGACTTTACTGCTACTCAAACACACCTTCACTGGGTGTCAGACATTTTTTGTAAAAATAAATCTGTAAAATCCTTGTCAGAATTAAAATTTTTAATCACACTTCTTATAGAATTCTCTTCTGTCTTCTTGCTTCCCAGTTAACTTTCATCATCAAAAATTTAAAAGCAATGTCAATCATTATTTACTCTCTTCTTAAATCTTTTGAAGTTATCTCGTTAATTGTGCTTTTTTATCTCATTCTCTAGCACTCAGTAACCTCTTATATCTTAGTTCCTTTAATGCCTTGCTTGGGATGAAATGATTTTTTTAAAAATTCTGATAATACACTGCAGGCCATCATTATTGGGCCACCCTATTGTTTTTAAAAAATGATGTATTTCATATTATTTTTTAGTATTTATTGCCAAGTGAATAATTGTAAATGAAAATAGAATGGTTCTTTTGTTAATACTGCACAATAACATGTGCATCAAATGAATTTATAAATATTTGATAATTACCTTTATTGCGGTTTCATCAATGAAAGAATGAAGAAAATTTAGGGTGATTCGGACGATTTCATCTTTGCTTCCTTGCCTTGTAAAATTTTGCAAAGTAATAATAACAAAAGAATCATTCTATTTTCATTTGGCAATAAGTAATAAAAATAGTAGTCATTTCTTTTAAAAAAACTGAGGTGGCCTAATAATTATGGCTGGTAATGTATGTGATATCCCTCACTTCACCATTCATCTAATTGAAGAGCTTAGGAAAGAATATTTTCTCTATAAATCCAAATGCAGCCAACAGATTTACCACAGTTAATTGCTTTTGTTTCATGCAATAGGATTTCTTAGCCAACTTGCTCAATCTCAGCATTGCTTGTTCATGCATAGAGACATCATTGTCATAGGTAGAGTATTTGTCTGAAGTATTGACACAAAGTAATGTGATAAAGCACAGAACTAGGTTCATCCTCAACTTTTACAGGAATGTCCTAGTACAAGGACAAATCGCAGAAGCAAAAGTAGAAAACCTTGACAAATGAATTTGGTCAAAATGCAATCTTTCTGTCTTATTCCATTCATCTTCTATCAAAACAGTCACATACAAAAGGTGAACAAACACAAGTGCAAAAATATACCTTGAATTTAGCCATGGATAAGACACTCAGAGAATGAATTTAATTTATTAGTATAAAAATGTTTGAAACCCAGTGAAGGAGTGTTTGAATAGCATTACTTTAGCATTAAAGATAATCATAAAAAAAACTTAAACTATATTATTGTTTACTATATTTAATATATTACAAATCATACCAGATGCAGCAACCAATTAGCAATTATCTAGTTTCATATAGTTTTTTAGTTTCATATATATTTTTAGCTAATGTATTTTTGTATAACAAACATTTGTTTATTTGGTAAAAAATGATGTTAAATATAAGATAAAAGAGTAATGGAGGTAAATATTATCATATCATATTGGGTACTCCAGATTATGAGTGTGCTATGTAAGAATGATTTATTCTCTAGTTTGCATTTCCGCCATTACTGATATTATTATATCCATGATATAATAACACCTTATTTCAAAGATGAAATGGAATTGCTGCAAGAAAAATAGTAATAATCATGTTTTGTTCTCAGTGAGAGTTTTATACAACTAAATCATACACAAAAGCATAAATATACACATATTTTAATTTATCCTAAGCAGAGAAATTATAACATATATATACAACAACAAGCTGTGTGAAAAGAAAACAAAAAGAGAGAGACGCTTACATATAAAAATTTTCAATGGGAACTGTAGCTGTCAGAGATTCTTCTGTGTTTCTGGAGAAGTTATATTTAAGATTACAGGTTATATTTAGGATTATCAAGTGATCGGAATTTATCTGCTACATTTCTATCAAGGACATATTCTGCTAATTGAAAATGGCAAGTCCTGGTTTTTTCCTAAATTGAAGACTGCAAGTCAGAAATGTTTTCTATATCTAGTGAAGATATATTTCCATAGGAAAATAACACCATAAGCTTGTAAGCTGTACCACATGGCTAGGGGTGGCAGATTTAGTCTCAGCTGTGCTTAAAAAATAAAGAAACTACCCAGTTTGACTCCTGGAAGCTGACTGATTCACTGCTTCTTTTGACACTATGCAGTGAGATCACTAAGCAGCTGTCATGTGACCCACATGATTTCATCTTGACTGAAGAGAGATAATTGCCTTTTGTATGCCTCTAACAGTATGCAACATCTATAAATTTTTCACTTCATTTTAGATTCAATTTTGCAGGTTACCACTATTGTGTAAAGTTAGAATCCTCTAAAATATTTGTCTAGATATTTGGTCAGAAACTTTGTTCAATTTATTGAAAAGACCTGTGAGATAAGTAAAGTTTTTTCAAACACATAATGATTCACTGTATTGTTATTCTCATGTGTTGAAATTATCATTAGCTGAAACACTGACTTATCACTGAAAATATTGGTTATTAACACTACACTTAAATATTTATGTTTATTTCCTTTAAAAATATAGTTGAAATGATATTTGCCTGACTAATGATCCTGATTTGTATATGTTTTAAGTATCAATAAATTTGCTTAACATGAACAAATTGTGATGCATTTTCACTATTTTCACTTGATGTATTTAAAGTACAATAATATAATCCTTATTTTAATGTCCTTGATTTAAATTCTTTGTTTAGTTAATAATATTGTAGATCATGTGAAAAATCAATTTCAAGGGTCCATAGCACCTAAACCAAATGGAAGAAAGATAAAATGAAGCTAGACATAGTTTGTATAACAAATTAAAGGGGTAGCAACTTTCAGTTTCATATTTTCTTAAGCATCGAATTTATAAGATGCCAAAATCAAAAAACCATGATTTCAGCATGACATGTTTTAGAAAAATGTTTTAACTCTAAACAGCTCATTTATTTTAACATCTTTAAAATAAATGAGCAAATTTCAAACACTTGTACTAACATTTCTATAACAGGATTGAATATGGTTACTGCATAGAAACAGCCTTTCAGGCCATGAATGACAGGAAAACTAATTTTTCTGAGGGGTTCACCTGTGGCTGTTGGTTGATTTGAGATGGAATAATCCAATTATAGTTATACATAATAAATTATATTTATATTCTGAAAAGAATAAATTGCTTGTTCAATTACCCAAGTTAAGTAGTGTTGAACCTGGTCACTACTTAGATGGGGAACTGCCTGGAACACTGGAGACTGTAAGCAGTCTCCTACAATCCAAAATAGGTTGCAGCTTTAAATAACTGACAAAGTGTTGATAATCCATAAAAAAGTAAATCAATCATTAGAATAAATTAAATAATGTTCAAATAATATTTTTAATTTCTCTTTGAATTTTGGGGAATTTTTAAGTATCATTGTTTATACTATTTATATTTGGACTATTGCCCTCATCTTTATTTCAGCTGTTGAACCCTCCGGCTTTCCTCAGGTGTATATAAATCAAAGTAAACTACAGGAAATTCTGAACTGATCTCTTTATTTAATCCATGAGGCAGACTGCTCTCATTTCATTCTACTGCACATGTCTAGGTATATCATCTGGTTGTTATTTTCATACTGCGCGGGTATTGGTCACCCATTTCCTCTGAGACCAAGTATACACTACTTAACTCAGGAATTGCAATCACAACCACTAAATCCCCATACCAACACTTTAATCCACTATGCCATTGTTCTATAATGAAACACTTTAATCCACTATGCCATTGTTCTATAGAGCAATATTATCTCAGATCGATATACACATGAGGAAGGCCAGTGGGTACAACAGCTGAAACACTGTAATAACAACAACAAAAGATGAAGACAATAGTTCAAATATAAGTAGTGTGAATAATAATGTTATATCATCACATATATGTTGATATCTACAAGTGAAAAGTTTATATACAAAATTCATGAAAAATCAATAATTTCAAATTGTTTACATAATTCATTTGTTGACATGTAAAGTCATTGTGATGAAACAGGTGTCATCAAGATCTAATTATCAAACTTATCTCAGATCAGATTATTTATCTTATATATTCAGTATATATTTCTTTCTTCCACCTGCGTATGTACACACACACACACACACGCACACACATACATGAGGTTACTAGATTGTTTTTGTTCTTTCAAGGTATCAGACAATTCTTTGAACTCTGAAGACTGAAATAATTACTAGCTGTAAGTATTCTGTATTGTTACCTGAAGGAAATATTTTAATAATGAAAAACGTGCAGAAAGTTTTTGATTAATCAGAAAACTGTCTTTACTGTGACACTGGAAATATTCTTATTTTATTTTAATGAAAAAAATGAAACCCCAACAACAACAACAACAACAACAACAGTGAGTTTTTAATCGAGTTAACTCACCCTTAACTAGTATTAAGTTCAAATCCTCTAGAATCTTATTGTTGATATTTTTGCTTATTACAAAAAATATTTCACTTAATAAGAAATCCCTCATCAAAATTTAATTTAAAATTTACTTCAATCAATAATTTATTTGAATTAATAATTTACTTAAATTAAAATTTACTTGAATTAATAATTCACTTTATCTGATATAAACAATTATATGAAAAAAAAATGAAAAATTTTATAAATTTTTCTGTAACATTTTTATTGTTTAAAGTGTAGCTTTATCCTCAAATGAACTGCAACATCACTTTACAAATGAAAGAAAAAAACAAAGATTTGTTTACTTCTTAGTATTATTTTGATTATACTACAACAGCACTTTAATATTCTAATTATAAAAAAATATTTGAATATTTTTTTCATATGAGGACATTCATATTTAGGACATTTAAATTAGTTGATTAAAAAAAAATCATAATGATCTTCACCACTGTTAGATATTTCTGATTTCTTATTTTTTGCTTGTTTTTTGTTATGAGTTTTTTATTTCATTTATTTTGAATTAGAGAAAGTATCTATATAATAAAACATTTTTACAGAATTTACAAAATTATTTCAATTCTGCCTATCTAAAGAAAATTTAGTGCTAGTATAGTACATGACTTATCTTTTGAATGTGGCTTATGAAATTCTGTCACTGGTATAGTATGTGACATATCTTGAAAAGTGTATTATAAGGAAGTATTATAAGTGTATGGTAAGGGTTAAAGGTTAAGGTTAGGGAAAATAATTAGTTTCAATAAATAGCTGCATACTTATATCTACAAATATACTTTTACTGAGGCAGACACATTCAAACTGGGTAGGCTACATACTATACCAGAAGCAAAAAGGTAGGCTACATACTATACCAGAAGCAAAAAGATAGGCTACATACTATACAAGTGCTGAAGACTTTTAGTCAAAGAAAAATTAAATACTTTTCCTAAATTGAAAAAGATACAAAGTTTTGAAGAAAATGGAAAAGATAGGAAATTATACACAAGTGATATTATCTTGAATTTGATGTATTGCCTGTCATGAATATGTTCCTATGAGTACACATGATCAACTCATCAGTGATGTTATTCCCTGGGGTCATGACAAATTTCAGGTCTTTCAATATCATACATGTTCACCCAAGAGACCCTACCAAAACAATGCTATTCTAGCCGGCGATCCTGTAATCACCAAGCACACAAAAACAGATTGTCAATTATTAATTTTCACTACTATTTCCTTCATCTTACTTTCACTTGCTTTTTACTGAAACTGTTCACTGTCATTATTCAACTGTTAGAACAACTGCACAAATTGTAAATAATGAGCCTTTTAAGCACATAAAAAATGCTTAGACATGAAATGTACATCAGTAAGTGAATTTAAAAAAATGGAGAAAAAGCTCTAGGAAGTATGGCTTTATTTAGACTTCTACATATTTTTTTCAGTTTTTATATGGATCATTTCATAATCTAGAAATTATATTAAAGTCTACTTGATATTTACTAATCTTAGTTTAATACAAGAGAAATTGTCTGAGATAGATCATTTGGTAAATGCAAAATATCAAAGTTATGTGACTGTTAAGTAAATATAATGCACTTCTGTCTTTCTCTCATGTAATTCATGAAGATCAATTTTCAAATATTATCAAATTGCAAGGGTAATATTTAATCATGATTTTGATGTCAGAAGGTGACTATATATTATGCATACAACAGTCATAAGATGCCAATAATTCTTGCATTGATTGCTTATCTCCAACAATCCTTTCTTTCTTGTATTAACAAAATTTTTCTGTAAATATAGAAAAAATTATTATTTGTTGTATCATCAAGGTGAATGATACACAAAGAAGAATTAATATATTTATTCAGCACAAAAAATATAGAACAATAAATTACAAACAACAAAACAAAACTTATGAGCAAAAGAGAGAAGAGTCTAAATGGTGAATAGCCAATGAAGTAAATCAGTTTGAATATTAATCTGCTTGTCAGCAACTTATTAAAACGACCCTTTAAATACATGTAACCGCAATTTCTACTCCAACAGCTTCTTTTCTCGTACTTCCCGCCTGTGGAATTCCCTTCCACATGATTGCTTCCCCAACAGCTACAACCTCCAGGAGTTTAAATGTAAGGTCAATAGACACCTCCTAACACACTAACTCGCACCCATTCTCTCCAACACTCTCCCTACGTACCTCCTAACTCGTCTATCACTCTCCCTCTGACATTTCCTATACCCAATCGCTCTATGTAACCCCCTGTGCTATAGTGGCAGTGGACTGCCTTGCTTGGGGTGATATGATTAAAAAAAAAGAAAAAAAAAAACTAAAAAACAAAACATGCTCATAGACTCTTTCAGGCTATAAGCGAGTCCATGTCTTTTTTCATTTGATTCAAATGTCTTCTAATCAACAATTTTGGATGTTTTATCAAGTGCAACATTTTGCCAATTCTTTTATTAATGGTTTTTTTAACATGTTGCTTTTCTCAATTTATAATTTTTAAAATATATTTTTTTTTTATGGGGTTGTAGTGTTTACTACTGGTATTTATTCTTTCATCCATTTTCTTTTCTATAGGTCTCAGTTTATTAAACACCGAACAAATTTTCCTCACAGACTTGACTTTGGCTGTGGCCATTCCGGAACTTGTATTTATATTAGGTGTTATGCAATGTAAATTTTTGACAAAAAAATGGACAAAAATTCCTGTAATTCTTCATTCACGGTTTCAATTTCACTTGCCTTCTTAATTGCTCTCTTGAACACATCAATAAATCTTTGCACCATTTCATTTGACCTTGGGTGGTAGGATGGGGATGTTAGGTGTATGATTGAATGGATTTTACAAAAATTTTCAAAATGTTTTGAAAAAAATTGTGTACCATTGTCGGACACAATTTTCTCCAGCACACGAATCATGCAAATAATTCATGCAAAAAATTTATTGTGACTACTAGTTGGCATTTTGTATTTAAAGACTTCTGAAGCTGCAAAAGCAAACTCCTAGCAACATGATGTAAGGCCTTTAACTGACCATCTTTTTATTTGTGTACGAGTACAGCCCCTAAACTCAGGTTACTAGCATCATTTACAACATAAATTTCCTCATTAGGTTTTTAGTGTGTGTGAGTTAAGTCGACATTAATGCTGTTTTTAAGTTATTGAAAATCATTTGACAATCAAGCAATAAGTTCCATTTACATTTTTTTTAAGTAGTTTGTTTAATGGTGCTCTTAATGTGTGCATATTTGGAATGTAATTGCTTTAATAATTTGCTAAACATAAAAATGATTGTAGGGATGATAATTTGTTAGAGCGGGCATGTTCTTTATTGCATTTGCATGGCTAGGATCAGGCTTTCTGCCTTTTTGTCTATAATCTGTCCCAAATACTTGATTTATGGTAAGAAACATTCACATTTTTCAATATTCAGCTTAAATCCAAACTTATTTATTTTTTTGAAAACTTCCTTTACTTGTCTTGCATGTTCTTTTCAGGTTTTACTCTTTATTAATATATTGTGTAGATATGCAATTGCAAAATCTAGCCCACTGAGCAGGGTGTCCATCACCTGCTGGAATATTGCTGGAGCTACCTTTATTCAAAAAGGTAGTCTATTAAATTTGTAGAACCCTTTGTATGTCTTAATAGTTAGTATTTCAGCACATTTTTCATTGACTGGTTTTTGCACATAAGCCTCTGATAAATCCAACTTTGAAAATATCTGACCTTCATTTAATTTCACAAAGATTTTGTCTGCCGATGAGAGAGGATAATTAGTTTGTTTCAAACAGTTGTTTAGTCCTGTTGAATAATCTGCACAAACCTTTATCATGTTGTTTTTCTTTTTTACATATATGATCATGCTTGCCCAGGGACTATAATTGTTTTTTTTTATTACCCCCAATTTCTCCAACCGTTTGAGTTCTTTGTCAATATTTTCCAATTCTGCAAAAGGTAATTGCTTTTTTGGTTGAAATATTGGTGTAGCATTCTCTTCTAATTTTGCTTTTAATTTTGAGCAAAATCCAAGACCATCTAAAAAAATTTGGGAAAATTTGATTTGAGTTCTCTTTTAATTTTCCAGTGTTGGTTGACGATCCATCTACATTATTACAAAATGTGCTTATAAGTACATTGAACAAGTCAAACATTTCCTTCCAGTCTGTTCTAAATAGGTTTTGCCATTGATCCATGAGGAATGCTTTTAATGTTTTCTTTTTCTCAGAGAAAAAACATTCTTATGACAATTTTACCCAAGAATTTTAATTTTCCCCTTGTCACCCCTCTGGCAATTCTTTAGAAGTGATTAATATTGGTCTGTTGATTCATTTCCAGGTTTTAGCATTTATTATTAAGTCTGAACCCATGTCTAATTGAAATTTGACTTTTTTATTATTTATTCAAATATTTGTGTCTTCTTTTTTCATTGTCAGAAGAATGAGTGCTTAATATATTTATTCAGCACACTATTCTAACGGATATATACAAAAAATACAGAACAATAAGTTACAAACAATTAACAAGACAAACATACAAGCAAAAGAAAGGCAGGTCTAAGTGATGAATAACCGATGAAGTAAATCTGAATATTAATCTGTTTGTCACAACTTATTACAAACAACCTTTTAAATACATGCTCGTAGACTCTTTAAGGCCATGATCCAGTCCATTGATTAAAATGTTATAGGGGTGCTAGATTATTAGATGCAAAACTATATTATTTTTATTTATTTGTACTTTCTTAAAATTTGTTTTATTGTGCTTCTGTATTCAGTGCATTGAAAACAATGAAAAGAAAAAATTTTCAATACTCAGAAATAAAATATGTAGGATTTTTGAGAATTTATTTATATTATTTTGGGGTTTTCTTTTATAACGTATCAATGATTCAAGACAATTTATAGATGGAAATGAAGACAATGAAAGCAATGATTGTTCTAGAGTAACAAACAATATATTTTCTTGATATGACATTGCACAAAAGTATTCCATTCCCAATTCAACTTTCACTGATAGAATTGGATTATTACATGTAAAATTAATACTTTTATGAGTCTTATTAAAACTTTCTGTATAAATCTAAACTGATTTATAAATGGAATTTTGTCTCTGTGTGTGTGTCTGTGTGTGTGTATCTGTTACCTATAGACTCTGAAACGGCTCAACTGATTTTCTTGAAAATTTACACAGTTGTACTATAAGCATCTGCGTGTGTTCTTAGCTAGGTTTTGTGTCACGGTACCCCCGATAAATATCAAAAATCGATAATAAAAAAAATCAGGTTATAGAAGGAGTGGTCCGATTTTAATCAAATTTGATACACTCATAGACAAACACATAAGAAACGATATTCAGAAGTTTCAAGGTTGCAGTTCTTACAATAGTGCAGAAAATCGATAATATATTTATATAAAAGGCAAGATGTTTGTGTACATGTCTGTTTATCTACCTGTATGTCTGTATTTTTTCAGTCCTTTTATTTAAGTTTTTGCTTCGGGTTTGGCTCTAAGTAGGTATAATTGTAGTTCTTAGTCTTAGCCATGATACCATTTACTCAGAGGACTTATTTAGCCTTCAAAATTCAGTTTACAACAAAAAAACTTATTTGATATTGATACCAGGAAATCAAAATTTGACTTACATCCATTCATTTTTCTTTCAGTCTACGGTTTCGCTTTAAATGGAAACAACTATTGCTTTTTAGTCTTTCATGCCAAAGTCCAAAGAGTCTGAGCTCCAGGACCATGGATTAATTTTAAAGCTTTCATTACACCCGAGCAATGCCAGGCTATACTGCTAGTTATTAATATTTACTAAGGTTGGCTTAGTTCTGGCACAAGGCCAAAAATATATAACATTCATTGAAAATCAAACTGGCTATTCAATAGTAATGTTTTCTAAGACTTACTTGCCAATCATTACATCATAGTAAGATATTTGGTTATAACCTTTTCCTGTTATCATTATCAATTAAATATGATTTGTATCACAGAAAACCTTTTTACTTGTCATTTCTCTGAATTTGGTAATTCTTTCTTCTTTCCAGATATAATATTTTCTTCCAAAACTTTAAAAATCTGCTTTTGCTAATTGAAGCACAAAAAGTTACTAAAAATTAAAAAAAAAATAAAACATGTTTAATGTAAAGAATATTTATGACAATTTTACATCTTTCCAAACGGGAAGCCCTGGTCGAGAAATGTTGGAAAAATGTCAAGATATCATGAAAGAAGCTTCTGCAATACACTTGGTAAGTTGTTAAATTATGCTTTCATCAAAAGAAACTTACACCTATTCTATAAATACCTGTAAGTAATATTTATCTTTTGAAGATGAGGTGATTAAACATTGAGATATTATCCAAATTTGTTTGTTTATAAAATGCTGATTAACAGAAGTTTCCTTTTAAGGTAATGCTAAGTTCTTTTTCATTCTTTCTTGTAGCATGTTTGAAATATTTAAGGTTTTTCATTCAGAAGTTTTAAAATCTTTAATAATTTAATGTCCTCAAGATAACTGTGGAAAAATTAAATAAAATCAATAAAATAATAATAATAATGAATTATAAAAAAAAATGGAATAATTTTCCCCATGATGCTAAGAGTAAAGGAACTGGAAATAAGATTACCCAACTTGGCTTCAAAAACTTCCATTAGATGGGGTTGTTGAAGTATATAAAAAGGTAAACATTTCCTGCTTCACTCTCTTTCTCCTTTTTGTTCCAAGATGTAGTAACATTTGGTAATTATCTTTCCACCAAGTCTACTGGTCTACTGATGACTGAACTCTCTCCCCACTTTCCAATACATGGCATTTCATAACCCATGAAGTAAGTCAAGCTTTATTTTTAGTTGTTTTTTAGTTGTTCAGTGCAAAGCTGACTTAAGTGTGAACACTGTAACGATGCTTTACTGACTTACCCTAACTTCTGGGCCAAGAAAACAAACTCGGACATTGCAGAACCATGTTTAAACTTTCCAATGATAAAGTAAGTACAAACTTTCTTTTGGTTGTTCCAACTCAGTGCAAGGCTGACTTGAGCATGGCCATTTTAATGATGCTTATATTAACTTACCTTAATTTCTGGACCAAAAAAAGTAAACGGACATTCCATAAGCATACCAATTTTTTAAATTATTTCCAACAATAAAGTAAATAGAAACTTTCCATTGATTATTCCAACTTAGTGCAAGGCTAATGAGCTTGATCATGAGTATGATACTTGTACTTACCTACCCTGACTGTATCTTGAATATTTCTATTCTGAACCAGAAAGAGAATAAAAATACCCAAGAGACACAAAGAATTTTGTTTAATTACAGTCACCATCAAAAAAATAAATGTCCATATTAGAAACCCAAGTTTTTGTATGCTTCTTCTTTATTTACATATTAAACTTGCACCTTCACCTAAAATACACACAACCCTACAACTTTTTAAATTCCACAGAACCATTGTGATAAGATTCAAATATGGCCTCCTGTCAATCATGTTATGAGGGAAAAGAGGTACAGAAATCTTATGTTACAGGCAAAGTATTACCTTGCTTATCAATATCCATTTACTTTATCTGAGTGATCTACTTAATTTGTTTTCTTTTAAATTTTTGTAAATACTGATAATGTTGTTATGGGAAAACCAGAGAGAATATTATGACTTAAATAAGAGATGTTTAAAATAATGAGTTATTTCCAATCTAATTCAAATTCAATTTCTGCTTTTTTTTCCATTAGAGACAGTGACAGGAAAATAAAATGTAAGTAAAAAAGATGAGAACAGCAAATAATGTTAAGAAACAACAGTCGATAAGTGATTTAACAATGCTTTGAAGTGTTATTTCTATCTTGCAAGAAATTATCAGCACCAGTGGTGGACCTATTTTTGGGGACCTGAAGCTTGAATAGATATGGGAACCTGTTTGCAACCAGCAATAACAGATTTGAAGATCCAATTGCCAAAATGTAGGCTATTAATAGATTTTGGCAAACATACAGCCAGGGATTCAGGTGCTGCATGCCCCCAAGAAAAATACTTAAGAACATTTTGAAATTTGACCAATAACAGGTGAATTTTGAGGCCATAGGAAATGTTATTAGATCATATTTCAAGGCTATTGTTAGTTATGTCAACCTTTTGGCTCATGATTCTGGCTTTATTTAAATAACAAACACTTAAAAAGAAACATTGATTTTGTTGAAAAATTCACTCATTTTTTTTAAAATTTGGGATGAGGTGTTCTGAAGCTTAAGCTTCATCATTTCTTAATAGATCTGCCACTGATCAATATCACTGAATATTTTTGACAAAACAATACACAAGGAAAACACAATTCAAGACGGCTGAAATTTTATAAGATGTTTATTCTATCAGAATAAAATAACTAAAGTTTGACTATGGAAAAGAATGCCTTTTGTTGACCAGAGAATCCACATTCATTTGAGATAAGAAAGGTATTATTTACATTGACTGGCATCTGGATATACTCTGTGAGGAGTCTTTGTTGGCAGTATCTATTTATATCAGTGCCAGTCAGCTATTAGCTGTTGCTACAGTGATTTTGAGTAAGCAAATTTTACATTGCCTGAGTAAAAAGTGACAGTTATAATTTAACTTATTAATGCACAATGTAAAATCTGCTATTAATTATAAAAATAAAAACAAAAAATTGGTATCAATTATAGGTTTATAATTTTTTTTTTTAATCCAGTATTAATTATACTTTTTTAAAAAAATATAATCCATAAATTCCCACCATCTCAAAAATGGTACAGTGGGCATTAGTGAAATAAACTTTAATTTAAAATATTGTCTTACCATGTATCATATTGCAGATTTGTCTTATTAAAAACAAAAAAGAGAGCACTGATAATCATGTCAAAGTCAGTCAGTCAGTTAATTGCCATATGTGATACACACTTGCAAGATCATGTCATAACTGACTAGGCAAAAGATTTTCCTGCAGTAGGTTGCCATTACTTTCTGCAGTAGATCGGTTACCAACCAAAGCTATAGAACCCAATCTATCCTGCTATTAAATGCATAGCTGGTGAAAGGAGAAATAGATTAATACCCTTTCCAAGGGTATTTATACATAATTGGAGTAGATAGACTAACCTATCGCCCGATTCACGCTCCACCCATGTCTATTGAAGAGGTGAAGAGGCTCATCCCTTGTTCCCTGTTTAGGATGTGGTTTCCAGCTTTCTCTTTTCCAATCTTTTCACTCCTCTTCCTTTTTTATTTATTTATTTTTTTTTCAATTGGAGTAGATAGACTAACCTGTCGCCCGGTTCACACTCCACCCACGTCTATTGAACAGGTGAAGAGGCTCATCCCTTGTTCCCTGTTTAGGATGTGATTTCCGGCTTTCTCTTTTCTCTTTTCCAATCTGTTCACTCTCACGTAGCCCCCTGCACATCAGTGGCGTTACCGCCTTGCTCGGGGTGATATGATTAAAAAAAAATAATAAATAAATATCTGAATGCAATGAGTTTAACTGGAATATGAACTCAGCTCCCTGATTTCTCATTCTGAGCTGATATCCACTGCACCACAACCATTTATTGATAATCATGTTAAAAACAATTATTAAAAAAAACTGCTTCTTAACAAAGGTAAGAGGTAGAGAAACTAACTGTATTGGTATTCACTATGTTTAGCTTAGTCTGGCATGAGATGACAAGGGAGAGGTACTTAATGAGGATTGAACAACAGTACAAGAGTAATGGTCTACTTAGCTATCTTGTTTATAATTGCACCATAACAAGGTGCCATTTACAACAGTTGTAATTCTATATTTAGACACCAATGAGTAGTCAACTGTTAACAGACAAAAGATAGTTTGATTTTTTTTATTGATTCATTCATTTCTTACAGCTTATCAACCCTTTGCATGTTATTTTAAGCTATTAAAGCAGATTATTTAAAATTCTTAGAAGGCTTCTAGCTACAACAGGCATATAGAGGAAGTCAGAGATGATAAAGCTAACACATTGTAATGTCACCATTCAAGATGAGAACACAATTTCAATTAAGTCTGTGTATAATAACTCCACAACTGAAAAGTTTAAGTTTAATAGTTGAGATTGTACTTAATACAAATTGGCTTTTTTTTTTTTTTTTTTTTTTTTTTTTTTAATCATATCACCCCAAGCAAGGCGAAAACGCCACTGATGCACAGGGGGCTACGTAAGAGTGAAAAGATTGGAAAAGAGAAAAGAGAAAAACCGGAAACCATATCCTAAACAGGAAACAAGGGATGAGCCTCTTCACCTGTTCAATAGACGTGGGTAGAGTGTGAACCAGGCGCTTTGTGATTTATTTGCACTCATTATGATAGTTTTTCTCGTATTTCTTTGGTATCAACTTTAAAAGAATTAATGCTGCTGTACATTTAAAAGAAAAATTATTTGTTTGAAGAGAGAAAGATTTTAAAAAGAAGTAACAATCATCAAAAAAATAATGAAAATAGATTTGTTTTCATGTGGTTATTTGCTTATTATTCTGCAATTTTTAACCTTATTTTTGTTAAGTTATTTTTAATCTTTTAATAAAGACAACTGAGAAACCAGAAGATTTATTCCAGTATGGACCAGGACCAGGAGATCCAGACTTTCGGCAACAACTTGCTACATTCTTAACTCAGAATTATAAAACCAAAGTTCTCAGGTAAAATCACTTATATTAATTGATCTTGTATGTTTGTTAACATTAGTATTTGATGGTAACATCTATCATTTTATTCAGATGTGTAACTAACCCTGCTTTTCCTGGTTTAACCAGAATGTTAACTGTAACAGTCAGTTGAGTGCCATACGTGATACACGCTTGGGCGATCATGTCTCTGGGCAGAAGATTATCCCGCAGTAGGTTGCCATTGCTTTCTGCGGTAGACTGGTTGCCGACCAAGGCTATAGAACCCAATCTATCTTGTTATTTAACCCATAACTGGAAGGAATAGGCAGATTAATACCTTTCCCAAGAGTATTTGTGCGTAAATGAATGCAATGAATTCAGCTGGAATTCGAACTCGGCTCCCCGATTTCTCATTCCGAGCCGATATCCAATGCACCACAACGCACACACCACTTTATCTCTGTCTGCATAGATCAGCTGATAAATGCTTTGGTTGGAACATCCATGCAGCACAGAGGTTCTGTATACAAATACAAGAATAAAGGTTCTTTAAGATAAAGAACGAAAACGTTACTCAAACAATAACAACATTTATTAATGTTATACTATGCTTCAAATTAGATTTATTTTGGATTCACTCTCTATCAAAAATTGTCAGCCAGATGTGAACACTAAGAAAACCAAACTAAAAATAACAAGTTACGTTCTGTACAGGGCTCTAAGCATTGCATTTGGCTCACAAAATAAATCCCCTTCAAATAATATGAAATACTATTTAAAAGGAGCCAATCATGAACATTATCACTAAAGCTAAAGGCATGACAAAAAACACTAATGATATCATCAGACCATAAAGACCCCAACTAGAATACACACACATACACACACACATACACATACCATGCAGGCCCCAACTAGACACACACATACCATTAATGCCCCAACTAGAATACACACACACACACACACACACACACACATGCACACACACACATGCACACACACATGTACAGCAGTAGTGGACAACCCTCAACAACCATTCATAGAGAGAAGTTCGGACAATCAAAAGCTTCTCTGCTATTCTGAAGATGAGATTTTAATCTCGAAATATTAATGTTTAATAAATAGGTAATACAAACACTTCCTTACCTTCCTTTATTTCATTCAACGCATTGTGACAGCCTTCAAGACATAACCCATACAACTATTTTACACAATGCTTCAAGCAAATTACAAAAGTTTACTATTTAAAAGGAACTAATCATGAACTAAAGCTAAAGGCATGACAAATAACACTGTCATGATCTACCCTATCTGTTTTTAAGAACACTACATGTGCGTTGTGGTGCATTGGATATTGGCTCGGAACAAGAAATCGGAGAGCCGAGTTCAAATTCCAGCTGAATTCATTGCATTCATTTACGCGCAAATACCCTTGGGAAAGGAATTAATCCATCTATTCCTTCCAGTATGGGTTAAATAACAGGACAGATTGGGTTCTATAGCCTTGGTCGGCAGCCAGTCTACCGCAGAAAACAATGGCAACCTACTGCGAGATAATCTTCTGCCCAGGTCGCCCAAGTGTGTATCATGTATGGCACTTAACTGACTGACTGACTCACAGCATTGAGCAACACATACATCAACTCTAGGCTCAACTAAATCTCCCTATCCTCCAAATCACTTCCCTTGCCCACAAAGAGGCATTCTACCTTGATCCTCTATATCTGCAATATAAAGAATTTTACCATACACACATTTATAACATTAGAGAGAGGATTACTGGAACAGCTAAACTCTACCTGTTGAATTTAAGAATCACAGTAGCTCATGGGATTTCAACAAACATACTTTATGAACATATAGTAGCAAGAAGGGCATAATTGGTTAAATTCTAACAAAACAGAAAAAGAAAACACAATTCCATCACTTTCACTCTAGTAGCTGTCATTATTCTCTAAAGCAAACCCACCTCCAACCCCAACTAAATGTAAATTCAAAAATATGGTCATGTATTTATACTATTTTTTAAGGTTGACTTCTGCCCAGCCATTGTTTTAGATGTATGTGACATTTGAGGGATGCAACTATGCAATGACACAGTTCTTTGTACCCAACATACCAACTTGGCAGACCGGCTGCAGTCACTCTCTCACCGGCGTGATGTGGCTTCCCTGTGCCTCTACTATAAATACTTTCACAGCTTCTGCTCTGATGAACTTAGATCACTGGTGCCCCCTAGGTATGAATTTGCACAAGATACTAGATTAGCAACTAGGTCCCACTCTTTTACAGTGAAACAGATAAGATGTAACCGCAATTTCTACTCCAACAGTTTCTTTTCTTGCACTTCCTGCCTGTGGAATTCCCTTCCATTTACTTGCTTCCCTGACAGCTACAATCTCCAGGGGTTTAAATGTAAGGTCAATAGACACCTCCTAACACACTAACTCAAACATTCTCTCAAACTCTCTTCTCATCTACCCAACCCTCATCCTTGGTATCCTTACCTGTCTATCACCCCCCTTCTGACATTTCCTATATCTAACCACTCTTTCTCATCACTTTCCCTTATGTAACCCCCTAACCACTCTTTCTCATCACTTTCCCCTATGTAACCCCCTGCGCAATAGTGGAATGCCTTGCTTGGGGTGAAATGATTAAAAAAAAAACATGATAATATGCAGCACTCATCACTTTTATATACCATCATGAGTTTAATTAATTTTTATTATGTAAACATAGCATTAATCTGATGTATCAAGTAATACTAGGATGTTTTCTTCTCGGTATAGTCTATGCTTTTCAACTTCAGCTGGTCATTTTTCATTGTGGAAATAGCTGTGTTGATTGGAACATATAAATATGAACCTTTTTTCATTTGATTGATTTGGTAAAACTATATTTTTGCCCTCTGAATATTTGTGCCATCTTGGCTACAGCAATCCATCCAAAGGACACAATTCACAAACACTAAAGAGTTCCTCTTCTCCATCCCAGCTACAGATTTATTAGTAAGACTTGTATCACTAAATGATTATTATCTCAAAAAAATATTTTCTGGTTTTAAATAACCTGCAATAAACTGTAGAAAACATATCAATCAATCTTGTACTGGAAGGAGTCATACATTTATGTGATAAGGTTGTAGTGGAAATATTTTGCAGTCGTATGAAGAACTTTTTAACAGGAGCAATTTTTTAATGTAGTGATAATATCATGTTGTATGTAACAAATAGTTTGGTGGGATCTAAAAAGACCCAGGCAGGCAAATGAGTTGTATCTTGTTCTTTCAGCCTTCTATAGGCATGTGTGTATGTGTGGTGGTGGTGGGGATTTCCTTTTACAGTGTTCTATATAACACCACCTAGCAGATATTTAAAGTTTCCTGGCAGACAATGTGTGGTAATTCTACATTGGGATACTTTCTTTGGTTTTTATTATTTCTTAAAGAAAAGCAAAAATGTTATTGAACATTTCACTTTGAACAAATATTTTTTAAGAAATGACAGAAAAATAGGAAAAGAAAGAACAATGAAAGAAACTAAAAAGAAGAGCAAAAAACAACAAAAAAAAGAAAAGATTATCCTAGATTATAAAAAATGACTTTAAGAAATATTCTTGGAAATAATTTGAGCAAACAAAAAAAGATTTAAATGTGGTTCTACAGAAGGATGTTGAGGATACCATGGACTGAGCATGTGAGCAACGACGGGGTTTTGGAAAGAATGGAAACAAAAAAGAAACTTATACTTAACATCAGGAACAGACAGTTGAAGTTTCTGGGACACATAATGAAGAAAAAGGACTTGGAGAATCTGAAACTCACAAGGCAAATAGTGAGAAAGAGAGAGAGGGGAAAACAGTACATGACATACTTGATGGGCTTAAGCAAATGGATTGCAGAGCAGGTTTTTGAAGAAATAACAAGAGTAAACATATTAAGATCTCCTAGGTGTTGTATACTCCTTCGTTGGGTATATTCTTCTTCTGGGACCAACAATGATGATGACAAAGATTAAAACTTCAACCACTTCAACAGGGAACAAACTGCTTCTTCTTCTTTGTTGACGACCAAAAATTGCAACCAAAAGGCTGGTGTTTTTCTCTCGTAAATGACAGATCATAAACTTCTTAACAATTCAACGACTCCCATAATCATCCCATGTTTTTCTCTCATACATGTCGATACATAAACTGCTATCCATTTGGTAAGAATCTCTCAAACTAAATGTTGCATATCTTATTCACTCAAACAAATCAAAACACACTGGACCCAAGGTGAAACAAAATTACTTGCTTTTCACAACTGATAAAATTGACAGACATTAACACTTGTATATAAAATATACCATTATATTTTATTCACTCTTTCTCTGTTCTTTTTAACAAAGTGGTGACTTGGCTGTGGAGTGAGAGGTTTGGTCAAAGTTGTCAGCTCACCTGCATCAAGGCAGCAGACAGCCAAAAGGTTGGTCCTTCTGTCTCCAACTATGTCTGCAACTCTTAAAACTAAATTGACTCTCTGTGACAGCTGATGTCACATAAAAAGTTGTCCTCATTGACACTTGTAGTTTCCAATGCACTTCATACCATCTCGGGTGTTGACCCTTCTGACCTTCACTCATCAAAACAAAAGCTCAGCCTGCACCTGCATTGCCCAGTAGAAAATACACTTCTTGGAAAAATTCTATCATTTTTACTGGCAATCATAAATGACCCCAGCATTATTCCACATCAACAAAGTATTATATAAAACAAAGGGACAGGAAGTTATGGAGAACCATGATTGCCTACACTTTGAAGGGACACAGCACATAAGAGAAGAACAAAGGATCTTTTAATGCAATTTACTTTACAATACAGTAAAAAATAAATTTAAATACACAAAACAGAATTCACAATTTTCTGCTACATTTATTCATTTTTTGTTTAAATTTTTCTTTGCAGTACAAATTTGATGGTCACAACTGGTGCTACAAATGGCTTCCATTTCATTTCTACTCTCATGTTTGATAGCAATTCCCCAGTATTTGTAGAAGATCCAACTCACAGTCGAACTCTGGAGATTTTAGAAAAAGATTTTGGTCGAACTATCATTTCAGGTAAATATTCATGGCTAATACAATTTGGAAATTGTATAATAAACTTTTTAACTCTTAAGAAAACATACAGGTGTTATTTTATTTCCTATAACAAGATTCTAAATAACAAACCAAAATAAATTTTCTGTAAATGACATAATGTATTCTTTTTTAAATAATACATCTTTTCACATTTTTTAAAATTTAATTTTGTTCAATAAAAGTTAATAAATAAAAAAGGATTATTTTTACCACATTCTTTATATATATATATATATATATATATATATATATAATATGGGCATGTATAATATATATATTATGCGGCATATATATATATATATATATATATATATGTGCACGTATAATGATATGTGCTAAAAAGTCTGCCTACTTCCACCAAGTGCCCATGGCCCTGGGGTGGAATCACCAACTGATGCTGTTTCGGTCGGATTTCAATCCTGGGTAAAAGGGGAATCGAAGTCTAACTGTACTGATGAGCTGTGATACAGCAAAACAGATCTGTCTGCAGATGACAATATATATATATATATATATAGTCATCCGCAGACAGATCTGTTTCGCTGTATCGCAGCTCATCAGTACAGTTAGACTACGATTTCTTTTAACCCAGGATTGAAATCTGACCGAATTTGGCATCAGTCAGCGATTCTACCTCTGGGTTATGGGCGCTCAGTAGAAGGAAGCAGACTTTTAGTGTATCATGTATTGTACGAAATAAAAAAGGATTATTTTTACCACATTCTTTATATATATATATATATATATATATATATACATAAAAAGAATGTGACAAAAATAATCCTTTTTTTCTATTAATTTTTATTGAACAAAATTAATTTTTTTTTAAATTTTGTAAATGTTATCAAAATAACAATTTGTTATGATTAACAAATTGGTTAGCATATTCAAAATGCTCCCACTCATGCTCAATACAATGCTGAATCTTATCAACAATGCTTCTAGAAACCATTTGACTCATTTCTACAGCAATTTTAGAAAATTTATTAGAAACTGCTTGTTTTAACTCAGGAATTGTTTTCAGTTTGAGCCTGTAAACATGATCTTTCAGTACATCCTACAAGAAAAAATCTGATGGCATTATGTCTGGTGTTCATCATGGCCACTCAATTTATTACATGAGCAACCTGTACATATATATAATATTGAGTGGGAGATTCAACACATAGTTAAATGGTTATAAATTGAGATTTATTTTGATAATTAATATTACATTGTTGCATTTAGACTTTTGAAAAATAAATAAATTCACTCAGAATATTAAAAAAAAATGTTTGTAACAGTGGAACTGAGGCTTGTATTATTTAAACTGGAAATAAATTAAAAATAGATACATCAGATAACACATATAACATAATATAGATGCAGGAATAAATCACACATACACAAAATAAGTCTTATGAGAAAATATATACATACACAAAAATAAGCAATAGACGAATGCAAAAAAGAGACACAGACAAATTTTATACACTAAATCACACAATTATATAAAACTGTATACATTATATATATACTTACACAAAATGAAGGAGAAAGATAGGAATAAACATTTAAGTTCACAGACATAAATGACTAGAAAGAAAAAAAGAAGTGAGAGAAGAAAAATAAAAGGACAAGGGAGACAAAATACACTACAGTCACAAATAATAATTTACACAAACAAATAAATTTTAAAGATAAAAACTATCTTTTTCTGGGACCTTTTCAAAAGATTCCCTTTGAACATTTTGCTTTCTTTAAAAATCTCTTCAAAAAAAGTTTTAAAATCTTCCTAAAATATTTATTTTTTTAAAAAAGCCATTAAAAAGCTTACAAGAGAAAATATTATACAGAAATTACAAATGCATAAAATCATATTTATAATTACAAAGAAGCTATTGTAGCAAAAGACAATATAGTCCCAAATGTTCAACATTACAAAAACAAAGTCAATTTTCAGTCAGTTTAAATATAGAGAAATAAATTGAATAAAGTAAAAATATTAAGTATTAAAGTAAATTAACAACATTTTTTTTAAAATTAAATTAAAAGATAATAAATTAAACTATTAAAAAACTAATACTAATAATGATAGTAATAGAAATAAAATACTAAAAATAATTAAAATAATAATAATAATTAATTACAATGACAATGTGCAAACATTATGAAAAATCTGTAAACAAACACTGGTATGAACATCATCCAGCACTGGTTACAGAAATAGAAGATGTCACCATTCTATGGGATTACACCATCTACACAAACAGAAAAATTGAAGCAAATAGGCCGGACATTATTGTTAAAAACCAGAAAGAAAAAAAACTTGTCTATTAATTGATATGGCTTGTCCAGCGGATTGTAACATAGCAACCAAGGAATTTGAAAAACTGTCAAAATATAAAGACCTGGAAATTGAAATAGAAAAAAATATGGAAATTGAAAATAAGAGTTGTGCCAGTGATAGTGGGTGCACTTGGAATGATAAAAAATGGGCCAAAACAAAACATTGAAAGAATCCCTGGAAACCCCAGCTTAAGAGATATACAAAAAAATTGTCTTATTAAGTACAGCCCACACACTAAGGAGAACTTTGTCTATGTAATGCTAGGGATGATGGGGAAGATAGAAAAAACATGAAATGGAGCCATAACAACATGCCACAACCTGCCTTAGGTCTTACCACAGACTTGGTTGGTAGTGCGACCATAGCAGAAATCAAAATATGATGAAAAATGACATAATAATAATAATAATAATAATAATAATAATAATAATAATAATAATAAGTTAATTAAGATAAAAAGAAATAAAAAAGAATAAAAAATATAAATAAAAAATAAAGTATAATAATTGAAAATAGGATAATAAAATTATGAAAATGAAAATAAAAATAAAATAAAATTAAGAAAAAATTAAGAAAAATTCTCATATTAAAATTAAATCTAATGTAAGAAAAGGAGCATAATTGCAATCGAGAGATAAATAGTCATTTTAATTAGTTTATTAGGAATATTTATGATTATAAAATCTATTTTTTTTTAAATAGATGTTTTTTTTGTGGTACAGAACTTGAGCATTGCTTTAAGAGTTATAATTTTTATGTTAGAGGGCATAATGAGGATAAAATATAAAAAGTAAACAACTGGTTTCGCACCTGCTTGTCAAAGTTTTTTATTGGGAGAACTTAATGTAAAATGTAAGAGTTGTGAAAAATGAAATGGTTCATGATGGGAAGGGGGAATGAATTGCTAGACACTGATCACAGCAAGACCCAGCAAACACTCTTGTTGCTTACACAATGAAAAAAGTGAATGTGAATTGGTCAACACAGAAAACCAATTCACATCCAAAGTCCATGGCACATCTTCTATTCTTTAAAAGGTGTTCACAAATTGAGGAACCATATATATTATGGGCAAGTTCATGTTTTTACTAGTTGTGGTTCCTGATTTTTAGTAGAACGTGCTGTTTGATTCTAATGTCAAGTCTTTGAGTGGTTCTGCCTACGTAACTGGCACCGCAACCACAATTATATTCATAAATTATGGAATTTATTTGATGAGGGGGCAGAATGTCCTTACAACTTGAGGCTAAAAAAGTTTTAGTATCACACACATTTCAGCAGAAAAATAACATTTTTGCATGTCAGAAGAAATTCGCCTAGTTAGATTTTCACTATTCTCTTCAATCCACAAAAGTCTTAAATACACTGGACATTTAGAAACAACTACTGGCTTGATCTTTCTGAAATCAACGATCTTGTTGCAAATCACTAAATTAACAACAGTAGGTGGATACTCACTATCGCACAAATTCTCTTTATAAAATTAATTTCAACTTCAAGGAACTCTTCAGAATAGATCATCAATGCCCTCTGTGTTAAAGTTTTTATTAGGTATATTTTGCACTTTTGGGGGCAAAAGGAGTCCCGACGTGTGTATAATATATATCTCTCTCTATACGTATATATTTTAATTCTGTTTACTTTTTTTTCTCTTATGGATTCACTAGTTCCACGTGATGAAGAAGGAATTGATGTGAATATCCTTGATATTCTCCTGACCCAATTCCATTCATTATGTGATGAGACAAAGCTAAAATCTAAGTTCTGGGCACTAGTCTACCTCATTCCAACACTCCATAATCCTACAAGTACAAGCACATCCCCAGGTAAGTTGGATCTTTCTGTAACACATTGCTAGTTCAGTTTCCAGGTTTGATTATATATTAGGCTTATACAGGCACCTTGATGTGTTGTAATGGTTATTACAACTGACTAGTAAGCTTGATTCACACTTGGTTCCCTATACTTTTGGCCTTGTGCCACACCTAAGCGGCAGTTAGAAAATCAATATATTAGATTTGTTTAGGCAACTTGATGTATTGTTGTGGTTAGGAAGCTTGTCTCGCTTGAACCTATTACAACTGAGTTGTGAGTTCAATCCTCACTGAGTATCCCATACATTTGGCCTTGTGCCACACCTAAGCTGCACTTAGAAAATCAATATATTAGACTTGTTTAGGCAACTTGATGTGTTGTGGTTAGGAAGCTAGTCTCACTTGAACCTATTACAACTGAGTAGTGAGTTCAATCCTCACTGAGTACCCCATACTTTTGGCCTTGTGCCACACCTAAGCTGCACTTAGAAAATCAATTTATATTAGACTTGCTTTGTGACTGAGGCAAACTGTTTTTTCAAGGATCATTTTTTTTAATCTAGGAAAAAGGATTAAAAAATATTAGCTTTTGAGGTAGGCAGGCTCTCCTAACTAAACCTGCTTTTTATTTTCATTTCCTTCCAGTTGACCTTGTGCTAGCTTCAGTTTAGCATAATTTAAAATCCATGGTGTATATGCAGTTGCACTCATCTTCACATCACAGCCAACTCAAGATACTGGCAACTCAGGCAGCCATCATCAAGACTGAAAGCACCATCTCATGTGTTTGGGATCTTCAAAAACTAAAGCTTATAAAAACATACTTGTGGTCATCCATGACTCAAGACAGATTAAATTCTTTGGCTATTTTGTCAAGAGAAAATGATCGTGTAAAGAAGATAGGTGTAAAAGTGCCATGAAAAGATTTGCAAATCTAAAGGCTAGAAAAAAATTGTTTTAAGTAGGATAATGAATGTTTTCTTTAGTTTGTATTAAATTGTATATTGCAATAAATTATTCTACATTTTTTATTTTTATCCTTATGAAAATTTTTTAATATTATATTTGTAAAGGTGCCGAAGTAGAGTTTGCCTGTGGTGCCAGCAGCCCTAGGGCTGTCACTGTTTCACATTTTAAATATTCAGAACAATTATTAATCAGCAGACAAGTATTAAAGAGAATAAAACTTTGTTATGCAATTAACAGAATAAATTATTTTTAAACATTGATGGAAAAAAGACAAAAGCATTTGCTACAGTCACTCTTGTTGTTATCATGGCCTAAACTCACTACAACTGTATGAACTTTTGAAAAACACATATATTTGTGACAAATGAATTGATCTTCCTAAGAATAACTGCAGTCTGACATTTGTCATCGAGTAGAAAGCAAGAGTTGTGTCTTTGGAAATCAGTTTTAATGAATTAGAAAAGGAACACAGTATGAAACCATTAATAAAGAATTGAACAATTTATTTTTATTTGGTCAAAAGAGACACTAGTTTATTGACTTTATTAATCTGCATAAGACTGGGAACATGGACATAAAATACTTTTTACATTCTGTAAAAACATTCTTCTTCTTTTATGGGCCATATCTCTTTAAGATGTAGTCAATCATGGCTTTCCCTGTCTCCCTATACCTGGTAGCACTTAGCATGCTTTCATCTATTACCCCATTCAAACCCCGCTCTGCCATCCACCTGTTCAGGCCCTTCAAATATGTTATCCACTGCTTTTCTGTCTCTCTTTCCCCCTATCTGACCTGTGAGTATCAGATTCTCCAATCCTTCTTCATCACATGTCCCAAGAACTTCAGCTGTCTCTTCCTGATGCTCAGTATTAATTTCCTTTTCATTTCCATCCTTTCTAAAACCTCATCATTGCTTACATGCTCGATCCATGATATTTGCAGCATCCTTCTGTAGAACCACATTACAGTTGTTTCAAATTTTTCCTTTATCTTTGATGACGTTGTCCAGCATTCACTGCCTGAAGAACAGACATCACATAGCAATCCAGAACTCTCTTCTTTGTTTCTAGTGAAATCTTCCTGACTCTTAATACTTTACTCAGCTTCTGGAGTGTGTCTTTGGCCATTCCAATTCACCTTGTATCTCAGTGTTGTACTTTCCATTTTCTGTTAGAACACTTCCCAAGTACTTAAATTTTTGTACTTGCTTGATTTTAGTATCTCCAACCTGTAATTGGAATTTTGAGCTCCTCCGTTTGCTAATGAATATACATTCAGTTTTCTTGTAATTTATTTGTAGTCCTTTCTTTTGACTTTCTTCATTTACCTTTTTTAGGAGGTCTTGAAATCTGCTTTTCTCTACCGTGCACTGATAGCTTAGTGGTAGGATCTCTGACTGGCGACAAATCAGTTTGGTTTCTGTCCTGGCTTGAAGCAAACGGTTAATCTAGCTGCTTTGATAAGCTGTGATACAGTGAAACAGGTCTGTATGCCGATGATTCATATATATATATATATATATATATATACACACACACACACATATATAATGTTATGGATGCCTATAGAGAAACATCACTTTTTTCTCCTTATACCCTTTTCCCTTCCATAGCAACAGTGGACAGACATACTCATCATAGGCCAGAAGTGAGATAATCAGCAGCAGTTGAAGCAGCCCAACGGGTCAGAACACAAAAGTTCAAAAACTGTGACTAACACTGATTAGACGACAACAGCCAATGAGAAGGTGGAACAGTGGTGTGAAAGAAGAGTGACTACAAGAGGAAATAAAATATAGGCAGTTGCGGAAACGAATTGAAACTGTATGGGCGCCCTCACAATTTATGTATGAAAATACGTAGCACAATGAGAAGCTAGAAGGATGATGTATTCCAACCACAAAATGGATTGAAGCATGGCAGAAACAGTGAAAATGTCTATCCTCAGCCCATGATAAATGAAAGTTGCAGAAATTAATTGAGACTGCATGGACATCCTTACAATCTATGTGAGAAAATACCTTGCACAATGAGAAGTTAGAAGTAAAAGGTATTCCGACCACAAAGAAGGGTCGAAAGATGGTAATGCTAGGAAGAAATGTTCCCCGTCCATGATGAATAAAACAAGTTTATCTTCAAAAGATTGTCTACCAGATGCAACTCCAGCAGCAATGAACTTTACATACTTCATATAAAGAAAAGCCCAGAAGAGACACTTTGGCAGAACCAAATGAAAAAGGAATGAAAACTCACAGACAGAATTATACTCAAGATATAATTTTGAAAAAATAAAAAGAGAAAAAAAAACAAGAAAGGAAAAGAAAAACTCACATGCAGATAAGTTTGTAGTGAATACGGAATTAAAAGTAATTCTATTCTCTTCGCTTTTTACAAATTTCACAATCCTATGTAAAATCTGACATTTGACCAATAGGAAAAAGGATTTCCCCTGTACTAAAGAAAAAAGATGAAGCCAAATTTTGCAATTCGATGTTAAATTAATTTTCTAACCAATAAAAGGAAACAACTTACAAAACTTGAGAGAAATTCTCTATCAAAAATGTATTTTGCTATAAAAAAAGAGAAAGAAAGTCGAATCAGTCAGAGAGATGAAAGCGAGATTAGACACCACCAAGATGTGATAAAAGAAACTTCAAGCCACTGACCCGGACATAAGGTCCCGACACAGATTCGTTCTCCTTCTCTTTTTTGATTGCAATTTTTCTTTACTTCTTCTTCTTCATCCTCACCCTTCTCACCGTCAACAAAGAAGAAGATGATGACAATGGCAACAACAACAACAATAATATGACACTTCAAATGATTCCTAAAAATTAACGTCGATAAGTACCATTTTCTTTTATTGCTTTACCTTCCTTTTCACTTTCTCACCGGCCATAAAATGGAAAGGAACACAGACTTTATTAGTATCCTGTTAATTCTGCATAAACACATTCTGCTACCTGCAACTAGAACCCTGTATTCCCTGAACTACATATTAGATTTTCTCTTTGAACTTTTAATTCCTATAATATTCTGTTCTGTTAATAAAATTCTACTTTAGCATCCAAATCATATACTTTTATTCTTCCAACTTTCAACCTTCTGATGATTCTGATAACCTTTAATTTGTAGGGAGTTCGGTTATACTTGACACAAGACCAATTTAACAAACATTCAACCACCTCGCTACTTCAAGTTCACATACCCGACTTCCATAAAGTTTCATCATACATCCAAATAATCCCAAAGTATTCAATGCAGGCATCATTACATAAATATATTAAGGGTTCCACGAACTGTTATCCTATATTTGCTCATTCAGCATTGTTAGATGCTGTCACTAGACTCCCTTTAAATTATCTACCCAGCTTTGGGTTACATAGTTGTTAATAAAATCTTTAATTAAGCGAAATTGTCATGCTGTCTTGTTTATATAGACGCTCAGTTCAACACATATTTTCTTCATGTGAAAGCTCGGAGGTAAAAGACTTTTACCATCTAATCTAAACTTATTTATAAATGGAACTTTGTCTGTGTGTGTGTCTGTGTGTGTGTGTCTGTTACCTATAGACTCCGAAACGGCTGAACCGATTTTCTTGAAAATTTACACAATTGTACTATAAGCGTCTGCGAGTGTTCTTAGCTAGGTTTTGTGTCGAGGTACCCCTGATTAATATCAAAAATCGATAATCGAAAAAATCGAGTTATAGAAGGAGTGGTCTGATTTTAATCAAATTTGATACTCATAGACAAAGACATAAGAAACGATATTCAGAAGTTTCAGGGTTACAGTTCTTACAGCAGTGCAGAACATCGATAATATATATATATAAAAGGCAAGATGTTTGTGTGTGTGTCTGTTTATCTGCCTGTATGTCTGTATTTTTTTCAGCCCTTTTATTTTAGTTTTTGCTTCGAGTTTGGCTCTAAGTAGGTATAATTGTAGTTCTTAGTCTCAGCCATAATACCATTTACTCAGAGGACTTATTTAGCCTTCAAAATTCAGTTTACGACGAAAAAACTTATTTGATATCGACAGCAGGAAATCAAAATTTGACTTACATCCATTCATTTTTCTTTCAGTCTACGGTTTCGCTTTAACTGGAAACAACTATTGCTTTTTTTTAATCTTTCGTGCCAACGTCCAAAGAGTCTGAGCTCCAGGACCATGGATTAGTTTTAAAGCTTTCATTACACCCGAGCAACGCCGGGCTATACTGCTAGTATAATATATATATATTTTTTAATTCTTATGTTACACACTGCCAAAGATCCATTCCTGGTGGCAACCCTGACTATCTTTGTTTATCTTTGTCTAAACCCGTAACATAAATGGGGGCTCGTTCGGAGATATTTTTTTTTATTGGAGTGAAAAGTTTAATATAAATTTTCATCCTCACTAAACACTGACTGGAGATTGACAGAGCGACCGATTGAACAAACTAATCAAAATGACAAATATAGAAGATTTAAGATATGAATCACCCACGAGGAATTGGATGGATTAAAGTAAGATGAAGTCATAGAAATAGGAAAAAGATTAGGATTAGACGTTAAGGGAGACATGAGAAAAGCAGAAGTTGTAAGACTAATCACAGAACAGGAAGCATTAGATGAACTACATTACATGTAGAGACGACGAATATGTCAGCCACTCAGGTCGAAAAAAACAAAGATATTAGCGAGGGTTGAGATAGAGAAAGCAAGAAAGAAGCAAGCGATATTGCTGAGAGACATTATTAGTTTGAGGCAGCAAACCGATGAGGATAGGCAACAGCTGTTCGATATAACCAAACAAGTACGCCTTAGTCCCAAAATTTGTAGAAAAGGAAGTGAAAGTGTACTTCGACCTCTTTGGACAGACAGCCGTCAATATGAAACGGCCCAAACAATATTGGTCCATGCTCCTAAACCGTATTAATTAAGTGGTAAAGCACAGATAATTTATGCAGGTCTAGCCACTGAAGTTTGAGCTGACTATAAAGTGGTCAAGACAGTAATACTTAAGGGCTATGAACTAGTGCCAGAAGCCTACCGACAGAAATTTAGGGGGCACAAAAATATACGCAAAATTTAGCAAGAAGGAGGGACAGTTTGATAGGTGATGCCATTCAAAGAACGTAAAATGGGAGCTATGAAAATGTTAATGGAAGAATTCTAGGGTTGTGCGCCTGAAGATATGAAAATCTATCTAAGCAAAAGAAAGAATACAGTTATGATATGGCCGTCTTAGCAGATGAATATACCATAACCCACAGGATGGTTAAAAATATGAAACCTGTAATGTAAGTCTAAGATCTGCCCAACCCAACTACAAATCAAATCAACCTCTAGCCTAGTAATGAAAACCGTAATAGCGCATGAAAGCTCAAAGAAACACCCCATCTCAAATTAACCGACCATTATTCGGGTGGAAAACTGTCAAATTATGTGTTTCAGCTGTAAGAAACCAGGACACAGTTCTATGAATTATAGAGTTAAGTAAAATACCAACGTGACTCAAACAGTAACGAACAAACTGCAAGGGGTGGTCAGTCAGTTGAGTGCCATACGCAATACACGCTTTGGACGATCATGTCTCGAAAGAGACATGACTGACTGGGCAGAAGATTATCCCGCAGTAGGTTGCCATTGCTTTCTGCGGTAGACTGGTTGCCGACCAAGGCTAGAGAACCCAATCTGTTCAATTATTTGTCCCATAACTGGAAGGAAGAGACGGATTAAATACCTTTCCCAAGGGTATTTGTGCGTAAGTGAATGCAAGGAATTCAACTGGAATTCGAACTCGGTTCCCACGATTTGTCGTTCCGAGTCGATATCCATTGCACCACAACGCACATCCAGTAGTGCAAATCTAAGATCAAGGGGTGCTAACCGCAGAAAAAGTTGATAAGAGTTACGAACCCTTCATAACAAAAGGATATATCTTTGGGGAAAGGAGAAGACTTATCGAAATCAATTACAATTTTGAGAGACACTGAAAACCATGACCGGTATACTGATAAAACAAATAAAAATAAAGTAAATAAATAGGTGGGCGGCCTATAAAAATTTAATTTAATTAAGTTAAAAGTTAAAGTGGAAGAACGATGAAGAAGTGACGGTGGGTAGGACTAAAAAGTAGTAAGTAGATTCACTTCACTACCAATGTGAAAGGGGCATCAAAACTGTTGAGAAAAAATATTTGTGGCGTACTTTGTCGAATGCCTTTGCATAGTCTATAAAACATAGGCACAAGTCTTTTTTCATTTGCATTACCCTTTCCAATAGCATCCTAAGCATAAATATTGCGTTCCTTGTTCCAGAGTCCTTGACAAGGGAGCAGTTAAATAAATCCTAAGCATGTTAAGCGAATAAAACCCTAGTATATAATGCACGAGGGTAACCTCGAAAAGTCTCACGGTACGACAACCGCATTGGTCACAAAACACGAGGAAGAATAATGCAGAGGGCACAGTGAATTATAAAATCGACATAAATAAAAAAGAAATCTATGAGCAATAGGAAGAATTTTAAAGCTTCAACGACACCCTACCCTAAGCTAGATATGCCATGGCACAAACTGATTGAAAATCAGCTGACCCATCAAAAACTAAAACCACTTTATGACCTGATCAATCTCGGTAAAACAGAAAAAACCATCAGGACAATATTATACCAAAACGGGAGTGTTAATGAGGCGGGGGAAGTCTTCACAACTCTTATATGTCGAAGACTAGGGTATATATGAACATATAATAATGCTAAAATCTACTGTACTGAGATGTTATCAGTGGCTTATGAATCAATATGAATTATCACATGCGGGTCACCTAGGAGTTACTAAAACCCACGATAAGATAAACATTTCTATTGGCCTGGCATAAAAAGAGATATCAAAGAGTTCTGTTGAACATGTTTAATATACCAAGTTATTGGCAAACCTGACCAGAAATTTCCCATAGTGCCCATACAACCGATTCCGGCCGCAAAAGAACTTTTCAATAAAATAATAATAGTTGATTGTGTGGGACCTTTACCCCGAACCAAGGCTGGTCATAAATACATATTGACGATAACGTGTGCTGTTAATAGATTCTGTATTCCGTTCCATGTCTTCTGTCTCCTTTGCGTCATGTCAAGGATCTCTTCAATCATCCAATCGTTATCTTGAGGAATATATCGTCGAAAAAGGTCGCAGACACACTAACAAACTTCTTCACCAGAATGGGGCTACCTCAGGTCATTCGAACGCTGCCTCAGGTCGAAAATTTTTCCAGCAGGTAGCACGTCAATTGGGAATTTAACATCTCCGATCGAGTGCCTACCACCCACAGTCTCAAGAAGCGTGGGAGCGATTTCGTGCTACCCTCAAAACGATGCTAAAAGCTTATTATATTGAGCATCGGAATGAATGGGATCAGGGAATAACGTTTGTATTACTTGCAGCACTAGGTTTATGTGCCTTTTAAATTTTTGTACCTGCTTGATTTTAGTATCCCCCACCTGTAATTGGCATTTTGGGCTCCTCTGTTTGCCCATGATCATGTATTCGGTTTTCTTGTAGTTTATTTGAAGTCCTTTCTTTCGACTTTCATCAGCTACCTTCTTTAGGAGGTTTTGT
The DNA here is from genome assembly GCA_037127315.1 of Ascarosepion bandense. Lineage (NCBI taxonomy): Eukaryota > Metazoa > Mollusca > Cephalopoda > Sepiida > Sepiidae > Ascarosepion > Ascarosepion bandense. Next base: position 2,426,364 of record JBBBDQ010000167.1, on the reverse strand, counting down.
AGTTTCATTTCCGTGTCTGCTATCAGCACTGTATCATCTGCGTATCTTATGTTGTTCAGATTGTGGCCACCAATTATGAATCCTGACATTTCTAGAGTCCTCAAAATAGTCTCACTGTACAAGTTGAAAAGATCTGGTGAAAAGACACATCCTTGTCTTACGCCCCATTCTATCTTTGTATCTCTGCTGAATTCGTTTCCTGTCCGTATGAAGGCGGTTTACTGCCAGTAGAGGTTCTTGATAACTTCATTGTCTTTCTAAAATATGTCAAGGTCGCTGAGCATTTCTATCAATTATTTGCGGCGTACTTTGTCGAATGCCTTTGCATAGTCTATAAAACATAGGCACACGTCTTTTTTCATTTGCATTACCCTTTCTGATAGCATCCTAAGCATAAATATTGCGTTCCTTGTTCCAGTGTCCTTGACAAAACCACACTTTTCTTGTTCTATCCCTGGCTTGATTCTGCTTCACGCTCTATTCATCGGGATTCGGATGATGAGTTTTGTTATATGGCTCATTAAACTGATTGTTCGATGGAGTTCGCATTCGTTTGCACCTGTCTTCTTAGGCAGAGCTATAAAAATTGATCTGCTTAGGACATCTGGTATTACACCACTGTTGTAGATTTCATTAATTATTTCTGTAATTTTCTCTACGCCGAAATCATCTAAGGCTGTCAACATCTCTATTACAATGCCGTCTGGTCCAGCTGCTTTGTTTCTATTCAGTTTGGACATTGCAGCTTCCACTTTGGACTTTAATATTTCCAATCCGTCGGCATCTTTGTTTATTGTCGGTTGATCTCTCTTATCGTGGAAGAGATCTTTTATATATTCTTCCCATTACTGGAGTATTTCCTCTTTCTCTAATATGATCGTTCCATCCTTTGATTTTATACAGGATGTTGAGGAGCATGTTCTTTATTCTGTCAGTTTCCTTATTTTTTTATGCATGTCTCCTTTATTAGTCTTGCTCACTCTCTCTACTACTACACATTTGTTGTTGAGCCATTCCTCTTTAGTCTGTCTGCACTTGGTCCTTATTTCCTTGTGTAGTTTCTTGTATTCCGTTCCATGTCTTGGCATAGTTTTCTGTCTCCTTTGCATCATGTCAAAGATCTCTACTCGTTTTTTCTTCTGCGTCTGATTTCCTTTGGAACAATGTTGTTTGCTGATATCATTAGTGCTTCCTTTAGTGTGTCCCATTTCGTGTTTCCATTTCCCATTTGTTTTTCGCATTTGTTTCTCACATTGTTAGCTTATTTTTTCTGCAGGTTGAGGCCATTCACAAGCGAGTTGTCATGCAGTCTGGGTGCTGCACTAATCTTCTTCAGTCTCCGAAGTTTCACCCTTAATTTGCAGTTGACTGGAAGGTGGTCGCTTCCACAGTCAGCACTTGGGTAGGATTTGCATTGAATCATTGCGTTCCTGAATCTCCTGTTTATGGTTATGTAATCAATTTCGTTTTTCGTGTCGCCTCCTGGACTTCTCCATATCCATAGGCCTTTTGGGTGTTCTTGAAACCAGGTGTTGGTTATTATCTGGTCATTTGCTATACACCATTGGGCCCATTTTTCTCCTCAATCTTTGCGGATTCCTTATCCAAAATTGCCGGTTGTCTCCGCTTTTCTCTCCTTATCTACTTTGGCATTCAATTCTCCCTTGATGATTATAATTTCTTGGGTTTTACACTGAATCTTGGCATTGTCCAGTGTGGAGTAGAAATATTTTATTTCTTTCACAGTACTTTGCGTTGTTGGTGCATAGATAACTATAATTGCTACGTTGAAAGGTCTCCCTTTCAGTTTGACCAGGAGAACTCTTTCAGAGAACTGGTAGTATCCCAGAGCTAATTTCTTCGTCCAGTATTAAGCCGACTCCCTTGTCGTTATTTTTACCGCCCGCATATATGACCCTGTAGTTATCACTGCTGAGGTCTCCATTGTTTCGATTCGTTTTTTTCGTGTCGCTTCCTGGGCTTTTCCATGTTCATAAACGTCTTGGGTGTTCTTGAAACCAAATGTTGGTTATTACCTGTTCATTCACCTTGCACCACTGGACCTTCTTTCATCACGGTCGTTGCAGATTCCCACTCCAAAGTTGCCGGTTGACCCCAATTTTCTCTCCTTTCCTACCTTGGCACTCAAGTCTCCCATGATGATTCTAATTTCTTGGGTTTTACACTGAGCCTTGGCATTGTCCAGTGTGGAGTAAAAAGATTTTATTTCTTTCTTAGTGCTTTGTGTTGTTGGTGCATAGACGACTATAATAGCTATGTTGAAGGTTCTCCCTTTCAGTTTGACCTCTCTTGGATAACTGACAGTATCTCAGAACGTATTTCTTCATTTCTTCGTCCAGTATTAAGCAGACTCCCTTTTCGTTATTTTTATCCCATGCGTATATTATCCTGTGGTTGTTGCTGCTGAAGTCTTCATTGTTAGGCCATCTAGTTTCGCATATTCTCAGAATATTGATGTTCAATCTGCTTATCTCCAGCTTGACATTCTCGAGTTGGCCACAGTTGTTCAACGTCCTGACGTTCCATGTCCCTAGGGTAATTTTTTGTTTGTTCAGTCAGTCAGTTGAGTGCCATACGTGATACACGCTTGGGCGATCATGTCTCAAAAGCGACATGACTGACTGGGCAGATTATCTCTCAGTAGGTTGCCATTACTTTCTGCGGTAGATTGGTTGCCAGCCAAAGCTATATAGAACCCAATCTGTCCTGTTATTTAACCCATAACTGGAGGGAAGAGACAGATTAATACTTTTTCCAGTGGTATCTGTGCGCAAGTGAATGCAAGAAATTCAACTGGAATTTGAACTCGGCTCCCCGATTTCTCATTCCGAGTTGATAACCACTGCACCACAATACACATCTTTTCTTTGTTCACAGAACTTAAAAGTCAAAATGAAAGAACTGACGCCAATGTCTTGGATTTTTCATACAGGTGTGAAAAACTTTGGAATCAAGTAATAAGTGCTCACAAAAACTACAGGGGAGTTTCGCAGGCTGGATTGTCTTGTTAATATTGAGCAGGGTGGCGAACAGGACGTTAGACCAGTGTGAGCCATATCTGTCAACCCCTTCTTTAGGATATCATTCAACTAAAGTGATGTTTATGTTGTTGTGATTACACATGCACATGAACGAAAAGAGATGCTGCAATTTTAAATGAAAATATATTTTTTTAATTTTTAAATGTGTGGTTGGGCATATAATCTAGTTGATTTCATTTAGTTTCTTTTTCTTTCTAATTGTTTTTATAATTCTTGTTATTAAATATCGTATATTTTGGTAACAGAAGATCTGCCAAGAAAGGTGAGTTGACGTAAGAACCTGGACATAAATTTACTGTGAATGATCTAGCAATGAAAGCACTTCTTATACATTCTGTACATCATCAATTGTTAAAATTGTATTCAATCAACTATTACAAGTGCATGTGAAATGAGTATTTGTGAGCAATATAAAAGAATATCTTACCTTTTTGACATTTTACAAAAATTATTTTCATTCGTCATACAAGCATACTATTAACCTATATGGACTTGATTGATTGCTTGATTCATTTTTTATGACTTCTTTGCAGATTATTTGAAGCCATAAAATGTTTTTTAGATTGAAAGAAATCTTTTGAGATAATAATGATTTAGTGATACAAGTCTTACTAATTAACCCATAGCACCAGGGAGAAGAGGTGGATTCATACTTTTCCCAAGGGTATTTGTGTGTAAGTGAACACCACGAGACCAAATGGAATTAAAACTTGGCTTTCTGATTAACAATTCCAGGCCATTAACCATTACAGCATGTAGTATCCCCAAGCAGTCACCCTGCTAGAATAATCACCCTGCTAGAATAATCACCCTGCTAGAATAATCACCCTGCTAGAATAATCAGATATAACAGCTTGAGTCCTTATCTTGGTTTTTATCATCACAATGTTTTGGTTGATGTAGCCTTCTTTAAGTATCTATTTTATTCAGTTACTATTTCAGAATTTCAACCTAAACCTTTTATTTAACTTTTAGAAGTAGAGTGTTCACATTCATTAGTCCAGTTTAGTGTTCACATTCATTAGTCCAGTTTATAAGTTCATAATGAACTTATACTTTGTATAAGTTCATTATGAATCTGTCTTTGTGATGCCTGTTTTAACCATACTATATGTTGTGGAGCAGTTTTCCCACTGAAAGTTATAATCGTGTTATGTTGGTTGCTAATCGACCTAACGCACCCAAAATGTTAAGAACTTGGTAATCTTCCACTGTAAGTGGACTCCTTAGTATTTGGCTAACTGCTGACTAATATCAACTGCCTTAGTAATTCTACTGAACTCCAACAGAACTCTAAAGAACTCTCTAAAACTCCTATGAACTTTCCAAGAATTTATCAAGTTAACTTCCTGTTGACTCTTATTAATATAGGATGGAGAGTTCATTATCTGAGAAATAGGTGTGTTTCACCATAACACTATATAAGAAAGATACTAGTCTGAGTAGAGCAATTATGATAATAATCTGCTTTCATCTCAGAAGTCCAAAGATAATCTAATCTTCATTAACATTATAAGGAATAAACTTAAAAATCTACAATAGTAATATCATTTAGGATAGATATCGAGTCATGATTATTTTATTGTCATATTAAAGTGTTTCTTTTTTTTAAATTTGGATTTCAGAACGTTGTCAACAGCTAGTAAAAGTTGCACGGAAACACAAAGTGCTTCTGTTTTGTGATGATGTCTACAATTTATTGTGCTTTGAGGAGAATGCACCTGCCTGGAGATTATTCTCCTATGATGAAAAGTAAGTCTAATTAGAAAAGTACTTCTTGCAAAACAAAATCTGATGGTTAAAATTTTCACCTTTGAGATAAATCAGTGAAATCTAATTACATCATTCAGACAGAAATACTTTTCTTTACATATATAAAATGTGCGTATGTTTTGGCTATCGATGTCCATTATAAAATATACACCAGATCTTGACCAATTTAATATGGTGATAGGAGCCAAGTTGAATCAACATCTATATTTTCAAACTGACAAGTTTAATCAGCTACTCTTTTTTTATTTTTTTATAATCATTTCCCCACAAGCAAAGCAGGACCACCACTGGTGTGCAGGGGGTTACAGTAAGAGAAAAAAACAAGGTACAGGGGATGTTGAAGAAAGGGTAAGAGATGGATGGGAATCAAGGAGATAGAAGGTGGTAATTGACTTTGCATTTAAACTTTTGGAGATTTTAGCTATCAGGGAAGCAAGTATACAGAAGGAAGTTCTACAATGGGAAGTGTAAAAAAAGAAACTGTTAGAGTAGAAGTAACTTAAACGTACGTGTGTGTGTGTGTGTGTGTGTGTGTGTGTGTGTGTGGATAGTAATCTAATTTCTAATTGAAACTCCACTGGTTAAAAAAAATCCTTATGTTTTGCATTTTCAGGTAAATTCAAAAATCAAAATAAGACGAGAAAATCATAGTTGTAGAAACAATATCACTAATCAGTGTCAGGTTGGCTGTAATATTTGTCTTATGATCTGTAGTGATATGTAAATAACTGCCTAATTAGTATTGCTAAGGCATACAGACTATACAAGTGCCCAAGCAGTAAGATTAGAGTAGCTCTTTGTATGCAAGATCAACAACTACTGCTGTACTGATAAAATATAAATAAAATCACACTTCAAATCAACCTGCATCTATTTCTGTAGAATTTACATTTTTGCTGTTTTCCTGGTTTATCACTGTTATAATCACCAAAATACAGAAGAAAGACATCTTAAGAAGCTCAATATATAATGAAATCTGTTAAAGAATACATCCATGATACTGGAGGGTGGTGAAAGCACTCCTTCCCCCTGCAGAAACTGAATGCTAAATAGAAGATTAAAATTGGACACTTTGCCTGTGACTATGCTATTGACTTGAGCTGGATTATTTGTCAAAAATCATTACTACTATTAAGTTTCAATTTCCCATAAACATTATCTTCTAAATAGCTACTGCTATTTAGAGATTCTTGATAAAATCCAAAGAAGAATCTGTAATGTTATTGGTCCTGACCTGGTATCTTGGCTTTAGACTCTTTCCCATCACTGTAACATAGCTTCCCTGTGCCTTTTTTATAAACACTTTCATGGTAATTGTTCTGATGAATTGTTTCCTCTATGGTTCCTCGACTTTATGAAATTAAGCATAATGCTAGACTGGTAGAAAGATCTAATCAATTTACTGTTGAAATGGCTAGATATAACTAGATATAATGGTTTCTTATTGTTTGTGAAACTCCCTTCCAGTTTCTTATTTTCCAGTCAGTTTTGATCTTCAAAAATTTAAGGGCAATGCCACCCATTCCATTATCTTGTCTTCTTAATTCCTGTTCTTTTTTTATTCGCTTTAACAGTAGTTTTTCTCATACTCTCTAGCTCTCAGAATCTTGAATCCTAATGGCTTTATTGCTTTGTATAGAGTGCAAAGCAATGGCAACCTACTGTGGGATAATCTTCTGCCCAGTCAGTCATGTCTCTTTCGAGACATGATCGCCCAAGTGTGTATCACGTATGGCACTTAACTGACTAACTGATAGAGTGAATTGATTAAAAAGGAAAAAAGAGTTTTATTCTAGAAAAAAGTAGAACTAAGAAGAAAAAGAGGAATTGAGTATTTCAAATCAAAACAAAAAAAAACAATGTTTACTATAGGATAACAGATCTAAAGAATAATATTCGTTCTATGAAAGGATCAAATAAAAAATATGTAACTTAACATCTGATTTAAACCTGTTGCCGAAATGCTAGTGGAAACATGTGTCCTGGAATATTTTTATCCTGCAATAACTATTGCAGACTCAATGTGAGTCCAAGTAAAAAATGAGCAACACAAAACAATAAATATAAAAATAAAAAAAAACTCCCCTTAGTGACGATTTTTTTCAAACTCAAGTGGGATAATCCACAGATCCACCATTTTTGTGACACCCTGTTTGGAACAATAGTTACTTACCTGTTATTTAATGATGTTACATTGTTAGAAAATGGTTTTGTTTCAAAAGCCAATTCTAGATCTGAATTTTATTTAAAGAACTGATGAAGATTATGACGGCAATGTTGTGTCAAATGGTTCCTTCTCCAAAATATTCAGCCCAGGATTACGTCTTGGTTGGATTGAAGCATCTGATTATGTCTTAAATTTTATTCTCACAAGGTAAGTTTATCGTTTTACTCAAACTGAAACGTACAAAAACAGATAGTTATTATAATAAGAACAGACACCTTTTCCATAATAAATAACATAAATTATCTGTAAAATGCTTTATTAAATATTCCAATGTTGGACTATCTTTTTAGTGTCTTCAAATTTCTATTTGACATTTTCCAGGGAAAACAATTTTGATAGTTTTTGGGATCAAAGGGAGACTATCCATTAGCAATATGTATTTAGAAAAACTAATTAACAAACTTGACTTTGTAAGAAAAAATTGTACCGGGCTAAATTTATAAGTAAAATTAAACATTTTAAATAAATCCTTATTGACTATCAAAAGTTAAATTCATCAGTAGAAGATCTTCATTAAAAGGGAAACAGAAAAACCTTAAAAAATATCTCCAAAAGTCAGACAATATAAAAAGTGTAGTACTTTCTGCTTTGAAAAAAAAATTATAATACTACACAAAGCAAGTGTTAATGAGTAAAAATATCAGCATACTCTTCCTTATTTTAGATTATATGAAGTCTTGTTAAAAAGAAGACATTCCTAAACAAATTTTAAAAAAAGACAACAGATGAATTTTCAATAATCTTTCTTTTGTTAAGCCTGTATAAAAAAAAGAAATAATTTCCATATACTAAACAACACACTCCACACTTTCTACCAGAAATTGTGTTCTGCCTCTTTTTGCAGTAACTCAATGGTTTAATTAATTATAACAAAAAATTTTTTTATACCTAATAAAACTTATAGACCAGTAAATTACAGGAGGATAATGTATTTAAGGTTAGCAAACTTTGTAAATAAAGTTCTCAGTATTAAGAAATAGTGTTAATAGTAATAAATAAAAAGTTCAATGGCTTATCTCCCAGCTCAGAGTTTCCCAGAGATAAATCTGCATATTAGAGGTAAGATAAATCTGTTTTTATATTTAAATGACATTAAATACAGATGTTTTCAGTGAACAACAAAAACAAAGGAATTGGCCTTGCCATTCCAATAACTTGGGAGGGTATTATATATATATATATATATATATATATATATATATATATATATATATCCTTGTGTATATATGTAAGTATGTGTATCATATATACATATGTATATATATATATATATATATATATATATATATATATATATTGTACTGGTTGTTACAATGGGTTATAAATGTAGTGATACTATGAATTTATAAACCATTGTAGCAACCAGTACAATAAAATGCTCTGCAGTTTCTTCACTTATCTTCTCTTCATCGCTATCTTTCTTTCTTGATAAATGATTTGGTTTTGTCTTCTTCTTCTTCTTCTTCTTGTTTTAATGAATAAGAATTTATACGCTTGTATTTCTTATCTGGAGTTGCTTAAAAATGAATTGGTCAAATTACGCCATTATCTCAAATGTGTTTTCCTTTTCATTCATAAGTTATCTGCGCTCAGCAATCATGACTTGTTCATTCAAAGTCTGATCTGCAACTGATTTCCAATCTCTGCTTTCCACGTGACTTGTCTTTTGGTGCAGACTTTAGCTTCTGCTGCTTCACGACCTCATGTCTAGTCTCTGTCTATTTCCTGTCTAGACATTTGTTACTAAGAGTATCTGGGTCAACCAACTTTGACCTGCTATCCCAAAACTGACTTTAGACTCCCACATGACCATCTCCTTGTTACCACATGGAGACCAATCTTGATATGTGTGTAGGTGTGTGTGTGGCTATCTACATCCATAACAATTATAAGGAATAAATAAAAGTTTCAATGACTTATCTCTTGACGCAGAGATAAATTTGTATATCGGTACTGATTGTCAGTAAAAGTTGAGATGTTAAGTGTGTAAAAGTGTACATATCTCTTCCCTTTAAGGAAAGATTCCTCTGAGACTCTTGAATAATTGCAGCCTCAACCATCTCTAATGCCTCCAATCAATTTTCCTACAATCTGATTTCAATATTGCTTGTTAGAAGTCAGGTGACATTGTAGGCATTGACAAATTACATGGACAAAGGACCAGATAATATAACTTCATATAGGACCAGGTTTATGGAAAGATTCCAACAGATGAGTGAAAACAGACAACTTTAAAGACTAGATCTGGACAACTGGAAAGGCTTCAAAAGCCACTTGAAACCAACAAACATATTCAGGCATAAAAGTTAGGCTTAAAAACAATGTCAGCCTTCAGAAAATGATTGTTATCTCTGTTGAATGTGTTGAACCAACCTAAATTGATTGATAATTGATTGTTGATTTTCTGTATGATCCAATATATCCACTGCTAAGAAGGTCGGGTTACTGTGTTGGGCCAGGATGTTTTTCCCACCTGAATCCATCCTGCATATATACAAATCAACCATTCGTCCGTGCATGGAATACTGCTGCCATACATGGTCAGGCGCCCCTGCTGTTCATCTCAATCACACAATTCTGCAGCCATATTTGTAGTCTCAGCAGATATTCTTTTTAATCTACTGCTAACTACTTTCTTATTAAGTCAGTAGGCCAGCTTTACCTTAGCCATATCTATTTCATCTGCATCTCCCACTTTGACAGCCCTGTATATTCAAGATTCAATTATCATGTCTGCTGCTAATTTGAGTTAGCAATAAAAAAAAAATTAGAAAAATAAGTCTGGTTGAGATTAGGGGAAACACTTAACAGATTGTCCTTGAAAGCTCATCAAAACAATTTCCATGGAAATATTTATAGAAAAGGCACACAAAAGCTATGTTATAATGGTGGAAAAGTGACTAGAACTAAGATGTTAGGTCAAGACTGATAATATTGCAGATTTTTCAGTGGAGTTTGTCAAGAATCTTGAGATAAATAGCAGAAGTAACAGACCAGATATAACAGCAATAGACGATGCAGAGACGAATGGCAGACTTATAGATATACAAGATGAATTTTGGTAATAGAAAATTGTCTAGCACAATTCAGTAAAGCAACTTTCCTAGCAGCAGACCTAGAAATTAATTCATATAACCATTCAACTTCATGGCAGTCATATTTGACTTACTAATAAGACAGTAGTAGATACAGAGTGTGCTGGATAAATTGTCATTTAAATTATGCAAAAATGAAAATAACACTAATATCTTATTTTAACAGATATATTTCCCAAAACTACACAAAAATATCTTGAAATACTCAAGAGTAAATTTATTTAATAAAATCTCCATTGGCTTCAATCATGACCTCCAGATGATTTGGAATCACCTGCAACTCTTCTGGACAGTTTCCTTGTTTAAGTTGGTAAATGCTGCCATAATCTTTGTCTTCAATTCATCTTTGGTATTACAAGGAGTTTTATTTCTCTCTTGCTCAGCTGCGCCCCACACATAATAATCAAGGAGGTTTCATTCTGGGGAGTTAGGTGACAAGATGTAAGGGGTGATGTGGTTTCAGAAATTACCTGACAGCCATGACTGGGTTCTCCTGCTAGTGTGGCATGGTGCAGAGTCCTGTTGCCAAACATAGGGTCTTCCAGTAGCCACCCTCTTGATTCAGGGTAGCACTACCTCCTCAAGACTCTTAATGTAGGCCCCTGTGTTGAGTCTGAGGCACTATGGAAAGATGAATGGAAGCATAACATCACCATCACTAGTGATAACTTCAAACATCTTCATAAATACCATTAGACTAAACCAGCCCTTTACACTGGCCTTAAATCAACATCCAAATAGTCTGAAATGTTTGTATTAGAGATTCCAGCATGAACGCCAAGCCATTTCCAAATTTCTGGTGAAGTGAATTGTATCATGGGGCTCTTTTTCACACAGATGGTGCCCAACTGACCCTACTATACTGTGTAGTTGACAAAATCAAAAACAAACAACATACATCAGCAAAATTTAAAATATAAAATGACGACAATTTACCCATCGCACTCTGTAGTTCTGCCATTAGCATAGATATCAAATCAAGAACTGGTATCAAGAAGGTCATTGATAAAGATAAGAAACAAAGTAGGTTCAAGGATAAAGCTCTTGAGTGCACCAATATTAATACAAAAAAAGATCTAGAAGAATGGCCATTCAAAATAATTTTCATTATGTGATTTATTAAGTAAGATTGGCTCAAATCAAAAATTTGGCTGGAGACACCATAGATCTTCAGCTTGTGAAGACCAGCATGCTAAACTCTGTCAAATGTCTTTGAGATATCTAAAGTCATACCCTTGACAGTCTCTTTCACTAATAACCATGAAGAAAAACATACCAAATGTAATAACATTGATGGCATGTCCCATGGAACTTTTGCCCAATTCAATTTTCACAGTATTATTATGGGACAACTTCCTGATGTCTCTTGGGAACATTAACTTAAGCACTTTGTAGAGGATTTGTGTATGAAGCCAGGGATTCTCTCTATGAACAGAATTACTTCATTTTTTAAAAATGGATCCCACCAGGAGTTAAAAGCATTAAAAAGCACCTTAATAACCACATCTTGACATTAGTATTACTAATTAGTAATTACATTAGTATTACTAATTGATATTAGTAGAAAATCTTGACATTGAACATAATTGGAAATAATTTTGTCATTTTATAAAATGATAAATGATATAAATGGAAAAACAGACTTCTGAGGTCATTTCCAAATTTACTTCAGAATTTTTTCAATTTGAAAAAGTAAAATGCTCTGTAAAAAAATTAACATAGAAAAAAATCTGGGTAAATATATCTACTTGTGACAGGGGCCTACTCCAAGGTTCTGGAGGATTGAATCAATATACATCTGGTATAATGACAACAGTCCTCCGAAATGGCCACCTGCAGCCTCATTTAAAATTTATACGGGATATGCTTCAAGTGAGTATCATTTATTTTATTTTGATCTGCAAGACTTGATGTTATTTGAACCAGAAGAAGAAATTGGCTAATTTTAACAAATTTGTATTTATAGCTTTATTTCTGTTATATGTAATATTTCATATTGTCAAAATTAATCTTTGACATACTTTTTTATTTTTCTGAAAAAATATGTTTGGAAAACTTGGACTTTTGTGTCTACAATAAAAAACAGAGAGTCAAAAGGATGGTTTTTCCATTGACACGGCTATTATTAGGTTGTTATAAAAAATAATGGTCACTCAAAATGTTGTATCGTGAAAAGCCATTTTAATATAGTATTCACAGTATATATTAGGGGAATTTTGGTATATATAATAATTAATGTGCTCTTTAATAATTTTTAACTTAGTTTTAAACAGAAATATTTTTGAAGCATAGAAACCCTTAATTATGAATATAACATAACATGATCATTTACTTTACTTGCATGAATTTAAACTTAGGCACAGTGCCTACCAAACTTCTACCAATATCAACAAAGCATGGGGAGATGGGTTCACAAGTGATTTGACAGTATGAAGGTGGTTCCAGAAATTCAGATGAAGAAAGTAGAAGATGGTCATGAAGTCTTGACAATGAACAATTGCAAGCAGTTGTTAAACAAAACCCACATCAAAGTATCAGAGAAATGTCTCAGATGCTTGGTGTCAGCACTGCAACAGTCTCATGCCATTTGTAGAGCATTGGCAAGGTGAAAAAGCTTGATAAATTGGTTCCTCATGATCTCAATGAAAATCAAAAACTAGGTGTTTTGAAGTGTGCTTTTCTGCATAAAACCAACGATCCCTTTCTTGACTGAATAATCACTTGTGATGAAAAGTGGATTCTTTATGATAACTGTAAATGATCAGGATTGATTGTGATGAGACCCACAAACATTTCCCAAATCCAAAGTTGCATCAGCAAAAGATTATCTGGTGGTCTGCAATTGGGCAAACCTGAAAGAGACTACCACCACCTTTAAATTTCTTGTTTTTCAATTTTTTTTACTTTTTTCAGTGCAGGCTTATCAATGATTACATAAAGTTTCTGATTATCAACAAAAAGACTGGAAAAATTTCAGTATTTAAACAATTTTAGAGGGGGCTTAGTTTCTCATAAAACGTTATAGTAAATTGATCCTCCATTTTGGAACTACTTGTGTTTGGGTCGCTTTGTTTTGTTTTTTTGGGGGGGGCCAAGTTGTTGCTCTTATTTTTGTCTTTTTCAAGTTTTCTTCAGTTCTTACGATGACATCTTCCTTAGAAACTCTAAGAATGGCTTTATTAAAAAATTTCGCAAAGGATTCAGTTGTTGAATATGCGCAAGCAAAAAAGTTAATTGTACAGGATCAATTTACTATAAGGTTGTATGAAAAACTGAGACCCCCCCTCCTGCCATAAAATTGTTTAAATATTGAAATTTTTCCAAATTTTCTTTGTCAATTGGAAAGATTAGGGTTTAATTGATAAGATTGCACTGAAAAAAGTAAAAAAAATTGATAATCAACAAATTTACAGGTGGTAGTAATGTCATACTGGCGAGTGGTTCCAAAATGGAGGATCAATTTACTATAACATTGTATGAAAAACTGAGCCCTTCCTAAAATTGTTTAAATATTGAAATTTTTCGAAATTTTTTTGTCAATCAGAGAGTTTAGGGTGTAATTGATAGGATTGCACTGAAACAAAGTAAAAAAAATTGAAAAACAACAAATTTAAAGGTGGTGGTAGTCTCCTACAGGTCCACCTGCAATTGATATTATCCACTACAGCTTTCTGGAATCCAATTAGAGCATTACTGGAATCAAGTTGCGGAAATATATGCATGCCTGAAAAAATGAGATCTGCACTGGTGAATCAATGTGGTCCAGTTCTGCTCCATGATAAATGCATGGTCACATGTTGCAAGAATGACATTGCAAAAACTCATAGACTTGGGGTATGAAAGTTTACTGCATCCTCCATATTCTCCTGATCTTTCACCCACTGATAAAAATTTTTTAAGCACTTAAGCACATTTTTAAATGGTAAAACTTTTAGGTCCAAACCAGAGGTGGAATCAGCTTTAAAAGATTTTGTTGCATAACTTTTTTGTTGCAATAACTTTTTATCGAGGAATAATTAATCTCATCGATTGATGACAGGGCTGCATAGATGCTTAAGGCTCGTATTTTGACTAATTTCAACATTTCTAGTTAATTTTTCAAGAATAAAATCCTGTTTCTGAAATTGGCTATTATTCTTGTCACAACTTAATATTTTAACTGCCTTCACTCCTTGGCAATGCTTTAAAAAGCAATGATTAGAATTGTAATAAAACCTAAACATATCATGAAAGTGGATTTACACATTATTTTTCGTTTTTGATAATTTACAACAAAAATAATAAACACTACTTATTTATAAGATTGTTTACACAATTTATATTGTTTATTGGAATGGTTGGCAAAACATTTGCTAATTGTTGATTTGAACTTGAAAATGGTAAATAATAAGGATATCCTTATAGTTGGTTCATATACTTTAATAATTTAGTAAATGTTTATAAATTTATGAATAAAAATGTTTTCATATTTATTTCTTTATAATTTGGTAAATGATAAATATTGCATTAGTTTCAAAGCAATTGCTTTAGCTTTTTAGAACATTGCAAATATGTAAAATATACAATCTAATATATAAATAATTTTGTTGTAAATTCTCAAGAAAAAAAATAATGTACATATTCACTTTCACCATCTGTTTAATTTATTACAATTGCTTATTAAAAAAATAACATTGCCAAGGAGTGACGGTAGTTAGAATAAAAGCAGTGTCAATGGAAAAAAACGCCCTTTTCCCACTCCATTTTTTTGTGATCACGAAGGTTCAAATTTACCAGATTATTTATTTTTAAAGCATTCATCTACATGTGCCTTTAAAATGTAATTATTTCATATGTATGCATCTGTACGGATCTTTCACATCTTAACATATTATTTTGTGAAGTTGTTAGAATATATTGCAGGGCTGGTTATGGCAACTGAATCTACAGACTTTTAAGAAAAGGTGAAGTGACATAGAAAAAATAAGAATAACTAAAACAAGATATTGGATGGTAAAGTTGCCAACATCTGATAATTTTATTTTGTTCTGTTGTTACAGTTTATTGGGTCACTGTTGAATTGCTGTTGATTGAGTAGTTTCCCCAACTCGCAGACTTATGTTGTTTGGTGTGTAGTGTGGCTAGCTAGCCGTTCATAGGCTAGGGAATGAGGCCTGTGTTGTTAGTCATTGCTGCACCATGCTGATTATATTAGTTTTTCAAGAGTTTCCACAGTTGGGTGGTATAGTCAGTGGCAATTGTGAAACTCTGAAAGCGGGTGGGGGAGGGCACTTAGTGGCCAAGATTTTTCTGAGGAAGAGGAGGGCAAACTCAAGCAGCGTCATCATTTTCATACTACACCACTATGGTATACACAACTTAGGAATGAGTTTGGGTATAAGTATGTTATTTTACTAAATTAAACAGAATAACTTTATTTTCATTCATAATAGTGGAGATCTAATCTATTCTTGCCCTCTTTTCTAATCTTAAGCTGTTGGAATACAAGAGGTTAATTTCAAAATAAAATAAGACTAACATCAATACTAGCAGAACAGTGTGATTTTTTTTCCTCTACAACACTTTTTAAAGCACAAACAATAAATGCGAGAAAAAAATAAATGCGAGAAAAAAAATAAATGCGAAAATAAAATAATGCAACAATATCAAAAAAGCAGTCTGCATACTTCTGAGATGTAGAAATTTGGTATCTGGGAATTTGATGCTGCTTGTCTTTAGTAAGTTGCAGAAAATTACTGACCATTTCTTTCACTCGGCTACAAATTACTGATTGCTTATGTATCTACATATCAAGTTAGGGACATTATTCCTAGTAACGTCTTTCTTCAGTCGCTTTCCTTCCCTAACAACATGTCTGTTTCTGTCTGTTTGGTTGATTTATTTTGTCTGTTTTTTTTTTCAAGCTGGTCTCTGGATGTGACCTTGAAAAGCTAAATGATAAAGAAAACACAGACAGAAACGTGCTGAAGATCTTATCAAAATCAGAGACTGATCAGTTTCATAAATTTTTGAAGCTCATAATAGTGGGGCAGGAAAAACCGAGAGGCCAGCCAAAATTCTGGAGGGGCCTTGGTTTCTTTTGGACCCCTATAGAATTACCACTGAGCATAGTCAAAGTACAGGTCAATCCAGTGACCATATTAGCAGTCTACAGTTGATCGGTCCAGAGTCGGAATACGGTTGCTATGCTGGAGATCACTGGTGGGTTGAACTGGACTGGTTACTGGGCTGCTGCCAGGTCGAACTGGACTGCTTATTACACTGGAAGTCACTGAGTTGCCACCAAGTCAAATTGGACTCAACATTGGTAGTCGCTGCATTGAACTGATGCATATCATGTTATAGACTTTCTTGCTCTGAAAAAAGTAGTTTTAGTAATTTAAGGAAAGACCTGTTTGTTGTCCTAAAAAGGACAGTTGCTTTTGTCACGAAAAAGACAGTTGCAGTAGTAGTGGTAATATTTAGTGGCATAAAGGAAATCTGGTAGCAATGGTAGTGGTCAGATGCGTCAGGCATCGTGGTAGTGGTCGAAGGTGAATACACACTTGTCCAGGTTTAGTTTGAGACCATAGTGCTATAAACACTGGCACACTTTGTGTAAGTGTTGTCTGTAGGTGTTGGTGTCTAAATTATTTTGCACTATCTTATAATAATAATAATAATAATAGTAATTGATATAACATTAAATCAATTGAATTCATCTTGTCATACTCTTAGATATCAATTTCTACACCAAGGAATAAACTTGTTGAAAATAATTCTCTGTAGTTCACGTCCCCAAATACTGCCTTATAAAAATAAATTTAAGCAAATACTGTATTATCAAAATAAAATTAGAATCCTTTAAGGGAGATAATTTCCAATTTCCTCATCTTGCTTCAGTACTGCTATCATCTAAATTAATATCAGACCCAATTTTAACAAATTTTATATTATAAACTAATATAAGTTCACATGAAAATGTTTACTATTTAAACTTATAGCTTTTGAATGTTCTGTAATTTCTAATTTTAAAACAAACGTTTGTTTCTTTTTAATTTTTCTTACCATCCCAGTAATGCAACTAAATATGTCTCCTTGTACTTGTTGAAATTACTGGTTCAATTAGTTTCTCAGAAGTCAGTTCTACTGTTTTTATATTCTTTTGATATAAGTACATGAAGATTAATTTTGGGTTAAAGACGTGATCTTATCTGGATAAAATATCAGAAATAAGATTTATCTTTATAAACAAAAAACCCAAAAGATTAACTTTTTGTTAAACCTTCAGGTTGTTATACTCATTGTTATATACTATAAATTTGGCTTAATACAATAAAATTTTTAAACAAACTAGCAAGAAAACTTATAAACTTGTCATAAGTTTTGAACATATAGGAAAGCAAACAATGGTAGATCAGTTTGCTGAACTATTACTATTTGGATGTGGGTATAAAAAAAATTTAAATAAAATCACATTTGATGATGGAAAAATTCATGAAATTGAATTACAAAATTTTGCTACATATCAAATCATTTTTATTGTAAAATCTTATAATTGAAAATTTTATTTGGTACATATTTTGCAGAGAAGGATAAATTTACTGACCAATATTTTGAGAAAACATCTCCCACCAGAGTTTATTTTCCAAAAGCCAAATGTAAGTCAATTAGTTTTGTTTGAAAATGTTCTCATTACCAAAAACCAAGAAATCTACCATTTGTCCATGCATTGAATACTGTTGCCATATCTGATTAGGTGCTTGTGCTATTCATCTTGAGGTTCTTGACAAAATCCAAAGAAGGATCTGCAATATAATCGATCCTGACTTAGCATCTTGACCTCAGTCACTTTCTCACTGATATGATGTGGCTCCCATCTGTCTTTTCTTCAAATATTTTTATGGCAACTGCACTGACAAGCTTTTTTCCCCTGGTTCCCTGACCACATGTATTTACTCAGGCTACTCGATTGTCCTCAAGGTCCCACCCTTTCATCACTGAAATAATTAAGTGTAAATGTCTCTTCTACTCTAACAGTTTCTTTTCTTACACTTCTTGTTTGTGAAACTCCCTTCTTTTGCTTGCTTTCCTGATAGATACAATTCCCAAAAGTTTAAATGCAACTTCAATTGCCATCTTGTAACTACTTGATTCCAATTCATCCTTTCTTCAACATCCCCTGTACCTTGTTTTTTCTCTCACTGTAACCCCTGTGCACCAGTGACAGTCTACCCTTGCTTGGGGTGAAATAATTATAAAAAACAAAAGAAATTACTATATTTAAACAAAATGAAAGTGTGGAAGTTGAATCAGATTTTAATCTTTATCATTCTTTGTGACTTCATTTGCAGTACAAAAGTTTATCCTGCCATGAAAGGTGACTCTGATCCCTGAACAATAGTATGTTTGCATTTCATACTAGTGTTGTTATATCCTGCTATGACAATAGAAAACAACTTTGAGTGAAACTAACAGTAATGTTACTGGAATTGAGGGGCCTTGAAAATGCAGTAGAAAGGGAAGTAATATTAATAATGCAGAGTGCTAATGGTTAAGTTTTAAAAACTCCTGATTCAATAATTTTTTTATCTAATTCTCTCATAAATGAACACTTTTAGAATTTATTATCCTACTGTAAACATTTTTTGTTTTGATTTTAAATAGGCATATTTTTAGGGATTTTCTTGTTTGCTTGTACTTATTTTCTGAAATTAAATCTTTAGTCTTTTTCCACATATAAAACTTATTAAGAGCTTTAGAAGCTAATGTTTCAGAAAATAAGTGTTCTCTGATTTTATTTAAAAAAATTAATGGCAGTAATACTCAATATCAATGTCATATATCAAGGCCAAGTGGACAATATTTAACTCTCAGTTTCAGCAAAAAGAGTGTGTGGTCTGCTTCTCACTATAATGCTGTAGTTGATATTAAAACAATACATTTTATTTTCTGTAATGTTTTGCACATGATAATCTTCATAATAATATTTTCTACAAACAGTTCTCTTATCATTCCAGCAATATAAGAAAAAATGTTCCTTTGCTGTTTTTGATATTGCTGTCTGTATTTATTTCTATTTTGTTATAAATTGGATCTATGATTTATATCTTTGTAACATAAATACTTGAAAATTCATTGTAATTTCATTTTCTTTTCTCTTGTAATAGTTATCAGAAATAAATACCTATTGAAGCAAAGATTAACTGTTTAAGTATATGTTATATCCCTGGAGGGGATAAACAGAGAAAGAATAGTGCAAGAAATAATTCTTAACACTAAGGATATATAAAGAGAGATTTATTATACCTCAGTACAATAAACCAAATACACGTACACCAACAAACAGTTAACAAGAATAACAATCAAGAAGGCAATGTCTCTGTATAGGGCGTATACATCCGTCTTGAGAAGAAGGCTTCCGTCTAGTGATGTCTAACTCTCGTCTAAGGTCGATGGCTCTCAACTAAAGTCAAAGACTCTCGTATAGTCACGAACACTCTGCAGTTCGTTCTTGTTCCGGTCCTTTATAACCCAGGCCATACCCATTCCTAGGTAAGACACAATATTTCTCCACAACAGTATAACATTCTTTTTTTTTTGTTTGTCAATTTAGAATAAGGAATAGATGCTGTTGCCTGTCATCAGTCACACTTATAAGCCAAAATAAATTAGAAGAGAAAATAGCATATACTGATTAATTGATTGCAAAACTAACTATTGATTAGGACAGTTAAATTATAAATAAATTTTCTTTGTTAATGAAGAGTTAAGTTTTATGAGAATTATTACACTATGCTGACTAATTTTATACCATTTTTTGCAGAAGATTTTGACAAGCAACCATTTAAAATACAGTAGAGCTGAGGACTGTCCATATATTTACTGTTCTTAAGCTGATTGTAAATGATTTTATTCTGGCTTATAAATTGATCAGCTGACTATATTTTGTATTTCAAAAATGGTGTCACATCTAGGTTGTTTATATGCTAAAACATAACCTTTGAGTCAAATCAATGTCCTATAATAATTAACACTTCATTGTTATAATCAAGGCTTCAAATTAATATCCTAGGGGCGATAGAACATTAATTTTGGATGATCATAAAAATTTTTAATTTAAATATATTTATTCTAAAAACAATTACTTTTTTTTTTTAAATTTAAATCTTACTTTTCACCAACAGTAGCAGGCTTTTAATAAATTATGCATGCACACACCCATAAAGAAAAAATAGACAAAATGTAAGCCTTTTTTAAAAATTGGTGAATAAAACCAGAATGAAGAATCATGGTGGTAGGAATTTAATCTAAATATTTGTATTATTTATCTGTAAATGTGTAAAACATCAGAATCTAATTGAAATAAATAATTTTGTTTAAATAAATAAAGCAAGAAAATTGTATTTTTTCCAATATATATCCTCTGATACAGCAGCAAATGCAGGACAATCTCCTCAAAGATGAAGACTCAAAACAACAGAAATGTGGTTCTACAGAAGGATGCTGAGGATACCATAGATCAAACATGTGAACAAGAACAAGGTTGTGGAGAGAATGGAAACAAAAAGGAAATTTATACTTAACATCAGGAAGAGACAGTTGAAGTTTTTGGGACACGTAATGAGGAAGGTGGGCTTTGAGAATCTGATACTCACAGGGCAGATAGAGGGAAAGAGAGACAAGAGAAAACAGTGCATGACATACTCAATGAGCTTAAGTAAATGGATGACAGAGCAGGGTTTGGGAAAAATAACAAGATAAAATATATTAAGAGCTATGAAGGACAGGAAGATGGGGAGGGCCAAGATCGCTTACGTCCTGAAAGGGCACAATACATAAAAGAAGAAACCCATTATAAAATACCTTAATATATTAAGAAACCACCTCAAAATATCAAAAGAAAAACTGCCTCACTTGTCCATAAAATTATACAATTGTGCAAACTAATCAATAGCTACTTTTTTCACTTTTCATTAAAATTTCTAGAAGCAAAAATTTAGTTTACCTAAAATTATTTCAATAAATTACTTGTATGTTTGTATAATTTTTAGAGTCCGACTCATTTAAACACATACTTAAAAACAACTTACTTACGATACATAGATGACTTTCTTCTAATATACACTCATAATAAGAATCTACTAAACAAACTAGAACCTACTATTGAACTTACACATGAAATAGACAAATCTCTACCTTTAATCAACATCCTAGTTATACAAAACATTAATAAATTAGATTTTAATGTTTATGGAAAAACAAAAATGATTTAATCAATTTTTATTCCCACCATAGCCAAAAAAATAATATCATGACTAGTTATAAATTTTTACCCTTAGAATATGTAGCCAAGAATTTTTTTTTTTTTTATCATTTCACCCCAAGCAAGGCATTCCACTGCCATTGTTGCGCAGGGGGGTTACATTGAAAAAAGTGCTGAGAAAGAGTGGTTAGTTATAGGAAATGCCAAGAGGAGGGTGATATACAGATGAGGATACCGAGTATGGGGGTGGGGTAGATGGGAAGGGAGTTTGAGAGAATGGGTGTGAGTTAGTGTGATAAGAGGTGTCTATTGACCTTACATTTAAATTCCTGGAGATTGTAGCTGTCGGGGAAGCAAGTATATGTAAGGGAATTCCACAGGCAGGAGGAGTTAGAGTAGAAATTGCGGTTACATTTTATCTGTTTCACTGTAAAAGGGTGGGACCTAGTTGCTAATCTAGTATCTCATGCAAATTCATACCTAGGGGGCACCAGTGATCTAAGTTCATCGGAGCAGAAACTATGAAAGTATCTATAGAAGAGGCACAGGGAAGCCACATCATGCCGGTGAGAGAGTGACTGCAGCCGAGCTGCCAATACCTAGAAAAAATGTTTAGACTTCTTCACCACCCAAATCATTTCATCCTCAATGCTAAAAAATGAGCATATACAGTGCACAAGTCCTAAAAAGTAGGCACCATCACATAGGCACTTCTGACAAAAAAAAAAAACAACATAAAATTCATAATCTTACCCTCAAACACTATCAACAAAATATAAAAACAAATTAGCTTTGCCATACAGTAGAATCTTTACCACCACCTCCAAGACAATCAGAGATATATTTAGAAAGAAAAATAGATCCAACACCACATCATATGCCAGGATTTATGACATAAAATGCCAGTAATGTAGGAGTGGTATCCTATGCAAATTAGATGAGTTGTATTTAAGTGCTAAGCCACTATCGAGGCTCCATTATGTCACACGTAATGGTGTACTATGTATTGATATACACCAGGCATGACAGTAGGAAGAGCTACATTGATGAAACATCTAAAAGTCTAAAAGCCAGCATCTATGAACATAAGAAGAACCTATGTCAGCAAACCCTTTAAACCTGCTTGTAATGCACAGAAACAAAACAGGTCCTAACTTTGATTTTATAAATGCCACTCTAATTAGAAAAGGGCATAATTCTTTGTGCAGGAAATATTTAGAGGGAGTGCTAATAAATATTTTACCATCTATAAATATATGTTAAACACATTATTATATCACCAACATTTATAAAATCCATACTTAAAGAATCTAAGATATGTCTACCTACATCTATAACTAGTGTAACTTAAATTCTTTCAACCTCACACAAAACATCCCTAAATCAACATGCAGACAACCAAACATGGATAAAAATGCTTACCAGACACACACAAACTAATACACATTATAATCCAAATCCTAGATAGACAAACATATGAATTTTTCTTCTTCTTTTTCATGTGTTGTGTCCGTTTAGGACGTAGGTGATCATGGATACCACTTGGCTCTGTCTCTTGTCGCTCTCAATATTTTTTCCTTTTGGTACCTCTCCCAAACCCTGCTCTGCCATCTATTTGTTCAGGCCTATCAAGCAGGTCTCATACTGCTTTCCTTTGTCTCTCTTTCCCCCTGTCCTGTGAATATTAAATTCTCCAGGCTCTCCTTCCTCATTAAATGTCCCAGAAACCTCATTTGTCTCTTCCTTATGTTAATTATGAGTTTTCTCCTCATTTCCATCCTCTCCAACACCTCATTGTTAGTCACGTGCTTAGTCCATGGTATCAACATCTTTCTGCAAAACCACATTTCTGCTACCTCAAGCCTCTCCTTCATCCTTGAGGAGATCGTCCAATATTCACTGCCATACAGAAAAACAGATATCACATAGCAATTCAGCACTCTTTCCTTTGTTCCCAATGAAATTTTCCTGTCTTTCAGTACTTCAGTTAGCTTTTGAAATGCATTTCACTTGAATGCTACTTGATAAGACAGATGCATGTGAGGTCTGCTTAACCAATGGAAACAGACAACACAAAATTTAAAAATACAAGAATTTTTTTTCTCCTCCATATTTCATTTTCTAATGAAGCTTTGATAAAGGCAAAACATTTAATTTAATAAACATTTCCTATTTGTTCCTTCTCCTATCATTCTGTTGATCAAAATTCAGTAAAACTTGAATAAATTAACAAATTAGTTATTTTAAAATAAAATTTTTAAAATATTTTAATTTTTTTAAATGTATTTATTGAACATTTTAATGTTGTTTTCTATTATGTCATGAACAAATATAAATGATAGCAAAATTTCAAAAATTTAATTTTGATATATTTAAAAATTTTTTAGAATGCTTTTGGACAATGGTGAAAAAAGTTAGTCTGAAGCCCTGGTTATAATGTTGTTGTTTGTGAAGCATTAAGACTGAAAATGAGTTGTTCAATTGCATCTTTTGTCCTCTATAGATGATTGGCTCAGTTCTTAAAGAGAAACACTTGTTAGGTAAGATCATAGGATTACTAATAGAAATATTCTAATAGGATAATTAACACATTTATAATTTGTAATATTTACCAGAATGTAAAAATTGTCATTTTGATTTTTAAAATAATATTTTTATGAAAGCAAAATTATTTTTAATTACTTCTGAAAGTAAAACATCTTTGTTTACTATTCTTTTCTTTATTAGATATTTTTGCTTTTAGAAAAAAAAAAAAATTTTTTTTTTCTAAATATATTGTCTGAATAAAAAAATATATATGTTATTTAAATCCAGGGTGGTTGTTATATATGGCTACAGCTGCCTGAGTCACTAGATGGTGAAGCAATTCTTCCAACTGCGGAACAAAAACATAAAGTTAGTTACAGACCAGGAAGCAGGTAAGAAATTAACAAGTATGGTAGTTGAGAACAGTTTATATTTTCAAATACCCAGTACTCGAAAACAAATTAAAAAAAAAAAATTGACAAAGTTTAACATTCACACTCTAAAAACACCCGGAAAACAGTATATAAAAAAGATGGTTTCCTCTTAACACCACTGTTACTGTATTTTATTTGTATTTTTATTGCGTTTTGGAAATCTATTTTTCAGAATTTTAATAAAGCCTAAATGCATGAAACTGGATTTATACATTTTCTTTGCTCTCAAACTATCAACTAAACTGTGTGATAATAACAACAAAGCAAAAGACAATATTTCACATTTAAATAATATAAATTCATAAATATATATTATGAAGAATAAGATTAGCTACAAAACTCCAGAGTATATTGTAAATAAGTCTCTTCTCTCCATAATATTCCACATTGTCAAGAATAATAGTTACATGTTGCCTAGGCATATTTCCTATATATTTATCACCTAATTTATAAGTTCTTAACAGAATCATTACAAGAGGCCAATAACTGACAATCTATTAAGTTGAGTCATGAATATGATTTTTGTTTGAAGTATAGATTAGTCAAAATGTTGTGTTGACAACCACAAGTATGCAAACAAAGGTGTTCATGTGTTTTAATATTTGATATGTTATAGATGATACTTCCACACTACTTCAACACAAAGTAATTCACTTATTTAAACAATAAACACAAATGCAAGTTCATTTTTAAATTTACAATCTTTATGAAAATTACATCATTTTATTTTTCCAACAACTTTCCCAAAATGTTTATTAGGGTAAATATCTTTTATTTTGTCTTTTTTATGCAGTTTCAACTATTTTATTCTAGTCTATCTCTATTATAAAAAATATAAACTAACACAGGTATTTACCATGGTTAAATATTACCCATTGCAAATACATTCCAAATTAGGCATTTGATAATTTATTTTAGCAAACTATTTTAATTGAACATTATAGATTTTTTTTCATCTCAGTTGTGTAGCAATATAAATTTACAAACAAGTGATTATTGCTTTCCAACTATCAACATTTATATACAATACTTTAAGGTTGGTAGTGTATTTTTTTTGTTAACAATAGCGAGAAGCTTGCATCGTATGTATATTCTCATATAGATTTATAATGGTATTTTGTGAATGGTATGCTGATAAGCATTTGTATAACATTGACAGTTTAAGTGTTATGCCCTCACCACCAAATTTGCAATAATGTTTTTTGTTTTATCTTTAATAGTTTTTTAAAAAAGTTGTTTTTTCCACTTTTAAATACTTATTTTTTCTGAGTACTTTGCACAGTGTCTTATGATTCTTGAACTTCAGTGATAAATTAAGACTTGAAACAGCTGCTTTTTATAACTGCATCCTTATCTATATAAATAAAACTGAAAATGTGCATCAGTGCATATCCTGATTTCTATTAACATACACTCCCATATTTTTTATTTGATTTGTTTCAAAACTTACACACCCCTTGCAAATTTATTATTCTACACAACAAAGAAAAAGAAATTGCACATGGCCCTCAGTATAATCTTTGTTTTAATTTCTTATTTTTAAGTAATTTTTTTGTTAAAGGTAAGTTCAACACAGTAACTTTTACATGGAGATTAACTTAAAAAAAACCCCAAAAATACAAGAGTTATCTCCCGTATTTAATGTCAGCAGATGTGTGAGGGTTGCATAAAAAAAAATTAATAAGTAGACTTATACTCTTTCCATCCTGTGCAATGCAAGTACTTACTGTTAGTAAACATTAAAACAATCAGGGGAAACTAATACTTCATACATTATATTCTTTTAACAAATGCTCATTTACATTATTTACACTCTGATTACTGTACTCATCTTTGTGGTTACCACATTTCATCTTGTGCTCTCCAGTCTTCATTCATGTTGTAGAGCAGCTGACACCCCTCTAACACACTCAACAAGGGCTTGGAGAATCTGATGCTCACAGAGGGGAAAGAGAGACAGGAAAGCAATGCATGACACACATGATGGGCTTGAGTAGATAGATGGCAGAGCAGGTTTTGGGAAGGGTAATGGGAGAAAGGGTGTTAAGAGCTACAAGGGATAGGGAAACGTGGAAGGCTATGATTGTCTACACCCTAGAGGGACATGGCACATAGAAAAAGTCTGAACTACCCAGTTCAAGTACTTAGACTCAGTGGATACAGGGCAAGTAATAACTGAGCAATACTAAATAAGAATAAGATGAGACATCCCTAGACTTGGACAGCAAAACAAGAACAAGTTACTCCTATAAATTAAATAAAGGATTCAGTTTGAAATTGCCTGAAGATTATCTAGATTGACAAACACCTGATGAGGGCTGGAGAGCATAAGGATCAAAATGTGATAACAACAAAATATTGACAATGTTTTAAGGATAAATAATGATAACTCTTTTAACCACTATAGAGAAACTATTTTACCTTCCATTAGTACAAATGATGCTAGTCTCCCAGAAAGCAACACACTGCGCCTTCTTGGCCCCATTCTCTCAAATGACCTCAAGTGGAACTACATTGAATCAATAGCTACATCTAACACTAAGAAGGTTGGGTCACTGTGCCAGACCAGAAAGTTTTTCTCATCAGAATCCATTTTTCCCCCATTTATAAATCTACCATTTTTCTGTTGCCATGTCTGGTTGGGTAATCCTGCTATTCAAGAGTTTCTAGACAAAATCAAAAGGAGGAACTGTAATGTAATCAATCCCAATTTAGCAGCTTAACTTCAATCACATTCTTATTGATTGGATATAGCTGGTCTTTTCTACAAATATTTTCACAGCTTCTGCTCTGACAAGCTTCCTTCCCTGGTACGCTGACCATATGAATATACTCATGCTACTAGATTGGCCTCAAAGCCCACTCTTTTATTGCCAAACCAGTCAATTGTAACCACTGCTTCTTTGCTCGCACTTCCCGCCTGTGGAACTTCCTTCTGATTACTTTCGTGATAGCTACAACCTCCAAAAGTTTAAATGCAGCATCATTGCCATCTTCTATCTCCTTGATTCCCACCTTTCTCTTATCCTTTCATTGACATCCCCTGTACCTTGTTTTTTTCTCTCACTGTAACCTCCTGCACACCAGTGGTGCTCCTGTCTTGCTTGGGGTGAAATAATAAAAAAAGAAAAAAAAAAGCTACTCATCTCAGAAAGTATCATTTTACATGTTTTGCATTCATTCAGTTATCATTGTAAAGATAAATAGGTAAATACTGTTATCATTTAATAACTTTTAAAGTCCTATATTTAGTTAATGAAATTGCTTTACAGTTTAAGACATTTAATGAATTAAATCTAATATCTTATTCAATTAAGTTTAACTATAGTGTTTTTTTTTTCTTTTCTGATGTAAAAATTTTAAAGATTATACTATTTGATGAGTTCTATTGACTTCAAAGTGGAAAATCCTGTCTTGGGTAGAAAAAAAAAAAAATTTTTAAATTCATAGAATAAATAACTAGTGAGACTTATCTGATGTTTTATGGGATAATGCAAAAGCTCTCTACTTAGCAAACTAATATAAAATTTTAGAATGACTTGTTTACAAATATAGTACAAGTAGTATATGTAAAAGTTTAATTTTGGATCATAACAGAGTTATTTTATCACAGACCAATGTCATCATTTTTATGTTAAAAAATATTCTTTTCTTTTAAACAATTGCAGATTTTCCTATGCAAAAAATTTCAAGAACTTTATACGCATCTCTCTTAGTTTCTGTGAGGAGGAATTGCTAGCTCCAGGTGCTCTCCGTCTGTGCAGATATCTTGAAGAATGCTGGAAAGACAAAGCTTGAAGTTTCATGAAACACCAGAAAGAATAATTGTCAAACAACTTATTCCATACAATTTTATGTACTGCAGTTGCCAAAACATTGGTATCTTTAACTTTTTTATAAAAATAAAGATTTGGGGGAAAAAAAAAAAAATTCAACCATTCTTAGGTAGATAAAATCATTTTGGAAAAACTGTTTCAGTTAATATCAAACCCATTTTTAAAATTGGTGGAAGGAAAACTTGTTACAAATTATTAATATTGAAAAAATTTACAAGTTTTCATATAAAAATTTTTTTTTTTTTGAAGGAATAGTTATGAATCTTGATCACTATTTTCATCTTAAAAAAATAAATAAAATAAAATAAATTTTTTTTAATTAATTGGATGTTATCAAATGTGACTTTTTTTGTATCATCCCATTAAGGGGGAAAAAAAAAGATCTCTATACATTTATAAAAATAATTCATACAAGCAATTTTATTTCCAGAAAAGATAAATGTATGATAGTTCATGTCTGCAACAAAATGACAGTGTGAGTTGCAAGGTCCAATTAAATTTTTATTACCATTTATTCACCAACATATGAGCAACTTTCAAAATGCTCAAAAAATTATTCAGGATAAAAGGCCAAGCTTGTTGGTGAACTGCTCAAGATAACTGAACTGTGTAATCCATGCATCATGTCATAGGTCTGTTTATGACAGGACAAGGTGCTTAGTTTAGTGTCATGAATGTTCAATTTTTTCAATTTTTTTTAATGAGTATTTATAATATTCACTAAAAAACAAAAAGTCCTGGCTCCACAGTAATTTTTCTCCTAATTTATCTGATACAATAAGAAGCTGATTAAGAAATAAGAATTTCAAAGTTTTTTGAAGTTACCTTCAGCAATTAAGGTTGGGAATGATACTTAAAAAGGTTCTAATTTTCTTTTTATATATAAAAAAATGTTTGGACAGTAGTAGCAAGTTTTCAGCCTGAGCAACATCCTAAAATCTGACTAAACATTAAATTTTATTTATTTCTACCCCTTATAGCATGGGATGAGACCTTTTCAGCATGTGTGTAATATATAACAATTCTCATAAATTATCACTAGCTTGCTCTGCTCATATCTTTTACGTTTTTTTTCTTCTAATGAATTAATGGATTTTTGTTTATTCATGACATTTTTATTACTTCAAATGTTATTGTTAGTAGATACCTATATTTAAGACATTTTATTGTAGAAATCTTATTAAAGAAAATGCAACCTGTTTAAAATAATAGATTAATAAATGAAAATCCATTAATTTTTTAAAGATATTGTTTTGTTTATGTCTCAGGTACGAAACTGAGCAGTTATGACTTTCAAAGAAATCTGAACAAGTGTGCTTTAAAGACAAATAGAACCTTGCTTGATTATGAAGCTCTTTATAGCCAAGTGATCAAAAGTACATTGGATCAATGAACAGTTTCTCCTGTAAAAGGAGATATAAGTTCGAATTCTGCCAGCGAATGCAATTTTCTTTAATGAGATTTCTCAAATGCTCAAGCTGGTAGACGAAAAAAAAAAAAAAAAAAAAAAAAACAACAACTATTTAAAATAAATGGAGACTCTACTCAAATATGGGTATCCACTAAAAATAATGTTTAAAGTGTGTGTGTACACACACATTATATATATAGTACTGGTGTGGTGTTAAAAGTGCTCAGTGTAAAATAACAGAGCTAAGATTTATATTAATAAATATACATATTGGTAGCACAACTCAGAATTGTGCTACCAGTGAAAAAAAAAAAAAAAAAATGGATATTATTAGTGTGTGTGTGTGTGTGTGTGTGTGTGTGTGTATATATATATTACACACACACAAGTATAGGGTAGGTATGGATTGAGTAAAAATTTTGGATTCAAAGAAACACTATTTAAAAAAAAAAAGAAGCTCAATACAAAGTACAGCGAATAATATTTAGAATTTATAACAAATGTTATATCACTACAAAAGTAACTATTTTGTGGTGATATTATATCATGTTAAAACATCACTATAAAGTAGATATTTTGTTTCAACACTTCTTGTTAAGTGATGGACCATCATTTGACAAGAAACAAGTGTTGAAACAAAATACTTATTTTGTAGTGATGTTATAACAAACTTATGTTAAAAATTTTAAATAAATATTATTTGCTCTATTCTGTATTGAGCACTCTCAAGAATAGTTTTTCTTTTTGGAAATTGGAATTTTATTCCATCCATACTAACTATATATATATATATATATACACACACACACAAACAAACAAATGGTGTCACTATGGGTTCAGCTATCAGTCCAACATTATCAGAATTCTACATGTCAGCCTTAGAATAAAATAATTTATACCAATTACACTGACAATATATTAACTAAAATTCTGACAAAGCCTGAAATCCGAGAACCAGAAATTGTTCTTAATGTAACATGAAAGTAACATCATTAATAGAATCCTATTTTTAAGGCATATTAATCAATTTAAATAACTTTAAAATTCAACTGCAAAAATAAATATCTATTAACATCAACCCATGCCATCACATCTATATATTCTCAACATGTATAATATTCTATAACTCAAAACAAATTAACAATGAATTCCGTAACTAAATAAAATTAAACTAACCTTAAAAGAAATTAACAATACAAATAATAAAACAATATTAAACCACCTATACAATAACCAAAAACTAGATGACAAAAATTTTAACTAATATATAACTGATATATATAGCCTATCAACAAAAATAAACTGAACTTATTACAAAAAGTTAAAATCAAATTTGTTGAGGTTTTTTTTTTTAATCATTGGTAACAATGATAAAAAAAAAAACCTCAACAAATTTGTTTATGAATTCACTTCAAGAGTCTCAAAGATAACACATACATTGATTACATAATCAATCCATCATGTTTGTTAACTTATCCAATAATAGCCCAATCAAATCACAACCAACACAAAAAATATTTATAACTTAAAAATATTAGATATTAGAAGTGTTAAGCATAAAAGACAAACAATCCAACATCAATAGGATTTCACTCACTTCAGGAGAAAACATGCAAAATTTATTTCACAACTAATAATGAAGAATGTCATGACACCACAAACTGCTGCATGAAGATATAACACTTGTAAACAAAGAGAAAACAATAGACACAAACCAATCAGTAAACCCTCTTTGATAATGGCCTTTCAAAGAAAAAAGATTTTAAAAAAACTTAAAAATTTCCCCTCTAAACTAGAAAAATGATCTAAATCATAGAAAAAAGAAAAAAAAAGAAAACAAAATAGAATGTTAACATTTCATTGGTTTTCAAACCTGCATAAAAATTGCTGCCGAAATATAAGATGTATTTTTTGTAATTTATTCAAACAAATAATCGTTCATTTAAGTGAAATTTACACTAGCAGGCACTTTCATTAAAGAAGCTAATCATTACTTTTCATGTTTTTTTTTCTTACTTCTCTGCTTAAAACTACTAGAGTATTACTCAATTTAGACGCTGTAACAACTATCACATGACAGACATCCCAAGTGGATATAAATTAATTGGAAAATTATTTTAAGAAATGAACATATCAGTTAAGTGATAACAAAAATATAGTAAACAATCTTTTAGAAAGAAAAAATTCCTAGAGAAATATTGGTTTATTAAAAAAAAAATTTAAATCATAAATTATGAATATTTCTGCATGAAAATTTTGTATTAAATATCAAAAGGATGAATGTGCAATCTGAAGATTCTGTGTCAGAAATTTTTTCAGAGTAATATAAGTAAATAAATAACCACTAAGAATGATGTTCAAAACCTGTAAATTTGTGATTACATGAAGAGAAAGAGGGAAAGGAGGTAAAAGCTAAGGAGGAGGGAGCTACTGGCAATTCCAGGGAGGTAACTCGTTGGTATACACTGGATGATATATCATTTAAATAAAAATAAAATAGGTAGATTTACATTTTAAATATAAAATAAACACAGATGTACATTGAGAAAAATCCCTTTATTTCATGAGATTTTTGGGTTCTAAATTAAAAAAAAAAAAAAAAAACGAAATATTTTTTGTAAAACATTAGTTTTCCCTGTTTAAAACGAGTTACTGTATCAATTAACTGAAACAAGTGAAGAAAAAAGCATGATGTTTAGGAATTGGACATATCTAGTGTTACATGTCACAAAGTATTAGTGATTTACTGAAAACTTGGTAATAGCAATGTTTTCTTTTGCTTTAAAGATAAATTAAAATATTATACTCTCAATCATTAGTGTTTGAGATTGTGTGAAATCCTGATTACACAATTATTTTTTAAGGAGGTGGGGGCATTTTAAATGGTATTATGCCTATTTTTGAATAAAACTTGGAGACTAAGGGAAAAATCAGACCCCTCACAATGTTACATTTGCGTTGAGGAATTAAAGCAATGGAGAAAAGGCTATTTTTAAAATTCCAGTGAAAGAAATCAGGATTATGGTAAAAATTATTTTGTTCCTGCAGAATCTAAGGCTTAAAAAAATTCTATCAGCAAACAATAAGTGATCAATCACTCCACATGTTAAACTTATGTAGAAATTCAGGGAATGAAAGAGAGTATTGTAGATAAAGTTCAATAATTTGTTACATGTTCAAGCAATAAGCTGTTCTTTTTGAATAAACTTAATGAAGCAGACATCAGTTTTTCCAAAGATGCTGCAAAGCTTTTGGTATCTAAATTAAGGAGAGAGAGAGAAAAAAAAAAAAAGAAAACAACTTATATTCAGTCACAAATTTCTCTGGTTGCCAAAACAAAAATATTTGGCACTGTATTTCAATTCAAAGATGACAAACAGCATAAAATAAATTATCTTTAAATGATTTTTTATCATAAATATCAGTAGCCAATTGGGTATTCAGTGATATCAAGTAAGGTACAGGAAAGTGTTTCTTAGTTTAAGTGCCAGATTGGCAAGCAGAGACTGATAGAGACATTATATTTTGCCTTGAAACTATATTGTTTCAAATGGCTGGAATTGAGGAAATCAACTATGGGATATTCTTTCATAAACATGTTACTCATCAGTAGCAATTTGGGGATCCTGTAGCATCCGATGTTTTCAGCATAGTCCACCATATACATAATAACAAACATATATACATGGGTTTTATTGATTTTACGCCATTCAAAGAATACCAGTTTATTTTATGTTGCTGAAGGAAAGGACTACCCAAAGTTTATTCCAGACATTTGGTATAGATTACACTGTAGACTAGTTATAGGTTTGCTTGAAAGAATTACTAATTCTTAGTGGTAATAAATACATATCAATACCTGTTGCTCATTTTTCTGCATTTAAAAGAAACATCAAAATTTGGCAAATGCCTGATAAAATCTATAAAAAGTTAGATCATCTATAGAGACTTAAAAAATTGTGTAGGTTACTGGATCAGCAGCCATTAGAAAAAAAATCCCAAATTTTCTGAGGGAAAGCAGAATCAAATTTTGAGTTAAAAAGAATGAACACTGGTAACAAAAATGTAAAATAAAACCTGGCATGGAGAATTTTAAAAAATGTTAATATTTCATATTAAGCAGTTTACCAAAAACCTATTGAAAGACATGCACTGATTTAGATATTTATGCCAAAGGTTGCTTGGTTTGTCTGAAGGATCTGATAATCATAAATAAAAATCAAATACTAAACATCTAAAAGTAATATTTAACATCAACTTTTTTTTAAGGCAGAATTAAAAGGTATGATGCATCTGGAATGAGAGGATTCGATAATCATTCAAAGAATTTAAAAATTCTTAGGTAATGAAAATCCAAATTACAAGAAATATAACAATTAAGTTTAAGGAGTTAGATTGTGATATGAATTTCAAAGTTCACTTTTTGGATTTGCAATCTTTTTTCTGTAAGAGTTAAGAAATGAAAGGAGGGTATCGGGAATACTGAAATATCAGCAAAATGGTTAAAAAAGAAACACAGAGAAACCCTTTATAGCTGCCTTGTAAAAAAAAAAATACTGAGTCTATATATATATATATATATATATATATATAATATATATATGTGTGTGCGTGTGTGTGTGTATATGCTTTTATTGATTACATTGGAAAAATATTTTTGTATAAAACTAATTTAAAACAACGATCCATGAAAATTTCTTTACTGTGTTCATAGCTATTCCAAACCGTTTTTTTTAATGAACAATATTGCAGACCTATGTAACTGGTTACTGCTGTTTTAAAGTAAATACAATTACTAACAATTTCAAAGATCACACAATTTGTAATGAATAACTAAGACTCAAACTTCAATATAAAATATCTAAATTGTAAACAAAATTTAAATATTCAGTAATATTTACCGATGTATTAATGTATTATCTAAAAGTTGTATTATATATATATATATATATATATATATATATATATATATATCAAATAAATGAAAAAAGTGAACAGAGATGTAAAAAGTAAAACCATAAACTTTTTCAAAAGCAAATATGAAAGAATAAGCAAGTACAGCATGATATTGAGGGAAACTAATGGGATACAATATGATTGAAATAGTAAGATCTACATTCACAAGATAAATTAAACGAGAATAAAATATAATCTGAAAATATACTTGGGGAATTTGTGCTTTTTTTAAAAATTTTTTTACATTTGATTCAGTAAAAGTTAAAAGAAACATTATTTGATAGTTTCTCTATAAAACAAAAACAAAAAAATGATTAAAAAAGAAAATGCAAAAAGCTTCAGATTTAAGAAAGTGATTCAGTTTGTAAGTTTTTTTTAAGTTTAAATTATCAACCAGATTTTCTATCTTAAACCAGAGATGTACTCATTTTTGTTTACAAGGTCAGTGTATGTGTGTGAATATATATATATATATATATATATATATATATATATATATATATATATAGAGCACACATACACTGAAAATCATGATTGCAAAAGCCCCACCTTCCACTAAAGTCAAACCATATAGGAAAGCATCCAAAGTTTCTAAAAGTACTAATTTTTTTTACTTGTGCACTGTAAAATAATTAGAAACTTAATTTATCTACAAGAATGAAAGAAATTTAAAAAAATAATTAGTTTTCTGAATAAAAGAAAAACGTTATCAATTTGCCTTCATTAGCAGTCATATAAAAAATAATTTTCATTCATGTTTAAAGACAAAAAAAAAAAAAAAAATTTTCCATGGCAGCTTTAAGTAAAATATCATATCAGTGACAATTGCCACAAATAAGAGTGGCAAACTGCTTTTATATAATATATTCAATAGCATTTTTTTAAAAATTAATGTTCATGTTCTAACAAACTAATATCATAAGGACTGCAATGAGTAAAGATTGTTTAAGATGTTCAATGCAGAGCACTAGAAATAAATACACCAAAATAGATAGCTGCAAATGTAACTTACAAAGTCCTAACAACCATTCTATGTATAGGAATGAGATTCACATAAGTATTAAATTCAAGCTATGTAATTTTATTATTGAACACATGAGAATTATATATAATCATTCAATTTAACTCTATAGTCAACAGTGATACATCACATATATATATATATATATTATAGAAATATATATTATAGAAATTACTTTAAAATGATATCAATAAGGACTTAATTTCTCTTTCTCTCACACACGCATAGGAACAAATTTCCTTTCAAAAAGGAAACTTATTTCATGGGGAAAAATTATCTAGGGTGAAACGCTAACCTGTAAAAATACGCTTTATAAAATATCTCACAGCTGTGAAATCAAAGAAAATACTGCTAGTTTGGTGGACAAGTTGCAATAATATCAAATGAATCAAAGGTTGCTCATTTACAATATTTTAAGGTAATTAAGATTTGTTTCATTCAATTTCTGAGGATAATAAAATCAATTCAATTTTAAAATTACTTCATAACTAGTGCACACCAACAAGTTCAAAAATGAAATTAGTGAATAACCAGGTTGAATACAGGCCAGGAACATGGACGTTAACAGGAAAAACAACACGCATCAGTATTTGAGACTTTATTGCATACACACTGGACACGTTGATGGAACACGTAGAGTAACAATGTGAAACAACAACAGTTAGTGTGATAAACAGGTATCACGTCATTTCTTACAGTTTAGAGATAGTGGGATGGGAGAGTGATTAGCTGATTAAGTCATTTGGATTCCTTTTTTTCTGGTCATTAAAAAAAAATTCTTCTACCCAACAAGTGATAAGGAAAAGTGGAATATCTATTAAAATGGATAAAGTGGGATAAAGTCTGTAAACAGTGAAATGACTTATTAACAAACAGTGAGGAGACCAGCTTCAGATCAGAACACGATGCACGCACACATACACACAACACTGACATCCCAACATTCAAGCACAAGGTAAATTTTGGGCTGGGGTTTCTAATCATGCCTTTGATGACAATGAAATACGAAGTGTTAGGGGATTAGGGTGTGTGAAAGAGAGTAGCTGGACTGGCTGACACTGGTTATTTTTTAATAACAACCAAAAATATAACTCCCAAATGTATCCTTTGTATTTTGTCATTTTCTGTCAAATTTAAAAAATAAAATTTACGATAGTTCAGCAGTGACAGCTTGTTAAATAATCATTAAAACAGTTTCTGAATTTATGGTTCCCAGGGTTTGGAAATTGGTAAGGAGAAATTTAAATTATTAATAATCAATTTATAGTACATTAGGTGCAACAATTCTTTTTCGTTTTTGTTTATTTTTGTGAAAATATTGCCATCTTAGTTGTTTTGCTTCTATGCTTTTGACATTATTCCTACCAGTGATGCCACAGCAGCTTTATGTCAGAATAAACTGATAAAGTTCACTCTTAATTGGGGGCAAGAAATTTTTTTTTGTTTTTTTACTATCATTATGATTGCTGCAGTGGTAAAATAATATCCTTATATATAAAGCAATAAAAGACCAAAAAAAAAAAAAAGAAAAAATTATGCCAGTGATCAGGTAAAATACTAGTTTGCCAACATGTTATTGTGTGTGTGTTTGTGTATATAAATATAGATATAGATATCTCCCCAATGTGCTGACTAATTTTCAGCCCTTTCTACCATTTTTATCTAAACAGTCCAGCAAAATATTAGTTCTAGAATTGCCATTTAAAATAAAACAGCCTAACTATTGTAATAGGTCCATGTTACTGATAATACACACATTTATACAGAGATACTACTAAACAGTCTAATTAATGACCATATTATAAAGGTGAAAGGGATTTGAAGTAGCAAAATTTCAAATCAAGAGACTTATGAGAGTGGTAGCTACTTATAAAATCAGTAATGTTTATCCAAAAATCTCTTGGGGAATAAACAAAATTTGATGTTTCTAGTTTTACTAATTTACCTGCATGTGCATTAATGAAAGAGAAAAATCAAAGGAATTGAATATTTTAGTGTTGGTCATACACTGAACAAGAAATAAATAATAGGAAAAAAAAAAAAAAGTGGTAAGCAAAGTAAGACATCAAAATGAGATGAATAAATGGCAGATAACATGGCCTTTATCAGGAATGAGTTTTTTGTTTTTTAAACACTCGAAAAAGATTTCTTGAATTTAAGTTTGTGGAAAAGGAAATAGGAAGGAATGAAAAATAAAACATACAATAGATTTACAAACAGACTTTCTTTTATCTGATCATTTCTTTCTTAAAGATTTTAATTCCAACAGCTGTTCCTCTCATTCTGTGGTTGGGATAGCAGAGTGGAGATATTAAATATAACACCACAAAGTCAATTATAATTATTATTAATAATGATAATTATATTAGCGTTATTAGGTGCATTGAGGTATTCCTCATTTTCCTGCCAGATTGATCCTGGATGATTACAGGATCAAACAATTAGACACACAGAACACAAACATGCACACAGGAAAAATAAAAAAAGAAAAGAAAATGAAGAAATATAAAGAGAGAAAAGATGTGACAGTGGAGGGTAACAAAGCTCTAATGAGAATTAGTAAGTCGAGCTTCTTAAGATGACTATTTACAGAAGCTTACAGTTAGAGAGAGAAAGAGAAGAAAAAAAGCAATATAAGAAGTATAAAAATAGGGTACTCTGATTTTTGTTTGATTAAATAATGGATTTTTGAGGGAAGGGGTATTTTTTTCCTTTTCTCCACTAGTCTGTCCAGACTTTCAATCAGAAGCAGCAGCACTCACTCGCTCGCTCACACACACAAAGCACAAAGGTCATATGAGAAAAAAGGGATGGGTGGGCAGACAGACTGCAGTATTGTACACAGTACAGACCTTAGCTGGCAAGCAAAAGGATGCAAGCAACAGCAAAAAAATTATAAATATGAAAGTGAATAAACAAATATTAAGTTAAAAAAAAAGAAAAAGAAAAGTGTTATTACAGGCAAGTTAAAAATAAAATAAAAATGTTGTAAATATATAAATGGCAATGCAATATTTGTAATTGTGTGTAGAGAGAGAGAGAGAGAGAGAGAAAAACCATATAGGTGAGCTTATACAAGGTAATCAGCCAGGTTGAATAGCATTTTTATTGTACACAGTACAAATGCTAGTTATAAGGCATAAGAGAGTTCTTACTGAATTAACTAGCAGATCATGGAGTAGTAGTGCTACTGCACAAACGAACATTGGCTCCCAGGACTCTAAAATTGCATCACATCCAATAGAAAAAAAAAAAAAAAAAAAAAAAAAATCGTTTATTTTTTTTATTTTATTCATTTATTTTTTTAATTTTTTTTTTAAGTAATTTTCTTTGTGTTTTATTTTTTTCTTTTTGTTTTCCCTCTATCTACAGCAAAGAGAAACATTAAGTATATAAAAATGTTCAATTACTAAAAACAAGACACAGCAAGAGAGTAGTATAGTTAGATGTAATGAGCTCAAGTCCAATGATAAGTACATACATAGATCTGATCGATGTTCTGGGAATGATTTTCATTTCATTAGAAAAAGAATTTGAGTTATTTTTTTAATAACTTTTTTTTTTTTTTAAGAGTTTTTTTTTGTCTTAAACTTCACTCTTTGTGAAACTTGTTTAAAATGGATTGTTCAAATTTTTTTAAATTTTCAATGAGTGTGCTCAAATTTGCTTTTAAGTCTTTACCTACAAACAGGTATGTAAAACCTCTCATCCAGTTTTTTTTTTTTTGCATTTTTACAGCAGATGAAAGGCAGTGATAATGCAAGCTTTAATGGAGCTACTGGCCACAGAAAACTGGCAGGGAATAGAATAGCCCTAATAGAAAGGATAAACAGCCAGTAGTAAACCAAGTAGCTGTCAATGTCTGTGTTGTGCTTGCTTTTTTCTCACTGCTGCTGACTTTTGCACCACCACTTTTGCTGCTGCTACATTTACCATCAATTTATTTTTCTACCACCAATACCATTGCTACTGCTGTTATAACCAGAACTTTAAATCAGGGGCTTATTTGTCCCTCCACATCACAAGAGCATTTGAAAAAAAAAAAAAAAAAAAAAAAAAAAATGGTGGAGAGACCACATAAAGGGTTAAAAAATAAATAAATAAAAATAAAGAATAAGATTAAAAAAATAAAATGAAAAGAACAACAACGTTATTGAGACTACTATTATTACTTACTAACTGCTTAAATATTACCACCATTAATATTGATAAGGACATTAGTGTCTCTGCCTTATTCAATCCATAGAGAGAGAGAGAGAGAGAGGGAGGGAGGGAAGGGAAGGAGTGAACATAATAAGATTAACAACTTGGATTGGTGGAGAAAAAAAAAAAAAAAAAAAATTAAAGGTTGCTATTAATATGCCATTACTGCTGCTGTCACATGCAGTCCACAAATCACAATACTCAGATGCACAGATGAATTAA
Organism: Ascarosepion bandense; assembly: GCA_037127315.1. Classification (NCBI taxonomy): domain Eukaryota; kingdom Metazoa; phylum Mollusca; class Cephalopoda; order Sepiida; family Sepiidae; genus Ascarosepion; species Ascarosepion bandense. The sequence goes on along the minus strand of JBBBDQ010000167.1, from coordinate 2,386,353 downwards.
ACGATTCATCTTAGTGAGGATGGGAAAGTGATTAACAAGACAATGATAAATGATAGCAGACATATCACACAGTGCATAATAGAAGAGAGTGTAAAGTTAGAAAGCGGTTTCGAATAACTGAAAGAAGTATAATGGAATATTTTTGCAAGAAGAGAAAATTAAAACACAGAACATTCAGGACTACATGATTGAGGTTAAGCAAAAGTGTGGGATTTTTTGGGGAATACCAAAAGCAGACCAAAATTGTCCATTTTATAGAATATAAAATGGGTTGCATTGAGATTCAAATCTCCAGAATGCTGCCACCTGCCTCTGATCTGTCAGTACTGAGAATGTAGAGGTGGAAGAGAAATTATATTAATTGGCTATATGAGATAAATTAAGACAACAACTTTGTTTCAGCTGGTGTATTGTATCAATAGCAACCAATAAGTAGTAGCAGTAGACCAAGGTTTTATTTAACAGTTAAATCAAGATTGCCAAATCAAAATAATAGTTCAAGTTTCACACCAAGAATCCAATGATAGTTTATTTAGGGAATTTTTGTGATATAATAGATAAAAGCTCATCCTTAATTTCTTTTTTTCTTTCTGTATATACACATTTTAAGATTCATAATGAACTTGCTTTAACACATACACTCTTGTATATTCAAATATGCATACTCCACCACATAAAATCAGGTGCATTACATTGTGTGAAAATAAGCTCCTGCGCTTTTCATATATTGAATCTTCTCTTGAGCAAAAACATCTCTGATAGCGGTGGCTGCCATAGCTTCTACTTTAAAAATTATTATACTTGTCACATCCTTTCTACTAAAATCAATCTAATTGCACAGCCAGTTCAAAGTGCAATGAAAAACAAGTTAATCCTTTAGTATAAATGTCTTTACATTTTTCTTATGCCAAACTACAATGAAAATAATTTTTCCTTGATATTTATAAATTTCATTATCAAACCTGTTTCTGAAAAACAAATTAATAAAAGAATCACTTTGACAAAAAATTTAATGTGAAAAATAAAAATGCACATTATAAAACTGTTTTGCCTTCTCATTTCTTTCTTAAAAGTACTTTATCATTACTCTAGCAGCAAAACTTGCCTCAACCAGACATATAAATATAAGCAGCTAATAGAGAAGGAAGAGTAAAACATACTATCATTCTTTTGTAATGTGAGTAGCACTAAGAGTCCCCATAAAAGAAAAAAATCTGAAGTCAATGAGAAGCAGATATTTGGGCACACCAAGATGAGAAGTGTACATCTATTTTACCATCTGCAGTTAATGCTTAGAAACATGTATAGCCAAGTCAGTATACCATTATTATAGAATTGAAAAGATGTTACTTTTTCAATGCAATAATAGATAAATTAACACAAGACGAAAAAGAAAAAAAAAATCTAAATTGCAGAAAACTTGAGTTTCAACATTTTTAAGTTTTAAGTTTTTTATTGTGCCTTTAAAGATGATGATCAGAAAATAGGTAATGCCTTTGTTGGTGAATGGTTGGTGATAAGCAATCTGATGACTTTAGATAAGCACACACACACACACACACACAATTATGTGTGTGTGTGTGTGTGTATATATATATATATTTATACACACACACACACACGAAAATTAGCAATGACAATAAGCGGGGGGGGGGGGGGGACTAGTAAGTGGGTGTAGTTGATGGAATATGACAATAGATACAAGCAAGAGAGCAGAATCTATTAAGAATGAAAGCTTTTAACAAACATACATCCTGAGCAGTGTACAAATGTATGTATACTAAAAGCACGTACACGCACGCACACAAACACGCATTTATTTACATAATTAAAAAAAAAAAAAAAAAAAAAAAAAAGAACGAGTTAAGTAAAAACATCCATCCATCCATGTTGCTAGAATTATTCTGGGGTAAGAAGGAAAGTGAAGAGGAATGGGTTTACAAAAGCCTGATTATAAAAAAAAAAAATCCCTACTTCCTTCTCGGCATGGTTGTTTAACATGCAATTAACATGCACTTTCCATAATGTTTGCAGAACTCATAGCATTCATATTTCCATCTCTGGAAGAGTATTGATTAATTTAGGTCCTAACAGCAATATATTAAATCCTTCCACACCCCTCTTTTTCTCTAACCCCAATCTCACTTTTTCATAAATGACACAAAGATGTAGGTGAGTGCTTATGATCAGATTGGAGTATAATGAAGTTAAGTTTGTAATAGAGTGTGGTGGAATAAGAGTGTTGTGATAGGCAGGTTAAGTGTCCAGTAGTCAGTATCCAGTGTATACATTGTTTTGCATCTACTGGGATATATATATATTTTTTTAAATTCACAACAGCAGGAGAAAAATACTGACCCCCACCCTACCAACTCACCTTCCCTTATTTCCATTCTCAAGCATATTGAGATCATTTGTTTGTTTGTTTTTTTTTTAATTTTTTTATTTTTATTTTTTAAATAAGTTGGTTGGTTGGTGACTGTCAGCACAAACAGTTTCTTCCTGTTGCTTTTACTTTATTTTTTTTTAACCTCATTTCACCATTAAATTTCTTTTGCACCTACACCTCACAAGCAACATCAACATTATGATCTCAAGCAAATCCAGTATGTTGACAATGCTACTATAGTTTTAATATGAAGAGGTTGTAGGTAAGGTTAAAGAGAAGATTCTTGGAATAAATTACAACCAGACAACACAATGAAAAGAAAGATGGGAAGGAAAAATCTGTAAGGGGTATTGATGGGATGGGGTAAAGAGGGCAACAATGGTATTTTATAAGTCAGTTTTAGCCTGGTTTTTAAGTTTATAAATGTCAATGGTTGTGATAGAATGGTGGTAGTGATGGTTAATGGTGGTGGTAGTGGTAGTATAAAGCAACGAAAAACAGCTTAAGCTGCCCTTCATTGAGAATGTCTTTCCCGCCCCCTTATCCCAAATTGTCATCATGTTGTATTAGTTATGTCAACTGATATTAATAATAATATAATAGTAATAATAGCAGTAGTCAGTGGCATCATCATGGCTCTGCTCCAAAGACAGGGAGCAAGAGAGGAGCTGCCATTGTGTCCAGAAACTGCCAATCAACCAAATATGAGAAATATGATGTAGTATATGGTGAGGGTGAAGACAGCTGTGCACATATTACAAGTCCATTTTACCACTGAGAAGATTCCACCACCTCCAAATACCACTAGTCTTCAGTGTCGATGCATCCTCCTCTGGATGGCAGCAGCAAACAACGAAGAGGAGGAGGAGGAGGAGAAGGAGAAGGAAGAGGAGAAGAAGGAAGGTGTCCGGTGACAGCAACAGCTTCCTGATGTCTAACACTTCAGAGCATTCCTTCAAATGATGCCATTAAGTCACTCTGTTCATTTAAATCAATCTGATTTGCCGTCTGAAAAATAAATATATCATACATAGACAAGTCATCAGGTTTATGATGAAAGAAATAAGTATTTAATATATATATAAAAAACAAAAAACAAAAAAAACGAAGTGTGCAATTTATGAAAGTGAGAATGGTCAGAAGAATGAAATGTTGACAACTTACTGCCTCACGTCGCCGTCGTTCCTGCTCTTTTAACCTTTCTCTTTCTTTCTGCGCATGTAACCGTGTCATTTCCATTTCCTGAACCCGAACAGCTTCTTCATGTTGTGCCATCGCCTGAGCTTTACGTACTTGATCAAATGTTTCTTCATCCTCACGTTCTCTGTAAAAAAACCAAAATTCTCTATAAAAATGCAACAAAAAACAACATACATACAAATGCTATCAAATTAAATGGGAAAAAATAATATTTACTTGTGCAATTTTCCACTTAATGAAAATGTTCTTTTTTAAATTGTGATAGACAATAAAAAAGTGGATATTTTATGCAGTGAGATCATGAAGCAAGTAAAATGAACCTGTACCCTCATCAGAGCAAAGACCAAAATTCAAAGGTGAGGCTGTTTTTCTGGTGTGATTAAAAAGGCAAAAATGAGCACCTTCTAAAGAACAAAATAATTCTGCTCCCAATTGGAGATAGTAAAGGCAGCAATAAACAAGTGTTCAGTCCAAATTAATTAAAAAAAAATAAATAAAAAATAAATGTATATTTCATAAGTATAGCAATTGTTACTTTTTCTTTTGCAACCAGGCAAAAATTGCTACAGCTGGTAAATTTTGACTTATCAGACTTATTCACTTTCAAATTACATCAATTCTAATTGTTACAAAATTAGCTTAATGAAAAAGTTTCAATTTTTTGGAAGTAGGTATCCCAAATTGCTCTAGTTTACTATGTGAAAACGTGTAAAAGTAGTGGAATTCCCTTTCATTTCAATTGCAGATATATTATTTAGTTTCGAGGTTATTTTGATAAAATTAGTATGTAAACAACATTGAACTTATTCTCTTTATAAAGATCTAATTTTGTCTCATACCTGATGATTAGTTTTTATTGTGTCTCTTTAAATGATGTCACTATTTCAATGAGAGTCAGAATTTTTTTAGCATTTTTAAAGTTGACAATTTAATAGTTGTGTTTTTAAAACTTCTTGTGCTCTAAACTATCTCTCCCTACAAATATCAAAATAGCCTAATCTTAAAGGGGGGGAAAAAAAAAAAAAAAAAAAGAGAGAGAAGATGCTCATAAATTTTGTGGGTTAACCATAAGGTTTCAAGCTGTCTTTCACAAAAAAAAAAAAAAAAAAAAAAATTAGTCTTTAAAAATCAGCTAGTTTCATATCTCAGCACCTATATCATTTGAGGTGCACACAAATTAAAAGAGGGTATATATGGTGTTCATTTTGTGCAAAACTGTTGGGTTCAATGCATCAAGATTTATATTACTAATCAAGTGAATGAACATTGTAGCTGAGCCCCATTTTAAATCAGACTTATTAATGGATATTAGAGTTTAAAACTTTTCTTATATTTTCTTTAATGATGCATTTTAAAACTATAAAAAGTATTTATTCATTGTATTTTATGTTCAAGTCACTTTTGTTTCAGCTGTAGTCTTTATGCATTTTCTTAAAATTTATTAAACAATTCATTTTATAAAATAGAATTCTAAATGGATATATTCTTCATTCTTTAGATTTCACACTCACATTTGCCCATAAAATTTTTTTTCCCTTTTGAATGATTATTCATTACATTTACATTTGTGACTGGCAATATTTTTTCTAATTCTCAGGATTTGGAGATTAAAGTAAAAATTTATTTACAATTTTTCAAAAATAATAAAATAAAAAATGAACTGAATAAGCTTAACTTTGGCATATGGATTCATAAAAAGTTGAAATGTAATCAGTAATTTTCAAAATGTAATCAGTTTTCCATTTTTTATTATGACTGTTTACTATTTCTATAAAAAAAAAAACAAACTATTTTTTCCCTTAACCTGTTATCATAATAGTGTTATGGAAGATTATAAGCATAACATTTTTTTCTTTTGATGTACTAGTGCTTCTCACACCAAAGACCCCTACCTGGATGAGTAATAAAATTTAGATTTAATATTTTGTTTAGTGGATGATGAACTCAATGCTCTGAAAAGTAGTTTTTTTTTTCAGAATGGGAGAAGCAAACTGAATAAGACCCCAAATTCCTTGCAATGTATCTTGATACAGTTAAAAACTAAGTGATGAAGGGAATAGACATTACAGTAATATAACTTCGAACAGCTCTAGCTTTCATGATAAAGAACTACTTCAAATGACCTTCAGTTGCAAGCACGGTTGCAGTATACTATTACTTTAACATCTTCATCCAGTGTGATAATCAAAATTTTAATTCCAACTAAAAGCAGAAATAATTATTTTTGATGGCCTTTGTTGCACAAGTGGCATCAATATTTATCTTTAAATGGAACTTTGATATAATACCAATTTCATGAGATGATAGGATATGGAGTGTTCTAGGAATATTGGCTATAGCAGAGGCTTATAAACAAATTTAGACAAATCACTATCAGAAGAGGAAATACAGAAGATCAGGTCAACAGCCCAGAAAGTTGTTTTCATCAATTGCAATAAATGTATTTTTATTCACTTCAGTGTTTTTAGTTTGAAGATGAATGAGTTTCTGGCAATTTCTAGATTGTGTAAATGTTTACATTTTTTTTTATTGATATACTAATGAAATAAAATTATACTATGAATCATAGTAATTTACAAGGCATTAACTGTTGAAATTAAACATCTATAAACAGTTAAAATTGTCTCGTATTGTCTTAATTATTTCGTTCTTGAAAACGCAATTATTCACAAAGTTTAGGCTGGGCTGATCTAATAACTCATTCTATTAGTATATTTCTTTTACTTGAAGACTACCTATGACACTACGTATATAATGATTTTTTTTCACTTGACTGAAGCTTGCATTTTCAGTTATACACTGTCCGACAGAGCATAAGATTGAAAATGACAAACTTTGAATGGTCATTGTGAATTGAGCTACCGAGATAAATTTGGTACCATTTTTTACATTTTGTCAAGTTCTGTATTAAAGGTTTTTTTTTTTTTTTTTAGATATATTTGAAATAAAATTTGTTTGGGATACCTATTAGAAAACTGTGAAAGATAATCTCTAAACAGATTAAATTACCAATTTGTTTGATAGTACAAAACAGTAAATGTTGAATATATATATATATATATAAAATTTTTTTTTTTACATAATAAACTCGTCAACCTATTAGTAAAAACAATTTAAATCCCAAACAATTTATGCTGAAACAATTAATAAATTTTTACCTTTGTCTTTCCCATTCCAAGCGTTTTCGTTCCCTGTCCACTTTTTCTAATCTCCGCTGTTCTTCTTGCTCCTTAAGGGCACGATCCTAAGGTAAATAATGAAAACAATCTAATAGAATGGATTATGTGAACAAAGAGAAAATATGGTATCAAAAGTTTATAGAGTTAAATGACAATGAAGTCAACCAATAATCAGGGAAACTTACTAGTTTTGTATCTCCTATTACACAAATAGGCAAGCAAGTTTGTTCTAATTTATTTCCACTTAAAGTATAATGCTTTAAAAAGGTAAGTTTATTAAGCTCATATTTTGTTACAATTTTTGAGAAGGCAAATACATTTTGCTATCATCTCCAAATCCAGATTAACAAGATTATTGAAATAACAAGCTGGAAACTTAATTTCTTAAACTAAAAAAATGTGCATGTTTGTACAAAGTATACAAACAGGAAACATTGTTTTATAAAAATAAAGTTTTGATTTTCTGTTTTATAATTTCTTTCAAGGAAAGTTAGGATAGCATGGACATTAATGTGAAATTCCATCCCACCTACACATACTATATGGAGTATATGCAATCAGCTGATTTCTGCATATGATTGGTCGATTTCTCAGTGATACGCTTACTTTTACTCTAGATAAACACCACCATTTACTTTTATTTTTCGGACAGTTAAAAAAAAAGCTTTGAAGAATACCTGATTCTAGAGACATCACCCATGAAGTAGTACCTCTCTCATTGCACTGAAGAAGAAGGCCTGGTAAAACACTGATGACAGCATGAGAGTGGCCCTGGACCCATATGAATGTATGTAAACAGTTTGTATTAAAAAAAAAAAAAATCCATGTCATATCCCACCATCTTGGTTGTGTAAATATTGTGAGCTACTTTGAGTGAAATTAAATTGGTTATGGTTTGAGAGACTCTAGATTTCAGAACAATTCAGGATTAGTAAAGAACAGTCCTTAGGTACTCATGATATATCAACTGGTGACACATGAACTCCCAAATGCAGTTACAATTGAACAGCTGTAAGAAACAGTTTGAACAGTCTTGGATAAAGCTAATTAAAATGATTTGAATGCCCAGCTATGAGTTCTAATATAACCACCACAATCAAAGTTGTGTTCAATCAGTGTTTTCTAGTTTGATACCATGAATTACATTTGGCTGTTGGTTCAATAAATACAATTTGTTTAATTTTGATAACACCCAGAAGATGTGTATGCTGCTAAGGAAGCTTGGTACGTCTAAACAAAAGCAATACATGAATGTCATTCTACTGAAATATTCTAGAAACTTCACTTTCACTGAAATGACAAGCATACTGTGACAAAATTTCAATGGACAATCATCACTATTCAACATCTGTTACCAGTGTCTCAAGCTGGGAAAAATTCAAATGACAATTGGGTCACTTGTACTGAACTCATCACTCAAGAATGCAAATGTTTTAAGCTTCATGATGGATGACCAATTCAAATTCCTCTTTTTTTCTTGTAGCCTCAACTGCCCAAAAACACTGTGATCAGAAAAGAACCCTCTCTCTCTGCAGGCAGTGACCATGGAATGCCAATGTTTAGTATATCTGAGACATGATATGGAAATGTTGGAGTGCAACCAACCAATTATGGTTCTCTCTCTCACACACACACACACACACACACACACACACACACACACACAACTGCAGACCTAGTGAGATCATTTCTTAAAAGCACCTCATTCTTGTACCAACTGGCATTGTGGTAAATAGCAGTACGCTAAATACTGCAAATTCAGAAATCAAAAGAGCAAGAGCAAATAAAATATTGCCAAGCAATAAAACCAAATAAGTTTTAATGTATTTCATCATTTGTTGTAACCATAAAAGGTTATAATCACCAAAATGGAGGTTGGGGATAATATATTACAAATACAAGACTTGAATGCTGCTTGAAGTAGATACACTGCTAGCTAGTATAATTACTCTACAATAGTGTCCACTATATAAGAGAATAGGAATACTCCATTCCTGAATACAGGTAGGTATAAAACATTTTTTTAATATTTACAATAAAAGCTAGATATACAATTCATTATTAGTTTGTAAACCTCAAGATAACGTTCTTATTTTTTCAAAAGATGCATTTTCTATCCCAAGCACATTTTCTATTCTATCATCCTTCCTGTCTACATTTTCTTCAAGTCAAATTTGATTTTCAAGCTTGTTACTTTTGGCAACTATTTAGACAAATGTAGTTTACACAAAAACACATTGACATGGGGCTCATATGAACTCACTCACCACTGAATAAAGATCAAAAGGACTTTTTACTTTTGAAATTGACATGTGAATAAAATTTCAATTGTTCAAATTAAAAAAAAAAAAAAAAAAAGATAAATTTTTTTGATATTCTACTTAAATGTATTTTATGACTAAAATAATTTATTTTTCTTTCAACTACAAATTCAATGAGTGTGAATTAATTTATCTTTGACAGATGTTTACTTGTCTCTGATAACATTTATTTTTGCTTTTCCTTCTTTTCTTGTTGAGTGAGGGTAGCAGTTAGGAGAAAACACACTTTCATATACTTTCTCCTTTTCTTTCTCATTACCTAGATGAGAAAATATACAAATAACTATGAGGTAATGAGCTCATTCTAATCAAGGAAATAGACCACTGTTCGCAATATGACTGACAAAAAAAAAAAAAAAAAAAAAAAAAAAAACACTTTCATGAATTGATAAAACAGATGCATGAGCAGACCAAATTAGAAAATTAGTTAACTTTTCAAGGACCTTTTGAGCAGTTGCTGTTTTCTTTAGGACTTTTTCAAAGCCTCAGAAACAGACTTATTTCATCATAGACTGACCAAAATGATTAGTACAATAAATTGGACATGGTACTCTAATGGTGAACTGATTACAATCTCAGCATTTACTTGGATACCTTAAGTTTATCACTAAAAATCACGGTCATCAGTCAGATCCAACCTATACCAATGTTGCCACTCCATAACCAGCATGCACTTCAGGCTTTCTTTGGAATGGTCAGTCACTACAGTGTGTTCCTACACTCATTGCAATGTATCAGAGTTCCTCTTAACCTACTGCTTACTATAATTGAGGACCTGATGAGTACCAACAGGCTTCTCAAACCTTTTGTTCACTTCTGATTTACTTCTCACACGTTTTGAGCCATCCTTACGAATTAAACTCAAGAATCATTGTCATCACAGTTTCCCAGAAAGGTCAGAGAAGGCTACTTATATTTTTATAGTGGATAAATGTAATTACAATTCAATAGAGAAGAAAGTATTGACACTGATTTTCATGGTCTAAAAAGTTTCACAAGATGATATACATTCAACATTTCACTTTGTTGACTGATCGCAAATCACTGCTAACTGTATTTGGATTAAAAAAAGGCATCCTTGTATGTACTGCCAATTGTTTGCAATACTGAGAAACCACACTTCTGGCATACGATTTTTATAACCACTACAATTTTTGGTCAAGCTGATGCTCTAACATGCCTTATCACCAACAAAGCTACAAGAGGATACGGTGGTTTCAGCAATCAGTGTATAACTGGTTGTCCAGTGAGTGCAGCTGGATTCTATTTGGGCACAATCAGTCATAGCAAGAAAGATAGAGGAACAGATGTAACCTGACCAATACTTCCAGCAGGTCTTCTAATTGTAGAAAACTTTGCCAGAAATCAAAGAGAGTTAACTCATTTTTCAATTCACGAATCTTTCTATGATTAATGGATGTTTGATGTATAGTGATCCTGATCCTCCAGAACCATGTATTCAAACAATTCTATATGGGGAAATAGCCACAAAGCATGTGGCATGGAATTGTGCAAATTGGCTTTTTGTGTACACTGACCTAGAAAGGTACTGCACACATTACACAACAAATGAAAATGTGTGCAAGCATGCCATCCATGTAAATGGACTGATTCCATATCTGGCCGTAGTCAATTTGTTTTCAAAATGGCCAGGTATCCATAACTGACTGTGCTATGCAGTTGTATTGGAATACAAATTACCCTTGTCACAGATAATGAATCATAATTCACAGGATCTATGTTTGCAGACTGATACAAACAGAATAGTATTTACTAAATCACATCTATATCTTTTCAGCTGCAATCAAATAGACAAGTGGAGTGTTTTGTTGATACCTTTAAATAAGCCTATATTTCTGAGATGAGGCAGTATTTAAACTATATTATTTGAACTATTGTCCTCATCTTTGTTGCCATTTGTATGCATTGGCCTTCTCAAGGTGCTAGGAATTTTGAACCGAACCCTTTCTTATGATCACTGAGGTATATCATTCTTATTCCTTGTGTGAAGCCTCTTTTGGTAGTCATGAGTTATCCCACTCTAAGATACTTGTTCACCACTGCTGTAGTTGGGTACTAAGCTCACAACTCTTTGGGTCAAGTCACAGGAACCAACCAATGTTTATAACCACTGGACCATGTGTCCTTAAGGACAACAACAACTGAATTTCTGGGACATAAAACTAATATTCAGTAACTACTTTTTACAAGAGTTCATATTGCAATTTTTGATGTTAATGGCTTTCTCAAGTATTTTTTGATGTTAACGTTTTTTTCTAGATCACCGTCCCCTATGAGATGAACTTGAAATAGATAGATAGAAAATGCCATTGAAAATTAGGTAAACTTAAGGAATCAGCACGATGCTAGGCTACAAAAATCTCCTAAGCTGACCAAGCATAGAGATGAATACAATATGGGAACCAGTAATACGGAGCACCAGAGAAAAATCATTAGTGTCAAAAAAATTGCAATATGAACTCTGGTAAAAAAAAAAAAAAAAAAAAATTCTAGAGAAGACTGAAGCGTACAACGGCTGAAACGTCATGCAAATGGCAACAAAGATGAGGACAATAGTTCAAATAACATAAATAACCCTCATTAAGTTGAAGGAGTAAGGGCTGTGTTGAAATGTGTCCCGAAACAAATTTTGTTTCTCTCCTGATGTTGTAGTGACACATGCACAGTCTATACCTCTATGGAAGTCTAACTCCCTTTCTTATTCCAGCTCTTTATATAGAGCTTGGTAACTCACCTATGCAACACCACGTATTTGTGTAAACAAGCCAGCTACCAATCACAGTTTCTGTGCTTGCCTACCTCCACTTGCTTTTGGGGCGTCAAGTCCAACGACTGACCAACTCATTACATGCCACCACCGATCTTAAGATCACAAAGCTCCTTAGCTCAAGAGAAGATCACGTTGGCCTGGTGACTGCGTCCACATATACACAACTTGTATGCTTGACATATCAGGATGACCACACAGGCTTGAACTTGCTTGCTCTGAGGTGGCAGATTTCCAAATTCATCTCGCCCCCTGTTGTTGTGATTTCGCACCATGCAACTTGGGGCAGGCCTCTTCTGCCAGGTGCTCATTCTGAGCGGTGTCTGCAGATAGAGTGCTGATGTCTGAGGCAATGCTCAGGAGATCTGACTTTAGATACACTAATCGTGCACTATCTTCAGAGTCACTTTCATCGTCTGATGACGGCTTTGACCCTACAACTAGCCACAAGTCTTTAACATGAGAAGGCACACCATCGACCTGCACTGACTGTGGGCTGATAATCCCAGTAACATGTTCCAAATTATCAGCTTATCCATACACTAATTTTGTATTTTGCTTGCATGCTGCAAGGAGCTATTGTGACATTGATACCTTGCATCCGTAAGTGATAGGCATTCACCATGTTAGCTGGTGCTGTTGTAGGCAAAAGATCGTCCTTCAGTGTCACATTATACCAGTACACCACTTTTGGGATTGAACATTGCTTCCTGGCTGCAATCATTTTTATAGACCAGTGGCTCCTCTCTATGCTGTTTCTCGCCAACACATAGGCACACCGGAATCAAAGCCGCACACCCCATTTTCTCAGGAACTGCAAGAATTGCTCTGAAGAAAGCACCACACCATTGTCTGTTAATATTTTGGCAGGTGGTCACCGGTCATAAAAGATGGACTCCAATTGGCGTATTACACTGGCAGTGTCCTGACGATGCAGCAGCTGCCATATGGCGAAGCGAGAAGGACCACAGTAGATAATATTTGAAAGAGCTGGCTGCCAACATGCGTAACTTCTATCCCCAGCCTGTTCCAGACATAGGTAGTACCTGAGTTTCCTTTATGTCATTGCACCGGTGCTGGGTTGATTGACTGATACACCTCACACCTTTGCATTACCATCCTGACGCCCACCTTTTTAACTGCTGGGTCGACCATTTTTGAAAAATAGAGCATCCGTTTAATCTCAGGATGCCCACACTGTTCATGTATGCTCATGATCCGCTCTAGGTGTATACTGAGTGGGGAAGCAGTACATGACAGCTGCAGAGATTCAGACTCTTTCCAAGCAGCAGACAACCAACGCTGCGGAATGTGAGTCAATGCATCTGCTCTGCTGACTGTCAATTTAACCAACGCTACAACCACGGACAGGTTGTACTCTTTGATAGTTTCAGCTAGCATGGCTAGCTGCCTTCATATCAACATCTTGCTCAATGCCTTGGTGGTCAGTCGTGCTCTTCCAGTTAATGCATCTGATATCCAATGCTGGGTGCATGCTGAGTCCATGACAATGTGTAGCACTGTTGTTTGCCATTGGAGCGCCAGGTTAAACCCCTTCAGAGTAGTGTCTATTTTGGTCAGGTTTATGTGTTGCATGTCATTTTCTGGTCATGACCAGCAGGCGTCTTCTATGATGGACCTGTTATCCTCAAGGGTGACACCCATGGCCAGCAAGCTGGCATCCACCCAAACTGTGAGCTCGTTCCTGTTAACACACCAGTCACCTTGCACATGATCGTCTTGCATCACTCTCTCCATAGTTTCAATCATCATGCATCTTAGGGCAACATTATGCACCTCATCTTCCCATTCAGACGTAACAGAAATCACGTGGTGCTTTATGGCTGCTGTCGCCACTCTGAGCCAGCTGCATATGGGAAAATAGCCTACCAATTTCCCACTCATGGAGAAGGTGCTCTTTATGGCTGCCGCCGCCACTGAGCCAGCTGTATATGGGAAAATAGCCTACCAATTTCCCACACATGGAGAAGGTGCTCTGACTAGTGATCACTGGCAGGACTTCTTGGACGTCATTGCTTCACCTCCAGTGAAGTTTTTCTCCATTACCACTGACGTGTAGTCTGAGTACATTTGCTCCATCCTGGAGTGGCGTTGGGGCCTTGCACACCAAGCCAAAGCATTCTAGATGTTCCTTAACACTCCTTGAAGAGGCCATATCATTAATGTAGACATCATCAATGTAGAATGACGTTGTCCTTTGAATTTCCTCATCCTGTGACATGACCACATTCATAATCGCTTACATGATTTTTGAGGCCAAATTAAGACCAAATTCCAATCGGGTGAAGCAATATCTCTGCCCTTTTATCATGACAGTCTGAAAGGACAAGAGTTTTCGGTGGACTTGAACTTGGAGGTAGATACTTTTCAAATCGCAGTTGACCAATGTTGCTCCCTTGCTGTAGCCATTCCCGCATTTTCTGGGCACAAACATCTGCATTGGCCGTATACGCATCTACAAAGGTATTCAGTTCTCTGTAGTCCATGACCGGTTTCACTTCCCCTTATTCTCTCGCATTATTGCCATGAAAAGAATCAGTCTTCAAAGCAGCCATTTGCTATTCAATGCTGCAATCCATTTTTGTATTCACTCCTGATATGCTCTGGAACCGGGCACTATTTTATTTTTCAGTGGTGTGGGTATTCGGCAACCCGTTGCAGCCTATACGCGTTTGTGCTGGCCGAAAGTGGCACTGAAGTCAGGTTTTTTTTATTACAATGGAGGCTCTAAGGGGACATTCTCAGCTGCAAAGCTCACCTCACCTGAGAGGCTTATATGGACTCCACCTAGTTTTGCAATCACGTTAACTCCTAGCAGGAGGTCGAGCCCTAACAAGGTTTGGTGTACAGTCAATACCTCCATGGTTACCAGGCGTATATTGTCAATTTTCAGTTCCACTGTGCCAACATGTAGGCTGGTAAGGGGCTTTCCATTGGCAGTTACAACCTGTGCCTCTCTAGGTCTCTACAAACGACATGCCAACTTGCACATTAATGTCTTTGAACACCCAGTGTCTACTAGGGCCGTGCATCTCTGTCAATCAACGAGCAGTTTAATCATGGGCAGCACCTCAATGTTCACTAGCCTGGGGAGGGGACCGACGTTGGCTTCTTTTCCCCAGACACATTTTAACACAAGCTATTTTGGCCAAGTTTTCCCTATTTGCTACTTGAAATTTAAAGGGAAAAAGTACAGATATATGGATCCAAACCGGAACCATTCATTTTTATGCTCATTCATGTAATTAAGATAGGTCTGCCCTCTTTCATTTTTTTCTTTTTTTTAATAAATCAGCATTTGCCTGGTTCAAGTGTTGGGTAGGCCATAAACTACAAAATGATTTAAATGAATTAACATTTTTAATTAACACCAAAGAAAAACTTTTTTTTTTTTTTAAAAGCAAGTAAGTGACAATTTTATACTCACAGCTAACATTTTTTATGCATTTGTTTTGTTTTGTATCTCTACACTACAGCTGATAAATTGTTGACAATTCTGGACAAAACTTAGAGAGATCTAACTTGTGGGAGCGTATGTTCTCTTAAATGTTCAGTTATTAGTATTAATAGCAATATAGATACTAAAACTTATCCCGTAAGACTGAGTTTATTCAGAATTTTAATATTATTTGAATTTGATAAAAGATTTGTGTAAACTTAAATTTCAAGTAGCAATAGAGAAAACTTGGCTGAATTAGCTTGTGTTGAAATGTGTCCCAAAACAAAACAAATTCTGTCTCTCCTACTGCTGTAGCAAAATGCAGTGTACACCTCTATGGAAGTCTGACTCCCTCTCTCATTCCAGCTCTTTATATAGAGCTTGGTAACTCGCCTATGCAACATCACGCATTTGCGTAGACAAGCCAGCTACCAATCACAGTTTCCGCGCTTGCCCACCCCCACTCGCTTTGGGGGCACCAAGTTAACCCACCAACTCATTACAAGGGCATCAGATCAACTGAATAATTTTTGCTGTCATACTGAACTACAACAATTCCAATATTCCAGACAAATGATTTCCAAGATAATGTGTGTTTGGTTGAAAGTTATATACATCTTTAGATGCTGCCCAATTTCCAGCTGTCATTGGGATACCTTGAGAGAGCATGGTGAAATTGTGACACCTCATACTTGAAGATGCAGTCTTGAGAGATTATAAAATCCTGAAAAGTGGATACTGGAGGTCGTAATGCATAAATGGAGCTTAGTAATGTAGGACACATATTGGACCATATGTTGGTTTGATCAAATGCTGATGTGAACCAGAAATCAGCTAAAGATTTTTCAGAAATCACAAACGCATTTAGACACCCTATCCAACACATTCAAAATACAATACTGAAAATGCTGAGTATGCCCAAAACCAGCAAAACACCTGGATTTGTTTCACAACCAAAAAGCTCACCAACGCAGATACGAACCCAAGTGAAGCCACTCAGAATCAATAGTTGAAACAAATTACTGGCTGTCATTCAAGTGTCCCTGGATTTCAGTACAATCTGAGGAATATGAAAACCAGTTCATAAAGATCCACATAAAGGAACCTATATAAAGAAGTTTCAACTGAAACCTCCTCAGCTGCTAACATAATAAAATTTGCAGGTGTAAGGTTTAAATTTTATTACTAAGTGCTAATAAAAGTGCAAAGAGAATATTAAACGCAAACCATGATCTAAATTGATACTCTCTTAAATGAAAGGAAGATTTATAAGACACAATTTCACTTTCTTCATAAACTTACACGCTCTTCCTTTTCTTTTGCTTGTTTTCGGAAAACTTCAAAGCACTCCATAGCAGATGTTTTTCTTACTGCACTTCCACTTGTGCTGCTATTCATTACTAAGCTTGACCAAGAACCTGCATTCTTTAGTCGAATATCTTGCTGTAAAGAGAAGGAAAAAATATTAAAATTTTGCAGCCTTTATTATTGACTGAATTTTTTTTTTGCTTTTCTCATTTCAAATCTTTGCCAAAGGATCATAAAAAAAAAAAAAAAAAAAAAAAAAAAAACAGTTTTTGCAAAAATACAAAACACTTCAAGTTAAATATCTCTAACTTGCACTGATAAGACTTTAGGTATAACATCTGTAAAATCAACTTGAGCAGAAGAAAGCAGAAGCCGATGTAAAGAAAAACTTGGTTTGCAGGAAAAAAAACAAGTGACTTGTTACATTTAAAAATTATACACAAGTGCTACAAAACCACTCATGTTATAAATGGATTGGTGGTTTTGTTCATACACTGAAATGTGATAAATTCCAGATTACATTCTTTTGCCTTTGCTTTTCTTAAATTCATGGTTTGAGTTTAAGCAGAAACTTTTATTTCATCTTTTTGAAAACCTATAATTTCAGAAATTCATGTAATATATTTTTAGTGAAAAATAATACAAGTATTTAAAAAGTAAAGGAAAACTAGAGAATTTATTCTTGCAAAGCAGATATTTAGAGCAACAATATTTACTATGCTGTGTGTATGTGTATGCACGCACATAAAACATAAGAAAAAAAAAAAACAAAAAAAAAAAAACAATTTAAAACTAAGAATTGTACACATATATAAAAAATTTTTTTTCTGTATTGTCCCTATTCAGAGATAAGAGTAAACTTAAGATACAAAATAGAGATATTTTATGTTCTTTCAAGTGTGTAATCCTACATTAAGCCTTAATATTGCTTTGACTTAACACAGTAGGAAAAAAGAAGTGCCCAATGTTTTTTTATTTTTTTTATTTCAAGCTGTACCAGTTAAATGTGTTTACAGAACATTTTTAATAGGCAAATGTTTGTAATAAACTCAGAATATACAGATACTAACCAAAAAAATTAAAAGTAGATGAGATATTTATGAAAACAATACTTCAAAGATTACTGCCAAGATTCCAAAACTCAAAAGGAAGAATTTCGAATTCTCAAGATTACCTTAGCATTTACTTTTTTTCCTTTAGGTTCTTTTTTGTTATCCACCAGAGCACCAATACCAAAAGTTAAATTGGAACCTGTTAAAGATAAAGCAAGTGCATTTATTTTATTATCTGTGGATAAATATTTTATTACAAGAGTGGGGAATTATATAAAAAAAAAAAAAAAAAAAAAAAAAAAAACTAAATTTAGGCAAAGTCTTGAACACCACTTCTAGTAAATTTGACCCTTACTAGATACCTTGCTATAGTAACCTTTTGCCAGGCAAATCTCATACAAATATGTCCACACAGAATTTTTTCTTCTATGTGCCTTGACCTTTCAGGATGTAGGCAATCATGGCCTTCCACATTTCCCTATTCATGGTGACTCTTAGCATGCTTTCTCCTGTTATACCACGCAAACCCAGTTCTGCCATCCACCCACTCATGCTGTTTTCCAGTCTCTCCTTCCCTCTATCTGGCCTGTTAGTATCATGTTCTCCAGGCCCTCCTTCCTCATTGCAGGTACCAGAAACTTCAGCTGTCTCTTCCTGATGCTCAGTATTAATTTCCTTTTTGTTTCCATCATTTCCAAAACCTCATCATTGCTCACATGCTCGATCCAGGAGATTCGCAGCATCGTTCTGTAGAACCACATTTCAGTTGCTTCAAGTTTTTCCTTCATCTTTGATGGTATTGTCCAGCATTCACTGCCATATTGAAGAACTGACATTAGATAGCAATCCAGTAGTTACTTTGTTGTTTTTAGTGAAATTTTCCTGTCTCTTAATACTCTACTCAGCTTCTGGAATGTGTCCTTCGCTATGCCAGTTCGTCTTCAGATTTCTGTGTTGCACTTTCCATCTTCTGTTAAAACTTCCCAGGTATTTAAATTTTTGTACCTGCTTGATTTTAGTATCCCCCACCTCTATTTGGCATTTTGGGCTGCTCCTTTTGCTGATGACCATGCATTCAGTTTTCTTGTAGTTTATTTGTAGTCCTTATCATGCTTCAGCTACCTTCTGTAGGAGGTCTTGTAGTTTCCTTTCTGTGTCTGCCATCAGCACTGTATCATCTGTGTACCTTATGTTGTTCAAATTGTGGCCTCTGATGACAAATCATAACATCTAGAGTCCCCATAATAGTCTCACTGTACAAGTTGAATAGATCCTGTGAAAAGACATCCTTGTCTTATGCCTTTATATTTGTATATCTGCCGAATTTGTTTCCTGTTGGTATGCAGGCAGTTTGCTGCCAGTAGAGATCCTTGATTACTCTTATGTCTTTTCCAAATATGTTGAGGTTGCTGAGCATTTCTATCAATTTTTTGTGGTGTGTTTTGTTGAAAACCTTTGCATAATCAATAAAACAGGTACATGTCCTTCCTCATTTGTATTGCCCTTTTGGATAGCATTCTAATCATAAATATGGTGTTTCTTGTTCCAGTGTCTTCGACAAACTTGAACTGTTCTTGTTCGATCTCTGGTCTGATTCTGCTTCTCACTCTTATCAGGATTTGGATGATTAGTTTTGTAATGTGACTCCTTAAACTGATTGTTCGGTGGAGTTTACACCTGGCTACTTAGGCAGTGCTATGAAAATCAACTTGCTTAGCTTGTCAAGTATTACACCACTATTATAAATTTCATTCATTATTTCTGTAAAATTCTTCCAGGACACTGAATTTATGATGCTTAAAAATTGCAGGGGGGGGGGGAGAGAGAGATGGTGTTAAATTTAAGATTTGTTTTTATGTTGCCTTATAACTAGTATCTATTTAGTAGCAGATGAACCTGTTCTTTAATTGACTTACACACACACACACACACACACAAGAGGTGGGGGGCATATTTGTTATACAAAAATAAGATTAAAAACTTAAACTGGAAATATTTTTAAACCTGTGTTTACTCTCATTTATTATAGTCATATACACAAAAAAAAAGATTCAATGCTCTAAATTTTCTTTAAAAAAAAAAATTAAATGAACTGAATTGCTCCTTAAAAATGTATAAGTATTCAAGTAATTTATAAATACTTTTAACGAATATAATAAAGTGTAAGAAAAAAAAGAAAAAGGCAAAGTGGAGTTGGTTCAATTATAAAATCTTACAGAACTAAAAATTTCTTTTTGTATCAAAAGATGACTTGCTGTGCACAACCATATTATTAACTAACCGACAAAAACAGAAAAATAATCAAATTTTTTCAAAAGTATGGGATTTGATAAACAAAACTAATCTAAAAAGGAGATTTCCTAGATGCCACATTCAACCTGAGAGAAGGTACATATCATCTATTATTTAAAAAAACTGAATGACAAAACACTTTGCAGGACATCTACCACCCAACAGCAATAACCAAGCAGACAAATACAGCGAAACCATTTTCAATGAAGCCAAGACAGATTATGAAACAGCTCTAAAAGATAGTGGATTTTCAACACCACTAGCACACATGTAAAAAAAAAAAAAAAAAAAAAAAAAAAAAAAAAAAAAAAAAGCACAGGAAAAATATTCATTAAACTCAGCTATATTTCCCCGCCACACATCAAGCACTCTCTAACAGAAATAATGAAACACAAAAAAATAACCAACAAACCAACCACATAAATCAAACCCACATGTAACTGCAGACTGAATCTCTTTTAAACAGTAATGTAATATATCAAGACACTGTAAAGCCAGCAGATAACGAAGAAAAAGTATACACAAAACTAGAACACCCTGGAAACAGAAACTACACACACAAAGAATCCTTTACAAATAGTAAATAAGTGAACAGCACAATGGTTTCAGAACATATGAAAAATCAAAAACAAACCAAATTACACCAAAATTATCATGGAAATTAAGGAAGACAGCATCAGTCTACAATAAATCCCAAAACTAAACTCTCTGGAAGAGAAAAACTATTACATTACCAGACCAACACAAATTACTAACAAATCCCAAAACTAAACTCTCTGGAAGAGAAAAACTACTACATTACCAGACCAACACAAATTACTAAACAATCAGAACCCACTGCTAAATGCAAATACAAATTTTTACATTACGTAAAAATCAAAAGCTAAAAACGAATGAGAAAAAAAAAAAAGAGAGGAAAAGTAGATTAATAAATCAGTAAACAAATTAAGTAATAATAAAAATGAATAAAAAAGTTAAACAACATTATAAAATAACAACAAATAACCATAGCCACAATCATTCCTACTCAATAGCCTCCAACATAATTTCAAATATAGCCGTTAACGAACATCCACTAATCACTAGGATAATAAAATAAACCACTGACTAGGAGATATAGCCAAGCCAAAAACACAACACACATGGCTTGACAGCTGTGTTTTAGCATGAAACAGATTGACATTGCTGGGTGTTGACCTCAATGTCCACTCTTACATTTACATATGCTCAATCCTAATATTGAGCCCTTGGCCCATAAATACAAAATACCTTAAAATTATATTTTTATCATATGAAAGGACTTTTTACCTGACATTATGTTATTACTATAAACGTTATTTGTAGTAGGTACATGTGTCTGAGTTGGTATTCTGAGCAACACGAACATGTTTACCAACTAAAATATATACATATATATGTTAGTTAAATAAGAACCTGGAAGTAAATTTGGTGATTAAAAACATTTTTTTTAATCTTATGTACATGCAGGTATTGCCTTAAATGTACATTTTCAAAACTATTACTTATTAAATCTGTCAATACCTCTATTTAATTATAAAAATTAAATACATTCAATGTTAGCCATGCAAATAACTTCTAACTTACAGTGCAGTTGAGATTAAGCATCTGAGAACAAGAAAAAAAAAAAAAAAAAAAAAAATATGACACTATTCAGCTGAAATACTCACAAACTGTGTTACCAGATGCAGTCGTTTTGGGACTGGGCTTTGGACTATTGGATTCCTCATCACTCATTGGAAATTTGAAAGCCTCTTTAGCTCTCTCAGCTGGAGGTGTTTGGACAACAGGAGAAGATGGCCGCAGTTCTGGGATGGATTTTAATGGAGATGAAATAAGTGGAGGTGGTGAGCCTGGTTTCGTGCTGTTCTGTGAATTGGCTATGTTGGCACTGGAAACATTACCACCAGAATTTACTGGAACTGAAATATTAATAAAAAAGATTTTAAAATTTACATTAATTTCATAACAACTGTTTTAGAGATAAAAGCTAAACTATTTTTTCTAAATCAGTACATTACAACTTTGTGCAAAGTACTATATATATATATATATATATATATATATATATACACGAGATTTTTATAGGAGCATTATCTATTAATTTCAGCTTAATTATAAATATAAATACAAGAAAAATTAAATTTTAAATCTCACTTCCAGCTGTGATCAACAATTAAATTGTAGAATAAAGATAAGAGGAAAATCATTGATATGATTAACATATTGCATGTAAATCAATATAAGCAAAAGTTAAAATTGCCAAAGTATGTTAAATATCTTTTCATACACCAATATCTTTATTTTATAAATATTTCTTTTATAATCAATATGTTCATCACACTATATATACACATGCAATAAATATACCATATAATTAAGGACATAAAAAAAAAAATAAAAAAAACCCTTTCGTGTTCTTTTCTCAAATCTGTTTTTGCTAATTTGTTGGCCATAGCATATTGCTTGTCAATGAAAAAGCTTTTTAATTACTCATTATCTCATGAGGATATATAAATATAAAATGTAACACGAAAGGGTAGATATGTGAG
The DNA here is from genome assembly GCA_037127315.1 of Ascarosepion bandense. Taxonomy (NCBI): domain Eukaryota; kingdom Metazoa; phylum Mollusca; class Cephalopoda; order Sepiida; family Sepiidae; genus Ascarosepion; species Ascarosepion bandense. Next base: position 2,363,794 of record JBBBDQ010000167.1, on the reverse strand, counting down.
GTGCATTGAAGGGAGAGGAGCCCACACATAGAAATACCTACCCACCTGCCGATTGACCACACTGCAGTAGTTTTCTAAAAACTGGGGAACAATAACTAAATATCAAGCAAAATTATTTGTCCATCAGTTTGCTGCTGCAGCTGATGGTAGACACCTTGATAAAGGATTTGGCACTAACATGGAATTACAGAAAGTCAATTTGAAAACCAGATTCTAAACAATTAAGTTTAATATTTTTGCATTTACATTAATTTATCCTCAAAATATGACTGATACTGGCAGTTAAATTATAAAACAGCATGAACTCACCTTGCAAATGGTAAAATAAAAAAGATTTTTAAATTCCCAAAAACATTCAGAAAAATTATATGCACTTCCCTTTTTTTTTCTTTTTTATGAATATTCTGATTATCAAAATATAAGCCATATTTTTAACCCTTTATTGAAAGGGTTTAGGAAGAAAAAAAAAAAAAAAAACCCTAAAGAGGGAGGGTTATGAAGTCAAATAGATGACACAAAACTGTGACAATAGACTTCCAGCAGGTCAGTAGGTATCCCTAGACAAGGTGTTGGCCCTAATTAAGGATGGGCAGGGTAGGGTGGGGAATGTGAAGCAAACTCTGGGAAAGGGACAGATTTGAAAGAAGACCTATATATAACTTACTGGTTGTTTTGATCTGCGGTTTAACAGTTGCAGTGGCAGTTGGCCGACTAGGTTGCATTGGAAGTGCATGTGTTATAGGCTTTGAGCTTAGAGGAGGAACAGCTGTAGGGAAACAACAAGTTGTATTAGTACACTACCAACACATGGCCAACACTTTGCTTGCCAGCAATTATTCAGGCAGCAGAGGTGAATATTAACAAGAAAGAGTTCACAAAAGCCAGCAGTAGCCAGCAGAGAGAAGACCACATGGCAATACTGTCCCACCTGAAAAAAGAATCCTCAGACAAAGTTGAAGATATTAAATAGATGCAAATAGCCAACTTGATGATCAACTTTGACAAAATTGGCTGAAAGTATATGTAAGATAATTCTTCAAAATTGTCAAACAGCATTAACATTTCACCTTAACATTGAACACCCTAACTACATATGCTTCATTCAATACCATTTTCTCCATTTCCAAATAATTCAGGAGAAATAAAACAAAGATTGTGTGAGGACCAGGCATTAATTCACTTTATCTTAAAAGAGATAAAATACATGCATCAGAATGTGAAAAGTTTTGGTTCATGCAAAGACGACTATAACACACTTAAAGGGGGGGGGGCGGCAATTAAGATAAATAAACTTAATTCTAATTAAAATTGTGCGTTTCAAGTACTTTTTTTTTATTTAAGAAATTAAGTTGAGCAACAACTTTATTTAAATTGAAAATGTACTACAAGTAATTTAAAATCACACTGTTCAAAGTCTACAATTTAGGAGCATCTAATCAGTTACAGTATGGGTAACTAAAATGACAAAAATGCATTGAATCTCAAAAGGTCTAAGTAACCAAATTAAATAATTTGGTTATACTTTACATTTCACAATTAGTAAAATAGTTTTATTTAATGTTGCAGATGTAAAAAAACAAAGTAAAAAGAAAAAAGGTTTAAAAAACATTAAAATCTGTCCTTTCTCTCAGTTTCATGGTATTACATGTGTGTGGGTGTGGTTCAAGTTTTAAAACTTTCATCACCTGACTGAAATTATCCAAACATTTTAGTGTCCAAAAGATTGAGATTTCATTCAGAGAGGAAGAGAGAGGGGGGAGAAAATGCTATTTTAATTTTTTGGGTGACAAATTATTATATACCTTACTATTTTGGATAAGAATGCTCATTTTTGTTGTTAATCTCAATTGAATGTATATTTAAACAGTGAAGATAAAATTCATTTTGAGGATTAACATTTTAGCTGTTGTACCTTTTGGTCATAATATTCATAAGTGGTAACTTTCACAAAATCTGAACTAAACCCTTTATTCAATTCAAAGAGGTAAATTCTTCTCATTTTGTTTTCCATGCTTTAGAGCTTGGTTAAAAATTCTGATGGTTACAGATTACAAGGACAGTACCCAAAAAGAAGGCTGGTGGGCACAACAGGAGAAATTATAAGTACAGCAACTAAGGTTCAATTATGGTTCAAATAGTAAGGAAAATGATTTTTTTTTTTTTTGAAATCTGATAATTTTTAATATTTTTTCATCTAAATATTTCACAAGCAAATTATCACATCATATAATTTTGTACAATACAAATATCTATATATTGCTCTATATAGTGGGTATAGTTCTTATAAATCTAAACATTTTCTTGCTAATATTAGCACAAAAATGCTAATTGACTTTCATACAAATTTTGCTCTTTTTTTATATGAATGTATGTATTGCTTAGTTATGTTAATCTTCAAAATGAATTTTATCTTTACTGTTTAAATATACATTCAATACAGATTAAGAGTCATGTTAAGAGTTTTTAAATTTTGATAAGAATTACCAACATTAACTCCTTTTCATGATTGATTTTTATTAATTATCTTAAAATTTTATTTTCCTTCAGATAATTGTTCAAATGAATGTATCTAACGAGAAAAAAAGTTTCCAATCATAATTTTATAGACATGCTTAGGTCAAAATATAGTCATATCAATAATTGTTGATAAATAAGGCTTTAGATTTGTACAACCAGTCATAACCTATAAGATAATTTTCTAAGTGTAGCTTAGATGTAGCACAAAGCCAAACGCATAGGGCACCCAGTGAGGATTTAACTATTCAGTCATAACTGATATAGCAAAAGAAGCTTGATAACCATTACACCATGTTGAAATGCCCAAGTCATAACCTATATGAATGTATCAAAAATTATTTTCACAATATTATAAATTAAAACGTTTTCAGCCCAAAATTTTACATGCTTACTCAAAATACATTCTAATGTTATTCAAAGGGGTATTTAAAAATTTTTTTAAACACATAGATTTTCTGAGCTAATCAAAAATTTTAAATGCTCTATATTATGAAATGAGATATAGTTATGATCAGAACCTCTTATTTATTACCTGCTAAATATGAGATTAAGAAAGTAGAGAATAAGTTTGTATAATTATTACAATGTTCTTTAAAAATATGAATATTTGTCTATTCAGATTTTATAATTAAGATAAAGACAAATAAATAAGCAAAGTTCATCAGCAGCATTATCAGTTAATTTGAATTCCTCGTTTTCACAAAATCTATATTGTCAAATTACAAAACATTTCCAAAATATCTCTGAACTCAATGGAGTCGGAAGTAAGCCACACAGATCCAACTCAGGAACTAAGGTACTTATAATAGCAAGAGACTGAAAACCCAATCAGTATCAATTTCTTGATTTAAGAAAGAAAAAAAAAAAGTTATTTTTTCATTTAACACCATTTTAAGAGTACAAGAAATATTGATTTCATTTCAAAATCTAGACAAAGTTTGAAATCACTGAAATTATATATATCCACAAAATTATAAAAAATGAGGTTAAGTTATAAAGAGAAAATCTTAATCAAATATTAAATACTATGATAAAGAGAGAAACAGATAGGATTTGAGAACTTTTCAATAACATCCGTGGTCTATATGAGAATACAAGTTCTCACTTTATTTCAAACAATATGCAACAACTTTACAACATGAATCCCCAAAATTATCCTTGTCAATGACTAAATAAACAAATATAGAATTTTGTGAAAATCAGTTAAAATAAAGTATTGCTTTAGTATGGTTTATTTTAATGTTAAGAACTGTCCATGTTTTATTGCTGAGATTACATTTTCTTTAAAGCTATGGCCATGCTTTTCAAGATACAGGACCCATAACTGATTTTAACAAACTAGTAGATCTAAAAACTACACTAACAGATATTTAAATTTATTTTAACCAGTATCAACTTCTTTATTTTTCACTTTCACCTATCTGAAGAAATTTTCTACAACAATAAAAATTCTATTTGTATATACATTAGGTATTTTAAGATTACTCTCACTCACTCACACACACAAAATAGTTTTAATTTTTTGCATTTTTTCAATTTTTGGCTTAAGTTGGTTATCACTTGACAGATTCAAATCACAGCTGTAAAAATATGACAGGATGGAGTCAACAGAATCTTGTCTAACACAAACAGCACCTGTATCTTATAAATAGCCAAGACAAATTGCAATAAAAAAAATTCAAGTTTTTAGTTGAACTTAAAGTTTGGATAAATTCTTGCTTAAATATAAGCGATTGCAATTTTTTTCCCCATATACTCATCTATTGATAGAGTAACCAATATAAAAATTAAAGTTTAAGTTCCAACAAATATGCATTCAATATCTTGAGCACACTTAATGTTGTAAGCCTAAAAGGTTACTGTGTGAGTAATCACCAAAACAGAGATTGGGAATAACAGTATATTAATACAAGAATTGCACATTGTGTGAAGTAGGTGAGCTGCTAGTCAGTATAATCACTCTACTCTACTCCAATAGCGTCCACGTACTTAAGAGGACGGAACATTCCATTCCTGTATATAGGTAGGTATACAACACTCCCTTTTTAGATTGGTTCTTTCCAGAGTCAATATTTTTTTCTTTTTAGGGTCGATATCAATCCTTTCCACATCTTTTATCTTCCTCTTTCCTGAACCTCTATTTCAGGTGCTTTTTGTGGAATGGGCACATCAAATGTATCGAAGAGAACCTCCATAGGTTTCACCTCATCTGAAGATTTGTTCTCTTGAACTGCATACCTCTTTTTAGTTTGGTTGTAGTGCCTTGGCTGCCACAGCAGTTTTTGCACAACTTTACCAAAATTTCAATGTCTATGCTGTGCCAGCAAATATAGCATCTCATTACGCTCTTCATACTGGACATACCAGGGTGCCCTGCATGGAATTCTTTCAGGATCCTTTTTGTAGTGCTAGAGGTACATCGCATATTGAATAAACTTTAATCTTTTTTACTCAGCTTTTAATTTATTTTTTCATTTCAATAATTAATTTGTCATCCAGTACTTTCTTTTTTTTATATTCTCTAATGTTACAGGTAGTTACCACACAGTAGTGTACAAAATATTCTTAATCTACCTCCAATTGTAGAGCAGCAATTACTGTGTTTTTGGAAGGTTCATTATTCCTTGGAATCAGTCTGGACAATTTATCTGCATGACTTAGCTTACTCAACAACAAGAACTCCATTCTAAAGTCATAATTTAGAAGCATGGTTCCTCATTATTGCAATCTGTTAGCTATATGAGTCAGTAGTCATTTTTTTCTTTTTTAAACCATAAATCACTAACAATGGTTTATGATTCGTCTGCAATGTAAATTTTCTCCCATGAATAAATCTATGGAATTTTTTAAGGACAAAAATAATCCCTAAACTTTTTTCAGTTACTGAGTAATTTTTTTCTGCTGGAAGAAGCATCCTGGATGCATGTGCAATCGGTTTAATAGAGCCATCTTTGAATTTATGCCTAATAAAAGCTTCTATACCATAAAAGCACACACTACAAACAATTCCTTTTTAGGATTATAGTGTGCCAAATAAGTCTGAAGTTAATATAATTTTTTATTTTGTCAATCTTTCTTCAAAAATTTATTTAGCAACACTTCAAACAATGCATGTTTTTCACAAAAACATTGTAATAGCTTGCTAATCCCAGGAAACTTTGTAGAGAGCTGACATTTTTAGAAATAGGCATGTCCTTAATCGCACTAACTCATACTGGATCTGGTCTCCTGCTATTCTTATCAATAATCTGTCCTAAGTATTTAATCTTGTCAATAAAGAATTCACATTTTTCATTCCTAGCTCGAGTCCATAGTCCTGAATTCTTTTAAAAACTGCAAACATTTTTCTTACGTTCCTGTGTTTTTACTTCAGTAAAATATCATCAAGTTATGAGATTTGTGGAGTTAGGACCACTTCAAAAATGAAACTGCTATCTGTCAACCATCACAAGCAACCTCTCCTGCACCCCCATAAGCATAGGCCAAGTGAGTCTCCCTGAAAGCAATATATTGCACTTCCTCAGCCTTACCCTATCTTCTGACCTCAAGTGGAATCGTTACAGTGAGTCAATAGCTAAATCCACTGCTAGAAAGATTGTGTCACTGTGTCAGGCCAAGGTTTTTATGCCCGATTCCATCTTGCACATATACAAATCATGCATGGAATACTGCTGTCATATATGGTCAGGCACCCCAGCTTTTCATCTTAGGAGAATTTGTAATGTGATGGGTCCTGTCTATTCTACAAATATTTTCATGGTTTCTGCTCTAACGAGCTTAAGTCACTGGTGCCTCCCTGCCACTAGAATGTACTCATGCAACCAGACTGGCAACAAGGTCTTACCAACTTACAGTTAGATCAACCAAATGCAGCAGTCAATTCTACTCCAGTAGCTTCTTTTCCAGCACTTCCTGTGTGGAATAATTCTTCCATATTCTTGCTTTCCCGACAGCTACAATCTCCAGGTATTTAAATGCAAGGTTAATACCATCTCTTATCCAGTTGACTCCAGTTCTTTCTACATCACACTGTGTATCTTGTTCTTTTTCTTTCTACCTTAACAACTGTCTTCACACCTATGTTTCCATCCTTCTCCTGCCCTTTCTTTGACACCCACTGTAGCTGGGTTGCCTTTCTTTTCGCTCTCCTCTTGCCTAAACTCTTGTGTAGCTTCCTGTGCATCAATGGTGGTACTGCCTTGCTTGGGGTGAAACAATTAAAAAAAAAAAAAAAAAAAAAAAAAAAAAAAAAAAAAAAAACAACAACTTATCATTGTTTTCATGACTTGCTGGAAGATAGCTGGAGTAACCTTAATGCCAAACAGCAACCGATTAAATTTATATTTTATGTGTATTTATAGTCAAGAATTTTGAACATTCTTCATCAACTTGAATTTGATTGATTGATTGATTGTGTTTAACGGCCTATCAACTTCCAAAGGGTCATTTAAGGCCAAAAGGTGTTTTTGCTTTCAGGGTTGTTTGTCTTCAAGCTTTTAAAGTTGGTTGTTTTCAACCTTTCTTTTAAGGGGGAGGGGGGGAAATTTATTTAAAGAGGGTAATGAGCAGTGGTGAATAGTTAGTGTTTTGGGGGTTTTTTTGTATGGAAGGGATTTAGATTTTCGTATATAGTCTCATTTCTTTTAGAATTTGATCTGTAATATTTTGATCGAATGAAGTAGAAGTCATAGCAGCTAATCAAAAAGTGTTTCACTGTGAAGGGTTCCTGGCATGCAGTGCATATCGGGGGTTCTTTGTTTTTCAGTAGGTATGAATGGGTAATCTGGGTATGTCCTATTCTTAGTCTAGTTAGAGTAACTTCCTCCTTTCTTATCTTGCAGTAGCCTGGATACCATTCCCCGATGGTAGGGTGGATATTTTGGAGCTCATTGTTTGATTCCATGTTTCTTGCCATTTAGTTCTGATAAATTTGTGGATTGTTGGTTTGAAGTCGGAGTAGGGGATCTTGACATCAGATACATTTTGATGTAATGATTTTTTTTGCTGCTGAATCAGCCCTCTCATTGCCATGGATGCCAATATGACTTGGTATCCAGCAGAGTTTAATGATTTTGTTTTTGGAGAGCTGGTTAAATCTATGTAGAAGTTTGATGATAAGTGGGTTGGTTGATTCTTTGTTTCTTAGAGAAATAAGAGTAGATTTAGAATCTGTGAAGATGATAAACTTCTTGAACTGATTTGTTGAAATAATGTCAAGGACTAAGTTGATGGCTAGAATTTCAGCACTATAAATCAAGGCTTTATTTGGAATTCGTTCTAGCAATTCCGTGTTATTGAGGAGGGCAGTGCATCCTACTCTGTCTTCCGTTTTAGATTCATCGGTATATATGCGGATGTAATCGGGGAAGTTATCTATAATAGAGAGAGAGTTTCTTCTTGAAAGGTGGCTGGATTTGTTTTTGCTTTAGAGTATCTGGTTAGGTCCATCAGAATTGTAGGTTGTTCCAGCAACCATGGGGGTGTTTCTGGAATGACGACCTTGTGTATGGGATTTATGTCTATTTGTGTTTCAGTAATAAGTTCCTCCATGTGAAGGCTGAATGGTTTAATGATTTTTTTCTTTTTGATGGATGTTTGAGGATTTTGTTCCTCGATATCCATTGCTTCTAAATTTTCAAATGTTTCGTCTTGGGCTCAAGCTGGTTTGGGTTCTTGATTTTGATGTTGGTCTATGTCTTGTTTGCTGGTTCTTTTTTTCTGGGGATTTTTTTGGTTTGTCCGAATAAGGGGTTAATTTTGGTTCAGTTTTTTTTTGAGAGTTTGTGTTAGGGATACTTTCTGTTTTCTTATTGGGTAAAGAGGGTTTTTCGTTGTTTGGCTTATTTGATTTAGATAAGAAATTTTTGTCCTTGTGTGTGGGTTTTTGATTTTCATTTTGGTTTTTGTTAAGAATTGGTTTCGGGTTTTCATTGGCAAAGGAGGATTCAGATTTACCAAGGGTAATTTTTAATTCGTTGATGAATTTGGGCCAATCGTTGGGTTCTAATTTTATGAGTTTTTCAAGGAGATCCTTGTATTTATCTTTTGTTTCAGTAGTTGGAGGGGTTCTTTGGGAGATGTTGGAGTATGAAACCTTATTTGAGTATACTTCCACGATTTTTCTTGCTTCCCAAAAGGGTATATTTCTATTATATTTTACCTCGAGTATTTCTTTCTCTTTTTTCCATAAAGAACAGTTTCTCAAGTATGCCGGATGGTCACCTTCACAATTTGCACATTTGATGGTTCGACTGCATTGATCTTCTAGGTGATCCAAATCCCTCATTCCACATTTCTTGCATACAGGTTTCCTTGTACACTGCTCCTCATGGTGTCCAAACATCTGGCATTTAAAACACCTGAGCGGATTTGGGATGTAGGTCTCAACTTTATATTGTATCCGACCTTAATCTCTTTTGGAGGCTTGTGGGAGTTAAAGGTCAAGATATATGTGTGTGTTAGTGGTGTTGCCTTCTTTTTTTATGGTGATTCATTTGTAACCTATAACTACTTGACATTTTAGTCCTGTTTTGGTTTCATCTGGAGTGCAGAGGGAGAGTTTCCGGCTCTTAGCTACTCCTTTAGATGTATTTAGCGTTTGATGGGGGTACACTTATTTTTAGGTTGTGAAAGGAAGTCATTTTGAGCAGAGAATCTGCTTGTTTCTTTTGGTTGACTTCTACTAGCAGTGTTCCATTTTTTTTTTTTGACCATCTTGGGGGGGGGGGTTATCCTGGAGGATATTACCTTTTCTATCACAAAGGGAGATAACTTTGATAAGTGAGTATCTTCAGTGGACTCAAGGACAAGGAATTTAGTGAAGCCAGGTTGGCACAGCTCAGAGTCACTGATTCCATATGGGGTCTCTTGGAGGGGTTAGGGAAAGCCATAATATCCATTTTGGTATAAGTTCATCGCCTGTGCTCCCCACCCACCAGCTTGGAGCCCACAATTGGGGTCTGCCAGGGAAGAAACCCAATCGCCCTGACAGACCAGGGACTACACAGGTGGTGTACTCACCTCAGAGAGAGGTCCAGAGCACCTGCCACCTCATCCAATGCTCTGCTCCAAGACACAGTGCATGGATGGAGGGTCTGCAGCCATGTCTGGGCCTGAACCTCAATGAGATGATTGACCCTCAGTCAGCGCCTTCTAATGTCTACAGGTTCTAGGTATTCTTCCGTAGTTTTCGTTCTGGTTAGTTTAGTTGGGGAAGATTGGTAAAGTTGATGTTTATTTCCTGTAGTAGATATTAGGGCTTGAACTGACCAGCCGATTGGTCGGATCGGGTCCCTCCAACTGCCCGTCTAGCTCCGGTAAGGGCCGAAGTGGTGTGTTGGGAAGTGGAGGTACTTAACCTGACCTCCAAGGCCCTCAACCACCAGGATCCCATCCCAGGGCATCACAGGTCGCCACTCACGGCCAACAGGTGGCCCCATAGAGGGATTTTTACACTCTGTAGGGGAGCAGTTGGTGTATTCTGATGTCCCGCCACATGGCCGACTTGAATTTAAAGATATGCATCGCCAAGGTCTATTATGGAAAAATCTAGTCTCTGCGAAAACCTCTTCCAGCCCCAGAAGTGGGTAGCGATAATCTTTGAGAGCATTATTTAAACCCATGGAGAAATCCACGCTGACTAGTATCTCCTTAAACTTAAAAAAAAAAATATATATACTTATAGTGAAAACTAGTTGCTAGGCTACTATGCTAGTTGCTATGTTACTTTGGACAAAATACCAATTTTTTTGAAGTCTGTCAAGCTAATTTGTTTGGTCAGTGCAAAGGATAAATTTCTTTTCTTTTTGAAAACTGGTTGTATACTTCCTCTTAGCTGGATTTTTGCTTTTAAGTTGTTACACCTGCCAAGCTCACCAGAAAATACCTCTGGGAATTCACTTTTTAATTATTATTATTTTTTTTTTTGAGCTTCTATATCATGACAAATATTCTTAATTTTAACGGTTTTTTTTGTTTAATATGATATTCTCAATAAATTTGTTTATGAATTTAATTTTTTCACCTGTGACAGTAGGAGCTATTTTTTTTTTAAAAACCATTAATGTCAGGTTTCCTATTTCCTTTCAAATATAAACATTTATTATGCTTAAATTAGAACCACTATCTAGCTCTAACTTGATATTTTTGTTCAGGATTTTCACCTATACAAATTTTTTCATATTCTGACTTGAAGATTCTTTATCATTAGTCACTAACAAAATTCTTAACTTGCTTTTTTAACGTTCGTCTTGCGAGACTTTTTGGGTCATCTTAAAGCATTCCTTGTTTTTAAATGATTTATCCATTGTAGAAATGTCGTTCTCCTCAAACATAGCAGGGATTTGCCATAATGTCTTTTTTCTTCATGGCTTGATTTTTATGGCACACTTTTTTTGATGTGCGATACTTTGCTTATTTCAATATCTTTAGTGTCTGGCATTATACATCCTTGACAATCTTCTGCCAGGTTTTACAGAGTTAAGTTGGGTTAGTTTTAGAGTTTATTCAGAACCCTCCACCTGGTTTCTGTGTCTATAGTAAACCTTGTGCAAATACTAATCATTTGAAATTGTCAGGGTTTAGTTCTGCCAATTTGAATTTCACACACTGATTATTCATAATACTAACAAATATAGTGAAGTCTTCCTCGTCATTCTTCAGTAAATTCATACATCTATCTTTTATGGAATAATAACGTTTTCAGGCTGAACAGTACTGAAAGTAACAAATGTTTCATCAAATGTTAAGTCACTTGTCTTCTTTGACAAGCAATAATTCATGAACTTTGTATGTTCGACATCACCTAATTTCTGTAAAACTTGTCTAACCTTTTTCTAGTCTAACCAATTTATGCAGTCAGCTTTGTACATATCTTCATATCTGCAGAAATGTGATGCAAAAGTTACCTCTTCATCAGGCCCATAGTTAAAATACATTACTGTTTTCATGATAGATTCTTGAGAAAAAAAATTTCAATTGTCATTAATGTTGCTTGTAAACATTTTCTGATTTTTCAAAAACAATTCTTTGAATTTTTTGAGCCTTTGTTTGTTTCAGGTGGTTTTTCTGGTTTTAAAATTTCCAGCAATTCTTTTTTTAAACTCCAATTTATTTTTCTCTGTATATATATATATAAAAAAAAATTTCCTACAATTATTCCCACATAACACTTATCTCAAGAAATCCTCTTGATGATTAATTTTTTTGCAAATTGAATTTTCAATTCCACATACCTTTTCGTTATGTTTTAATTGGAATATTATCATGTTCTCTTTTCTTCTTTTGAGTGTTGTTTCACACAACTGGTTGATATCACGTAATCCCGGAAAATCCTTGTGGCAAAAAATAAATACTGCTTATGTCTTTTGTACCTTTTTGATCTTCCTTTACCAATGTACCTTGGTGAATTTTTACATGAAAACCTTTGTTTACAAAAATTGTCTTGGTAACTTTTTCTGTGCATTTTTGCCGATACTATCCTTGTGGAACATTATATCCGAACATTCAGTTGAGTTCTGGCCTAATATCGTCACAAAAATTGTTGGTGATCTTTTTCCTTAAGGTCAGCAAAAATTTGTGTCACCAAAATGTATTGGTTCATGGTACAATCTTCGTCAGCAATGTTGTAACCCTAAAAGGTTACTGCATGAGTAATCAAAACAGAGGTTAAAAATAATAGTATACTAACAAATACAAGACTTGCATGCAACGTGAAGTAGATACACTGCTAGTGAACTGCTAGTCAGTTAATCACTCCTCTACTTCAATAGTGTCCACAAGAAGATAGAACATTCCACTCCTATATATAGATAGGGATACAACACTAATTTTTTTTTTATACACAGAAGACTGAGAATTTTGTAGATATTTTGCTATTGATTTTGGTTGCTATTATACATTGTGTGGCAGAAATACCTCCCACATAATGCTAAGATATTAGCTAGATGAAGACAACATTGCCATCAATGTCTTACAATTATGTTGGAGGTGTTTCTGCTGCACTGTGCAACAAAGTATTTATTTTGTTGATAAAAACTTTCATTACTATGAGGTTGTAATCTTTTTCAATAGATGGCATTTAAACACAGGATTTTGTTAAACATGACTGAAATTTATGACATATGCATATTCTGAAAAGTGACATTTCAATGTGTCAATCTATATATGTATGTGAATTTTAAATCTTTATGCTAAAAGCAAAAACGATGGAAAATGAGATGCATTTTTGTCATTTGATGCTCTTTTATTCCTGGAGAGGGGAGAAAAAAACAAAACAATAGTGTACAAAGAGCAAAACAAGTTATGTGCTGTTTACAGAGATGGCTGAGAATACTGCTCTTCAGTGGCTCACCAAGTTTGTAGTAAAAATTTTGATATGGAAGACAATGTCTGGACAGGCCTGCAGTTGTTAATTATGACCAAATCAAAATGCTGAAATAATCCAGGTCACATGACACAGGATATTGCAAACATCCTCAACATATCTCATGAGCATTATAAAGTATTCAGAAACAATTAGATATGTGAATCACTATGTTGTTTGAGTGCCTCAAAATTTTAATATAAACTGTTAATGGACTCAAGCCGATACCTATATTATAGGCATATCCTTGATCTATATAAATATCTAAATATTTTTGAAATTCACTTAAAATGTTATGAACTTTTAGTTTCTCATTATCTTATTGTTGCATTTTGACACAGAACTATCAAATTCACATTGACCTTAAAAAACCCAACAAAATTTAGCCACAGATGAAGGAGTTCTGAACTGTTATTTTGTATTACAATTTTTTTTTAAGAAGTTAAACATGTTCTCAGAGAATAGCTAGTCTTTTAATTAAAAACAATGGTAAACAGTTTTCTGACTTATTTCATGAGCATTCACCTATTACTGTAATATCTATAGCTGTGAACATCAAGTAGTCAATGATTATTTCAGACATTCCTATATTCAAAAGAGTAAATGCTCAATGCTGAAATGAGCAATAAATAAAGCAAATTGTAAAGTGTATCAAAACAATTCAAGATGATGTAAACTGGTAATAGCAATTATTGCACTTTTCATTTTATTCTGACTGTTTAATCATGATTGGATAAATCTAAAATAAATTGTATATACTGAAGTAATTCTTCAAACTAATCACAAAAAGTTTTAAGTTGAAATGTTTCAGCATGTTCTAGTTTCTAGTGGGCTTACTTGACAAAGTGGTCAGTTGAAATTCTCTCAAAATTTAAAGCAATGTAGGGGAGAGAGAAAGAAATGTAATCTAACAATGCTTTAATATTAGTTAAAACGCAATATTACAAATGATTTAGTATAAGACTCTCCAAATACTCTACAAAAATAAAAATATATCACAGAAAAAAGAAGGGAATGGAAAAGCAATGAAATAGATTTTTCACAAATACTTCAGTTTGCCAGTGCCACACACACACATATATATATATTAAAAATCCCAGTCTTCCCCATTATAGTCCCAACATATTGCCAAACAGAACACTAAGTAGAAATTAAATTGGGAGATAATATAAAAAACAACAGCAAAACATACCTGCTACAGCTGGTGATGTATTAGGTGGCTTGTGTTGAATCACTGATGTGGGAAGACTGGCAGGGGAAGGCCCTGCTGAAGAAGCCATCTGTTGTTGGTAATGAGTGTGATGATCAGTGGCCTGGGCCATCTGAGTAGGAGTGTTCCCAGCCACACTCCCAGTGCCAGCACTACCACCACCAGTGGAATTACGCTGCATTTGATATCCCTTATCTGACATCTGTGATTGTACATTCCCTCCAATAGTTATTTTAACAGATGGTGACATGGCTGGACTTAACTGTGGATACAATACAAATATATTTGCAACAAATAAAAATACTCTCAACTACAAATCTTAAACTATTTAATGAGCTAACAGAAAAAAATGCATTTCACTAAAACAACCATATTACAGTTTCATGCCTTCAGTAAAACTATTTGTACACTCTTGCAAATTTTAATCCAAAATGCAATACCTAAATTTTAATTCTATCTAAACAATCTATCTAGTTCCAATTAATTAAACATGAAAATAATTTGAAAATGAACATTTGAATTCATCAATTTACTACTTAAATTTACTATACAGGTCTTGACTATGGACTTTTGTGGCATACATATATATATATATATATATATATATATATATATATATATGCGGTAAAGATATTCACAATATTAAATGTTTATCCTAGTACCAGTGGTTCAATAGGATTTCTCTTGAAAGTGAGGATAATGCATAGTTCTGCTATTCAGCAGGAACAGTATCAAGACTTAACCATCACCTGAAAAGGCTGAAGCACATTTTAGTTAAGTATAAGATAAGTAGGTTTTGTGAAGATAATTGTCAAACATGCAATAAAATGTAGACTATATCCACCAAATACACTAGAATTGGAAAACAAATACTCTTACTAGTACGACAGCAATGAGAAACTTAACTGCAAATATATAGATAAGTATAGACTGAATACCATTGCAACAAAAAAAAAAATTGATATAATTACATTACTAATGAACTATACCACCAAAGTGCAGCCTTCGACAAAAATGTTAATATGGGATATTAACTACAAAGTCTGTTTTCCTTGAAAATCTTCTCTATAATACATTAGGAACTTAAATCTTGAAGCATAATCTTGAAATAAGATTATCTGATTATACATTACCAATATTATAAATTTTTGTTTATCGTATCAAAAGAAACTTATTAAATACCAAAAAGGCCCACCTTAGTAACTAACCAATACAACACAATAAACAGAAATCTGCTTAAACAATTGCCACATATGGGGTGCAATGTGTAAATTGTCATTTTATTATATTTACAATTCCACAGATGTGCATTGTTTTTGTTGACTGGACAGTATAGTAGAATTAGTTGGGTATCATCTGTAAAAAGACAAGCACCACGATCCAATCAACTCTACCAGAAATTTGTAAATGCATCTGTACTGCTGGCACATGCTCCAATACTCACGAGTACTGAAGTCAGTGCAGAGGGTTGGGAAAGAGTTGGATGATCATTATGAATCTATTCACCTTCCCACAGTCTCAAACTCAACATGGAGGCTTACATCAAGAGCCTTGAGGAGTGCTGCCCTAAGTCAAGAGAGTGACTGCTGGAAGACCCTATATTTGGCAATAGGACTCTGCATCATTCCACACAAGCAGGAAAACCCAGTCATAGCTGTCAAACAATTTCTGCAAACACATCACGCCCTTACATCTGACCATCTACCTCCCTGGACTGCAATCACCTTGATTACTGTGTGCTGTACAGTTGAGTGAGACCAACAAAACTCCTTGTAACACCAAATATGAACTGAAGGCAAAGATTATAAAAGCATTCACTAACTTAAAAAAGGAGACCGTCCAGAAGAGTTGAAGGAGATTCTGAAGTTATCTGGAGGATGTGGTTGAAGCCAATGGCAATTTTATTGAATATTTTTGTATAATTTTGGTAAATATAGCTGTTAAAATGAGATAGTAATATTATTTTCATTTTTTGCATAATTTAGATGTCAATTTATTCATCGCACCCTGTATATAGTAAATTAAATGAAAAGCACAAGACTATTATAGAAAAAAAAACAAAACAAAAAAAAAAAAAAACACATTTACCAACAAAATAATTCAATTTTACCAAATTTGCTATATCTGACAAGTTTTCTTGTATATAACACAGGGAAGTAAACAGAAGTTGTAACGATCAACCAAGACATTGTACATGCAGACTGGATTAAATATAAAAGGTGCCAAAGAAAATAAAACTGGCTTTTTACTTTGAGTGGCTATAAACAAATCTTTCTTCATTGACCTACTGTGATTTTTTTGGGGGAGCATAAAATATTTTCTGAAAGTTTTAAAGATCTTTATAATATACTTAACCACTGATTAGACAAACAAGATTTCCTATATTGAGTAAAAAGGAAAAGTATTAAAAGCAAACATTCTATTAATAATCCTTATTTACAAATGCTTAACTGAATCTAGTGGAATTTTTATTTTATCATAATGACAAGCTTACCTTTTGGGTTTCAGTCTTCCGTGCCTTCTTACGAGGAGTTTCTGCAAAGGAAATCAATATATACAATGCAATTAATTCCTTTAAAAACTAATTTTGATCCAGATTGAAGAGGAAGCATCCATGTTAAGTGTGAGAGGCTTCAATGAAACTTGAAATGTGAAGATAAGCACTTGTCAGGAAACAAACCTACTTGTTGAATTTAGGTTCATAAAGTGCTCACTGAACTTAGATGTTGGTAAACAAGATCACCACTGCTCTAACCCCAAAGTTTTCAAATGAAGGGTGGAAACACAGGATTTTATACCATCTGCATCCACCCAAACTTAATGAACATTCAGAAACAAATGTATGCTATTACCTTTTTTGATTCAAACTTTTGAAGTTAAATGATTCATTTTTAAAATTACAAATGTAAATATTTTTCAATCCAAAATTAAGCTATTAGAACAAAAGTAAAAAAAAAAATTTTTTTAAATTAAAAAATAAATTAAATAAATAAAATAAAATAAATAAAAATGTTAGCAATGAAAATCTAACGTTTGCTGAAATTATTGAAGAATATTCATAATACTACATTTTAAAAAGGAACAAACTTTAAGAATCTATTAGTACTTAGCTACAGACCAAGGAGAACATAGAAATTAAAAACAGCTGTTCAGAAGGTGGTTACATAAACTTTCAATACATGTATTCTTAAATTTTCATGTGAAAACAGCTTGAAAGCAATTTATTTTTTGATGGCCAGGTTTGGGAACCCTTTGAAAGAACAAGCATACTCAATACAGTGCTGTGCTACATCTAGTTTTAATTGCAAATTTATGATGTTATCTATTATCCCAAGGGATTGTGTTAAGAGGAATTTTGCTTATATGATCACAAAAACTTTTTAATGACAAGAAAAAAAAAGGAAAAAGAAAGTAATCCATACATTCCTTTGATACTAGAAATAACTCTTCGGATAGCACTTATTTCAAAATTTTATAAAGTAAAAGTAAACCAAGAAGAAAAATTGTGATAAAGTATAACTATTTCAAGCAAATTCTAAATGACACTAACTTTCAAAATTAAGTATGCTTCCTATTAATCACTTCTGGATAATTATAACATTTTAAATGTAAGCTTTGAAGCAACAAGCAGAAATTTTGTTTTACTAAAAACATGCTCATAACCACACCACAAACATGTAGTGCTTGAACTTTTTCAAATGTGAAATTTACATAAATTGTACAAAAAGAGAGTAAAATTCTCAAGAAAAATTAAACTAATGAATGTGTTGCTGGTCATTTATGATAAATAAAAAATTATGTACTGAAGCCAGCCATCTCATGAGAAAAGGCGGATATAGAAACTTTAATCTTTTCATTTTGATAGTGAAGGAAAAAAAAAAAAAAAAAAAAAAAAAACAATTTTAATTTCTGAAATTACTAAGGTTATCCATGCCATGTTAGAATATCACTATTTTGAATACCATATTTTCTAAAATAATAGAATAGAGTTTTAATTCAATGAGCAAAGTCAGAAATAATAGATGTAAAGCCTAAGGTACATAAATCAACTAGAAAAATGGCCAACAGTTTGCCAAACTTTTACAGCTCTCAAACTGATACCAATCTAAGCTAAATAAATATTTTTTTTCAAAAATTTTAATGAAGTCTTAATATCATTCAGATATATATATATATATATATATATATAAAAAACAAAACAAAATTTATAAAAAGTAAAGAAAAATTGATCTGAAAGAATGAAAAATAAATAAAAAAACAAACAAACACACACACATTGATTGGTGGTCTGGAATCGTGTAGATCAGCTGTCAGCAGAATACCTCAAACTGGCAAAGATCCAAGGATGGAAGATACTCAATGAGCCAGCAACTTACCAGTCTTCACAAAGGAGAAGAAACTCACGAGAATCAAGATTTAAAGAAGAGAGAGGAGGAAAAAAAATAAATAAATAAAGAGTTTAAAAAAATAAAAATTTCAAAATCCCAAACCTGCTACTGTGAATGAAAGTCATCATTAGAGGAATTCCTTAAGCCAGGTTTGCAGTACTTGACCATTCAAATAGTCAAGGATTTGGGACAAAATATAAAGGAGTGTTAATTTTCTGGAAATAATTTTAGGGTGATCCTAAAAAGGATACATCACATAGGAATTTTGCAAAATTTTCTTGATATTGATTTAACAATGGTGTATAAGGAAATCAAATACTTAAAAAATACTGGAAAACGACTAAGCTAGGCAGTGTATGTTTTCCAAAACCTAAACTGAAATATTACGTAAAGTATCACACTATACTACTGTAAAATTTTCAATAATTACAGAAAATAATTTTGAGGGCACATTTTTCCTAAGAAAAATATCGATTTTCATGAAGGAAGTAGAGAGAAGCAGTTGAAAGGAAAGAAAAATAAAGCAAAATTTGAAACCAATGTTTCTCCTAGTAAATACATTGAAAAATATGGCAATTTATTTTATTTATGTATTTGCATTGACTATTATATGAAGAAAGAATTACTGACTGGTCAGTCAACAGAAGATACTGCTCAGTCAAGGAAATAAATTCACCTATTTGTCTTTTGCACTTACCAAATGAATGGCACTTAAATCTAGGGGATTGTGCAGGGGACTAATTATCTTGCTCAGAGCATGTTAATATATAGGAAAAAATAAAAACTGCAATTGGGGTCTGATCTGGCAGATAAGACGAGCATACATAGAGCAGTTTAGAGTTCAAATTGATATACCAAAATTAAAAAAGGGAAGAAAAAAAAGAAAAAAAAAGGGGGCTTGAGGTATTCCACTGAATGATGACCCCCATCACACTGAAAGAACATTGTTTGCAGGTCAGAATTAAACTCAAAACGATGGTTAAATTTGACACAATAGAGATGTTCTGCATTGCCTCCAACAACTCATTCTACTAGTGGCTTGATTGCTAATAATTAAAACTTAGTAAGCATTTACTCAATAAATGTAACTTAAAAAAAAAAGAAAAAAAAAAAAAAGGAGATCCCATTCATTTAGAAAATTAAACTATTTAAATCAACTGGAATTCCCCATTTACAAATATTTAAAAAGAAAGAAGAAAAAAAAAAGAAGAAAAGAAGAAAAAAAACGAAGGAAAAAAAAAAAAAAATAAATAAATAAAAATAATATAGCCCAAATACAATCATGAATAAAATGGGGAGGAAAATAATCTATTTCAAAATCAAACACTAAAATAATTTTACATATGTTATCATTCATGCATTACATGTAAGACTTAAATATGAGCAAAGAAAAGAGTACTATTTACATAGATTTTAAAAATGGTAGTTATTTCAGTTTTCATAGACCAAAAAGTAAGTATATAAGACTTACAACTACACATGACCAGTAGCAACACAATCATTACTTAAGATTCCCTTAACCAAAGAGAGGAGGGGGAAAAAAATGAGCCTAAACAAAGTTCCAAATATGCCTTGCCATAACTTACAATAATTACAGAACTATACCACAAATACCACTATAGTTCATTCAAAATCCAACTGAGAAAAGAACAAGATTTGGCCAATGCTAAAATTACAACAGCAGCATATTTTATTTCATACATGATATACATACAAAAGCAAGCAAATGCATTAAATAAAGCCATTCACTGAATAAAAAGCAGCTATGATTATCTATGTGAAGAAAAAGAGACAACTAGCAAAGGCAAGGCAGAATAACCAAAATTACTCCTTGCAATAGAAAATGAAAATGCTTAAAAGCTTAAAAAAAAAAAAAAAAAAAAAAAAAATTTAGCAATTTATAGTAACAAATTGAGTCACCACTAAGCCCATCTATTTAGAACCTTGGGACATTACTGAAACCATAGTGGTGCAGGGTGAAACAGCAAATCAAATAAAAAAATAAATAAAAATAATACAGTGTACCATTTCTGATGAATGGGTAATATGTGGCAACAGGTTTTGCCATAGTAATAGCTGCAGGCAGTGAACAAGGAACAGTAGTGCAACAACATTTATACTATTTTATATCAGGAAAAAAAAAAAAAAAAAAAAAAAATTTTTTTTGACTGCAACTCATCTTGGAGATTGGTCAAAGGAATTAAAAAAAAACAAAAACAAAAAAGAAAAGAAAAGAAAAGAAAAAAAAAACAAAAACAAAAAGAAAGAAAGAAAAAAAAAAAAAAAAAAGTAAAAACTGAATGGATCTCTGCTCAGACAACAAATTGCTACAGTAGTGCACACAATAGAAAGCTGCCAGCAAATAACTAGTCATGATTCACAAGTGAACAACAGATAACCTACCTGGCCGAAAGGATCAGACAAGCAATATGGAAAGGTGATGGAAGAACATATCACCATGACAACCTTTGCAAAAAGAAAAATATTTCCCTACGAAGGAAGCCAATACTCACTTCACAAGAAAGAGAAAGAAAGAAAAAAGAAAACAAAAAACAAAAACAAAAAAAAAAACAACAAAAAACAAAAAGGACGAGTTAAAGGAGAGGGCCCATCCCATAACTAACATTAAAAGTAAAAAAATTAAAAAAATAAAAGAAAAATTTTCCATTGGAAGACTGACTTTTCTTTCCCCCCAGCAAGTAATATTAAATAGTTCAAGCCATGAGTGCAGAATGTGTTGTTTTAGTAAGAGGCAACCCAAAATTAAGAGGCCAGTAAACAACACACACACAAAAAATTAGATCCTTTTCTTTATTTGTTTTAAAAGATTTATGCTGCACATGATGACGACCATTAGATGTATATACAAAATGAGGTAAATGATGTAGAATTTACAATACTGAATAAGGTACAAATGGTGAACTATTCACTACAGTAGTACTGAGTTGTTTATATACATACAGTTAATGACACACCACAAAGGTACACAGAGTCAGGCCAAGGTTTCAAAGATGACTACCTATGCCAAGATATGACCTGCAACAGCAGATAGTCTCTCTTTAAAATGACAGATGATCAAAACACCTGACAATAGAAAAATGAAGCTTATGGACTTGTATTGAGAGGAATGCAAAACAAAATACTCATATCGAGCCATGGAGTGCATAAGAAATGTGTTGCAGCAGAGGCCAGAGTTTCTCTTCATTAAATTGATTCAGCACTTTATTTTTCTTCTTTTTTTTTTTTTGAAGCAGCAGCCTGCTTTACATGATATACCTGCCAACTGATGTAAATTACATTGCCTGCCTTTAGCAGTCTACATACACTGATTTACATCTGGTCACGCCTCCTTGCCTTACAGACAGTATAGTGGCTGGCTCTAGTTCAAGTTGGAAGGTCAACACCCATGCACACCCAGCAGAAACCTGACTTATAGAACTTAGAATGAGACAATGGAAGGTTATTTAAAAATGACACCCTATCATACCAGATGGATGATACATGATTGGCTGAGTTACTGAAAAATCATGATATATATATATATATATATATATATATATATAAGATAAATATATGTTTTAACATATATTTGTCCCAATATATACAAGCTCAATCTGTCTTTTTGAAAAAGAAAGAAAAAATAAATAAAAATATGTAATATTTATTATATATATATATATATATATATATATATATAAAATAAAAAAAATATAAAAATAAAAATGAAATAAATAAAAATAAAATTAAAATGAAAAAAAAATAAAAATAAAATAAAATAAAATAAAAAAATAAATGTGAGCATGTTGTAAAAGTAGTAATATTATGCAATAGATGACTAGGCTACGTAAGTATGCCATGGAGGGAACCAGCCACACTGATGGCTGGCCTCGTACTACAAACACATTCTGCACTCTTGGCTAAGAAGGCTAAGTTGTTCTTCCATACAACTTGCCTTGTCATAATCCAGAAGTTTATCTGGAAGTTAACACCCCATTATTCCTACATGTACAGTATACACAGCCCGCAATCGATCAGCCTGTCATCTTTGGGTTCCCACTCGAACAATAAATGGACGAGTCGGCAACGATCATGAAAACTTCCAGTAAAAATGTTTATGTAACCAGAGATGGCCATATTATCATTTTCTAAAGTTTCACTTCGTTCCTTTGTGTTTGATCCTTGGAGACTACAAGTTAGAGTGGCAGCACTGGTAGTAGTGCAGTAGTGTTGTCATTGGTCTAACCTGATTCAGAGTCACTGGAGTCTGAAGAGCTTGATGAGGTGGTATCACTGCTTGAATCTGAGTCTGATGAACTGGAACTGGTTGCACTCAGGCGAGAACCACTATTGACATCACCAGCAACATTTTCTTCTGTAAAAAAAAAAATAAAAATAAAAATAAAAAAATAAATAAGAATAAAATAAACAAATGTAAATAAGTTGTGTAAACTTTTCTTTAAACCTTAATTTGAGGATAAATTACAATTATCAAAATTTAAATGTTCTTAGTACAAGAGAAAAAAAGAAACATTGGTTAGAAAAGCCAATACCTACCTCCACCATGTCAAAAGCAAGCAGCCCAAGAAAATAAATGATTAAATAAATCTTACCAAAGGAATAATTTGTATAATAGGGAGATATGTATGTGAGAGCACACAAATTACATTAGATAACAACTGAGCTTTGTTCTGGAGGGGAGGATAAATAAAATTACCTTTCTTGATGGGTTTCTTTGATCCCTGAAGGTGTCCAGTAACATCTTTCAGTCTTGCTTCAAGTTCTTGTTTTTTCTCCCGTTGAGCTTCTTCTCTTGTTTTACCTGGTAATTTCTTTGCTACAAGAGAAAATGTAGATAGAAAATCATATATACATAGTTTTAATACATAAATTTAACCTAGAAACTTTCTCTTTAAATAAAAGATAGGAAACTAACAAACATTATGCTTAAAGCTATATACTTACGTATATATGGTTTCCGTGGTTTTTTCTTCAAACAGGACATCACGTAAGATTCCAGCTCTCGGAGTGTTGAGGGCTTTAATGTTTCAAAATCTATTTCGATCTCATCAGGATTTGAATCTCTTAAGGACGGTTCTCTTGATTGAATTATATGTACAACCCTACCCAACTTGTCACCTAAATGATAATAATAATAATAATAATAATAATAATAATAAAAAAAAACACGAAAATTTCAGAAAACACACATGAAATATATATATCAGAATAATTATACAAAGAAAAGGCATGCAAGAGTTAACTCTGCATTAGACACATGGGGTTGTTTTGCTACCTCCCAATTTTTTTTTTTTTTTTTAAAGTACTTGTAATTCCTAATTGGCAACTTGTTTCTTCTGCTCCCTTTAATTTGGTGAGGGTGCGTAGCACAGTCATAACTAAGTTATCATAGGAGGCAGACATTTTCTTCTTCAGGGTGTGTTCTATTATTGTATTGGTGTGTTATCCCTACAATTTACATGTTTATGCAAAAATTTTCATTTCAATGAATTATTATATCTTTAGTTCAAGTTTTAATTTAATGTATATTGTAATGGAGACTGACTGCATTGTTACTTTTTTTTTCAGCAATACAACAATATTTTACATAGTTATAACATTAAAGTATTTTTGTATAGTGCGTGTGTGTGTGTGTGTGTGAACATCCAAGTAGACTGTCCATTTTCAGAAACCTCAGCTATCTAATGCAGGGTTAAGCAATGTAATGTCAAAGATGACTTCCATTATAAAACTGGATGAACACAAGTGCAAAGTGAAACAATATTTTTTTCATGTCAAGGGCGGAAACCCAATTGACATTCATGGTGAACTTGCTATGTATGGTAAACAATGAGCAGAAAACAAATATCAGCTTTGTGTTGTGCATTCAGAACAAATTTAAGGACAGGACTAATGTAGGGCATTCACATTCTTAACAAAAGACAACATTGCAAACTTTGATTCAAGATGATTATTAGCACAAACTGCATGAGGTCTATGAAACATGATTTCAAGTTGGTCAACAAAATCATCCATAAGTTGGGACATTGGGAATTGCTCCAAAGTGATTGGAACTTCCAGTGCATGAGAATTTTTTTCTAGTTTATACAGAAGATAGTGGGGAATTTCTACATGATCAGCAGACCTGAGTTATTATTCAAAAGACAAAAGGTAGATTCTGGAAACATAGTTACCAATACCCCTAAGTTTAACTGTCAGTAAGTAAATAAAGATCAGTGCTGTTCATGGGCTCCATATTACAAAAACTCAGATATTCTTAAATAGTGGATAGATCACATTAAAAGGCTAGAAAGTTTACATATGCCATCCCACTGCAGACAACTCCACTTCATGCAAAACCAAACTAAAAAAAAAGGGTTCAGGAAAATGGCTGCTTTTACATCAGCCTGACTGAACCTTGAGCTTATTTGCTTGGTCCACTCAACAGTTATCAGATGATGCAATTTTGCAAATATGGCTCCTATTGCTTAAGGCTATATTCTGTGAGTAAATGCTTGTACCCCACTCTTCATATTTAAATTTTCCTAACAATAGAAAATACAAAGATAAAAGCTTATTTTCCAAGCTATATATATATATATGAATTCTGGTACTTTTCTTTTAGGTCAAAACAAGTACATACATTTCAAAATGAGACAGGCTGAGACCATTATTCTTTTTTCAGTGAATAATTCATTCAGGATATCATTATTTAACCCACCCCATTTATAAAATATTCAGAAAATTTCCTCCCACTCCTTAATTTAGGATGCAAACATTCTAGAACAAAGCATTTAATCAGTGAATATTATAAAAAATTCAATCATCTCTTATATCAACCACCATCTATTTGAAACTAAAGTGTATATAAGTAATAAATTATATTTAAGTTGCGTTATCAAGAAAATACAGCATTAAATTTAATTTCTAAGAAAATGAAAAGACTAACTTTTGTATTATTTCACTTTGCAAAATATTTTATTTACATGCTAATATCAATCTTTATCAATATTTAATCTACATTTTAACAATTTATGATTCCCTAAGTTGTCAAATTTTGTAAATATAAAATGTGAATATCACTGAATACTAGTGAACCACAAGTTTTATAACTCATTAGTGCCATAAGTGTACCATAAGCAATGCAGCTGAAGCAGTAATCAGTGTACTAAGATAACCTGATGGAATAAAACCTTCAATTTTGAATTTTTGAGTAGTTGTTCTTAAACTTGTTACTACCCAAGGATATGTTAGTGCAGTATATGATAAAATTATGTAGAGATCAAAATAAGTGTAGTATGTGCATACACCTAGAAAAGTATATATATATATATATATATATATAAAAACGTGCTTAGATTATTTACCATAATTTCAAACAAATTGTACAAAATATACAATTTGTATCAGTTCTAATCAAAGTTTCTAACAAAATGTAAAACATTTTTTCCTACATATAGGTTCTAATATTGAATAGATGGCATTTTTTAAAAAGATTACTGCATACTTGCTACACAATATACTAACTTATTTTCATAAAAAAAAAAAATCAAAGGAAATGAATAATACATATAAAAATAGGAATGATGTTTTCATAAAAAGCAAAACAACTTAAGGGAAGAGCAAATACATTGAATTTGGTTATTTTAGTCACCACTGCAATTTGATATTAATAATTGAACATATTTGATTATATTAGACCAAATTATTGCAATTAAAACAAATTTAGGATTGATTAGTCTTATTCATAATATAAAAAGGGCTAACAAAAAGAATTTTGCAAATTGATTTAAAATACTCTCATTTATACAAGCTGTGAAAAGAAATTGCTGAAAGTAAAACATTCTTTACAAACTAAATAGAAGTAAATGAAAGTAATTTTGATTTTGTAAAAGGTTGCTATTTTGAATGTAATTGGATTTATGTCTTTTATATAGCAATTTTCAGAAAAGTTAATGTTAAATTTAAATATACAAATAAATCCTTTTGTGCAAGTGATGTAATAGATCGAATTTTGAGATCTTTCTCCATTAAATTAGACCTTGGGTTTTCATTGATACCCAACTTGTGATGCTATGGTGTTATAATTACATCTTGCTTTAAAATTTTCAAGTAAAAGTTTATTGGTTAACTAAAATAATTTAAAAATTAAAATGATTTTAACATTCTTAAACTTTTTATGGTATTTTGTTGGAATCAGTTCATATTGCAATAAAATTTGAATTTCTAACAAAGTTATTTTAATTAAAAATCATAGGAATAAACAATAACCTGTATTTTAATAGATTTAATATAAAAACCAATGTGTAAATGAAAGTAAAAGAATTCAACATGTTAGTAGTTTTTATTATTGGCATGCCAAAAGGAAATCTTATGGTAGGAATGTTAATATTCCTACATGAAGATTGCTTCTGGTATGAAGGATATATATATATATATATATATATATATATATAACTTATGGTATGCCTACACACAAATGTGAAAAACTCAAGCTATAAGTTATTATTTAAATGTGTTATGGCTCATCAAGAAAAAAACAAACTATACTATTATACACAAATGTAAGATACTTAAAAAAAAAAGGGGGGGGGGATTAAATCAAAGTGTTAAACTTCAAAAAGCCTGTAGTTTCACACAAACACTATGCTCTTTCATAAATTTTAAAGTGTGCTTAATTCCCACATGCAAAATAGAGATTTTTCAATTATTCAGTAATCATAAATGTTAACTAAAATAAAAGTGCAAAAGAGTTTCAAGTTTTGCACACAAGTTACATGCATAAATGCTGAAAAAGCTCTTAGCCCAACCTATCTGATCAAACACCAGAATGTGAATGTGTGTGAGAAAACATTAACAGCAAGCAGCTAAAATATTCAAATTTGGAAAAAAATGGATATTTAGTTGCACATTTAAATGTAAAATTATAGTTAAAGATCTGTTGGAAATATAAACCAGGTCAAGTATATTGCTATCACCATTATGGACTAATAAAAACTGTAAAGCAAATTTACCTGGTAACTTATTAATATCCAAACTAAGCTGCCTCTTCTCATCATATGTCATTGGCTTTGCATTGTCTTCATCATCACTGTCATAAGATCCAGGAGTGGCAGGTTTACTTCGATTCTTCGAACTGGAAGATCGACTACTAGTCCGCTTGTTTTTGCTTGATGGGGATTTTTGCTTTGATTTAGGTTTTGAAGACTTGGGAGGTTTAGGTTGTTCAACCGGTGTTGGCTGTGCTGGGACAGGTGGGGGCTGTGGAGGGGGGATTTCTATTACTTTTTCTTTTTCCTTCTCTTTTTCTTTTTCTTTGGCTTTCTTTTTTTTCTTTGCTTTTCTTTCTTTCCTCTCTTTCTGGCACTCTTGTGTAAGAATACCCAATTTTTCTTGTATGTCTCTGACCTGAAAAGATAGTAATTTACTTAAATGTAATATTGAATAACAAAGTCAACAGAGTAATATATTTATATTAGATCTACTCATATTCATGAGTATTTCAAAATTGCTAAATTAAATAAGAATCTTGAAAAGTTCACGTTTTAGATAAGTCAACTTTTGTAGAATAATTTCTTATGTACAGTTACAATTTCATTAAATCAGCATCTAATTTACACATACCTGTTCTTGTAATTGTCTGATCATTTTTTCTCTTTCATCTTCAGAGTCCTCTTCACTCTCACTACTTGAGCCAGACTCAGACGATGGAGCATCACTTGACGAAGCTTCCGTTTTGGGGATTGCTGTAGGTGTAGGAGGTTCAGGAGTTGAAGGTGGCTCATCTGGCAGTTTAGCATATTTCATTTCAAAAACATCCTTTGGGAAGGTGAGAAAAACAAATTAGAATTTTGTGTAAAAGATTAAAGAAAATCACAAATTACAATTTTATTAGGAAAAGAGGAAAACAGCTTTAAGAGGCATTTCATATTTTTAACATTTATGCACACCTCATGACAAAGATTTAATAAGATTTGGAAAAATTTTCACCTGTAACTTTTTTGCCATCATGACAACATCACTATCCTGTGGATTATATCGATAACAATTTGTGAAGATGGTCCGCACTTCTTCAGCAAATTCAGCAGCTGATTTGTATTCTCGGTTATCCATCTTTTGCTGAAATTGAAAATATAGCTTATTTAAAGTAAAAAAGTTAGCATGCAAGGAAAAAATAGAATTATTGCTGATAGTATGGAGAGAGAGAGAGAGAAATAGAACCAAATTGCATATATTTTGGTAAATGGAGGTGTATGTATGGGGAAGATCTGAAAAACTCAATGAAATTGATAAGAACATCACTGATGACACACCCTAGTTTCAATGTATATTGAGATGGGTGTGAGTAGTCCAAACAGCATCAATGAAGAATATTTGTTAAAACAAAACGCTTTGCAACCACCATTCCAAGTTAACTAGTAACAGAAGGGAAGGAAATCCCCAGTAGCATTCAAAAGAAAGTGTAACTATGCCCACTATTTACACTCTTATGTGTTTTTTCTCCTGAAATACCTTTTTAAAGACTGCAAATGCCAAAACTTATTAAATTCTTTTATTGAAGAGATTAATGAAATATTTTATATATAATACCACATCTTCAAAAAAGAATATGCATAAACATGAAGTCATCTTTTTTTTTTTTTTTAAAACATAACTGACCAGTTTTTTTTTTCTTATGGTTTATATTATGTTTAGAAACTAGTACATTATATTTGCAAGTTAAAAGAAACTTATTTTTAGTACCAGCATTCATACTTATTTTTAAAACTTAGCAATACAAAAAAAGAATTTAATTTTTACCTTGATACTTCCGAGATCCATTGGTTTCTTAATGATATCATGGTAGTCATGGAGACCCAATAATTCTGCATCTACAGGCTTGTAGAAAGGCCAAGCATAACCCTATAAAATAGAAACATTACTGCAGGAACAAGAAAAAATTGAGTACACTAAATATAAATAGCTTTTTACTGAATGTATAAAATGTTACAGGAGGAGCAAACAATTTAATTAATCAAAGTATAATCT
This sequence comes from Ascarosepion bandense, assembly GCA_037127315.1. Classification (NCBI taxonomy): domain Eukaryota; kingdom Metazoa; phylum Mollusca; class Cephalopoda; order Sepiida; family Sepiidae; genus Ascarosepion; species Ascarosepion bandense. Next base: position 2,334,291 of record JBBBDQ010000167.1, on the reverse strand, counting down.
AAGAAAACTAAACTATATTGGGCTAGAACATCTGGTCTGAGATTTGATTTTGTTTTATCAGCATTTCAATCCTATTGAGTCATTTCATGCTGAAAATTAGATTTAGTAAGTCTTAAAAATTTGTGAAATATAATTGAAAACTGCTTTATAGTTCATCTATAGTTGAAGTTGTCTGGATTAAATTTTGGTGTATAGTTTACTTTTTCTTAAATAGATCAAAATGTTTTTTCTTTAGCATTTTTGTATAAAGGTATCATTTTATAAAAAGTGTTTACAGATAGAGGAAAATTCAATACAGTCCATCATAAACTGTTTTACTGTATAAGTCTTCTGGCATACTATGCATTTAGGGGATACTCATCTTTTAGAAAAAAATGAATGTGTGATTGGTATGACTAATTCTAATTCTTGCTATGACTATTACTTCTCTTCAAGAATGACTGGTGTTATAGAATGTTATACCAAGTGTAGAATAATGTTTGCATAATTTTTATTTGGGTGAGTATTCCATAATTCTTGCCGCTTATTTAAGATACATGTATTAATTGTTTTGAAATCTATGTGAGGGTCTTTTGTTATTTGATATATTCAATTTTATTGATTCTTTTAGATGACTTATCTGCTTTCCCATTTCCCTGGAGGCCTATATGGCTAGGGATCCATCAGAATATGAGTTTTTTTTTTTGGTTACAAAGTATATTGATTTGTTTAAATGTTTGTTTATTGCAGGATTAGTTTTTAATATTTCAATGATGTAAGAACATATAGGGAGTCTGAGAATATAACAAATTTCTGACTCACCATCTGTAATAATATCCAAGGGTAAGTCAGTAGCTTCTGCAGTAAACATTGAGGATTTGTCAGGTAAGCACTTTTGAAACATGGTTTCTTTCAATATAGCTGAACATCAAACTATCACTTATCTTTTGAACCGTCAGTGTATATATGCTTGTGTTTTTGTAAAATATTATAATTTTTTTTTCCATGAATACAGTTGTGTCAGTTTCAGTGTTTTGCCAGATTTAATTTACAGTGGGCAGTTTTATTGACCAGGAAGGAGTTTTCAAGAGAACAGATTTGTGTATAGGAATTGTTTATTTCTAGTTTGTTTTCCATGCAGATACACTCCTGATCAAAAATTTAAGACCACTTAAAAATCCTTAAAAAGAAATTTTTTTTTTTTTACCGATAGATTTTAAACTCCTCCCACTTAAGGTTACCAATACTACAATCTAAAAGGTTATGGAAACAAAAATGTAAATTTCTAAATAAAAGGTTTGGAATGTAGTTTTTTGTTTCCATAACCTTTTAGATTGTAGTATTGGTAACCTTAAGTGGGAGGAGTTTAAAATCTATCTGTAAAAAAAAAAAAAAATTTTTTTAAGATTTTTAAGTGGTCTTAAATTTTTGAAAGGGAGTGTATCAAGAGGTTTAATGGCATTTTCCTTTAAATTATTTAATTCTTTATAGAGGTTGGAGAAAACAGTTGTATGCTGAATTACTTGGGCATGAACAAAATTTAATGCAATATTGTAATCTTAACTGATGTTGTCTTAATGCAAAATTTAGTTTATGTGCTTCAGCATATAAGCTTTCAAATGGGGGACGTACTGTAGGCTACTAGAAGAGTCACAGACCCTAATGACAGTTCTTTCACATATTTTCTTGCTGCACCATAGGTAAAGCAGCCATAATCTAATTTGGATCTAACCAATGCCTGATAAAGTTTGAGTAAAATCTGTGTCAGCTCCCCAGTCATTTTGAGAGATAGCTGAGTAGTTGTATTGCTTTATTGCATTTCTCATGAAGATATTTTATGTGGCATGAAGGATAACTTTTTGTCCAAAATTACTCCTAGGTATTTGTATTGATCCACAACAGCACTTCTGTACCATAGAGTCTTAATTCAGGATTATGGTGTCACTTTTGAAGTCAGCAGGTGTAACTTTTTTGTCTGGAGAATCTGAATCCATTTTCTTTGGCCAACTTGTTTACTTTACTGAGAGATTGGAGTTCCCATTCAATTTTATAGATATTTTTTGATCTGTAACATTTAATAATGCTATTCATTTTGATGTTGAAGAGTGTTACCAATAATATGCTTCCTTAAGAGACGGCCATTTCTTGCTCATACAGGTCTGTGAGTGTGGTACCAACACGAACATTAAAGGTTTGTTCTATCAGGAAGTTATTGATAAGAATTGGTAATCTTCCTTCAAGACCCATTATGTTTAAATCTTTCATGATACCATAAGCTTTTTTAAGTCAAAAAACTACCATTAAATGTTCCTTTTTAATGAAAGCATTTCTGATGAAAGTCTCCAGTCAAACAAAGTGATTAATTATGCTTTTGTTCTTCCTGAAGCCAGATTGGAAATTTAAAATTTTATTAACTTTAAGAAAAATAGTAAGCCTATTATTAACAATTCTTTCAAACGTTTTACATAATCAAATGTGTGATTAGACAATTTTTTGAGGAATTTTTTTTTTTTAGAAATTCACAGTGAATTTCAATGGGGGTAACTGCTGAATTGTGTAATGTTTTTACAGAATTTATAATTAATAGTAAAGTAAGAACCTGGTTGTAATTGTCTTAATTGTTAGAGTAGAAATTTAATTTTCTTCTCTTCATTTATTTTAACATTCTGAAATTGTTTACTAGTGTTATTTGAGGAAGAGTTTTAAGGGAAGTTTTGTGCTAATAAATTTGCAATATCTCCTTGTTAGTTTTGATATAAATGTCTGAATAGAGTGATTTTATTTTTCCCAGTGGTTTTATGAATCACATTCCATACTGTCTATTATTGTTTATTTTGTAGATATTCAGATTTTTCTGGGTTGGGTGTAATTTGAACTTATGTAGAGTGGCACGATGCAATCTGATTGCCCCCCCCCCCCCCCCAACGCACGCACACACACTCATTGTCAAACCAAGGTCTGTCATGTTTGACAGGTTTAGATCTTTATATGTATTGTTCTGCAATACTAAGAAGTACTTTTGTAAAATAAGTGATGTGCTCTGCATTGTTTACATTGGCTTCTGTTGCAAGTTTTAGGGCACATGCATTTTTAAATTCCTTCCAGCTGGCTTTAAGTTTCCAATATTATTCTTTCACTTGGCAAAAATCCAGAGTTTTCTAATACAACTGAGAAGTGATCAATACTACATGTATTAATGTACTCTCTAGCTATAGTTTAGGTATATTGCAGAATCATTTAAGGTTAAATCTATTATATGTACTGCTTGATGAGTGGAAATAAGTGTGACTTGTCACTGTATAAACATTGTTTCTGTCAATAAAATTTACCCTTCTGATCAGTATTTTTGCAACCCCATAGGCTGTTATAGCTATTAAAATCTCCTATTAAAATAAATATTTTCAGGAGATGCTTCAGCTAATTCAAATTCAATTCCATCTATACAGGACCATTAGGAGAACTGTAAACCTAGCATATGGTAATGTAGTGAGGCTCTTAAAGTCACTGTCTGTAGTGCTATATTCAAGTTGATTTTGCTCTGAAAAATATCACTTTTTACTAATAAAGTACCACCTGAAGCTCCGTTTCCACTATTACTAATAAAATTGTATGCTGTATAGTTTTTAATATCTACATTTCCATTGTCCTTTAAAAAGGTTTCCTGAAAGCAGATGATTACAGGACATAAGTCTGCAATAAGCAAAAGCAATTTGTTTCAATTTGCTTTTACTCCTCTTGCTGTCCACTGAATAACTTTATTAGCCATGATTGTTATTCTGAGATTTTCAGTTTTTGCTGGATTGTCTTAAGTTTCCATTTTTTTCTAGGTTGATTTTAGGTGATTTCTTCCTTAGATAGTTTTTTTTAATTTTTTTTTTTATAGATCTTCCTCTTTGGATTATAGGTGAGGAATCTCTAGATTGAGAGGTGTGACAAGATGATTCGTTTGGTTTTTAATGTTATATTTCCCGTATATTTGATCTTAACTTTTTTCTTTTGTCAAGCTCCACATAGATGCAAATATGCAGGGTGGTTATTACAATTTATGTATTTTATGGTACCGTTGAACCAAGTTTCTTGATCTGTACTGCTCCATTTTAAACATAACTGGAATTCTAAAACATTGGTCTTTTCTCTGGCAGTTATGACAAAGATCAGGGAATGTAAGTTTTCACTTTTGTGATGATATAGCCTATTTCATTTTGTGGTTTGGGTCTGTTGAATTTTTAATATATAGGTATTGGGGTTTATGGTTTGGCCATTTCTTTTGTTATTTCGGTTACATCTATTACATTTTGTTTTTTATAGGTTAACTTTGATTTCTTCTAGAGAGCAAGCTGCAAAGACTGGACCTGTAGATGTGTTTAAACATTGGTGTGGATAGGTTTTGCTTTTTAAATTATTAAATGTTTTCTATTTGAGAATTTTATGCATATATTTTTCCTACTTGAAGCATTGTGTAGTTTAATGTCTTTTGTTTCGTTTTTTTTTTTTTGACAGTTATAAGATTAATTTGAGTATATTATTTTTTTTTTCAATTAAAAATATAAAAAATATCACTATCTTCAAGTGATTACTACTATATACTGAGGGAAGTAAATGTAATTTTGATTTGTTATTAGAATTTTATTTAAGAGGGGGGGGGGGTCTTTTCATTTACTTTGTTGCAATATATATATATATATATATATATATATATATATATATATATTTTTTCTTTCTTTCATTATCCTTCTTTGCTATCCTTGGAGCCTCATTATGAGAGATCATTTCTTTTTTTTTTTGTTGGGGGAGGGTCCCCATTTGCCCAAGCATCTTAAAATGTATTATTAAAATTAAAACTTAATTATAACTTGATTGACCCTTGCCACCGCCAAGTAACAATCTTATTAAATTTGGTTGGTGTATGATTTTTTTTAAAAGTAGGTTGTGAAGTTGTGTTTTTGGTGGGTAAAATGATACTAGGGATTGATATGACTAGCCAATCGATCATATGGGGCTTCTTTGACTGTCCCTCTAATCTGAGAAAAGGTCAGAGTAATGTGTTGGAATTCAGAAGTATTTCTACCCAATGCCTGAAACCCTTAACTACTAGAATCCAGCCCTCACACATCACGGGTCACCACCCACACCAAACAGGTGGCCACATTGGGTGGGAGGTCCTTACTCCCTCTGCAGAGGCATAGTTGGCATATTCTGAAGCCCCAGCCAACAGGTCTGAGGATGAAAGGTCTTTATATGATACTCATCATTGAAAATCTTTTCAGCTTAAATTCTTAGTCATTTTTATAGCACACTTATAAAAAGCTGTTGTAAATTTTAGATTTAAAAACTGTTTAAAACTGGAATACTCACCGCATGTTTCTTGGCAAAGAGTTCTTTTAGTAAAATATTGCAATGTTTTAACTGTTCAGAAAGCTTCCCTTTTTTATTTTTTGAGCTATGCTGTGCCTGAAATAAGTAAAAAAAAAAAAAAAAAAAAAAAAAAAAAATGCTTGTAATAAAGTCAAATGAAAAAACAAAACCAATCAGGATAGAGTAGGGTAGGAAAGAATTAAAATTTTTATGAATCACTAAAATAAAATCTTAGAAACAAAACTAACAATCTACAATATATCAATACATACAATAGTACTAAAATGTTCCTGACAAAGACTTCTCAAAAATCAGTTATCTGAAGTTTAGTCATTGAAATACAGATTTCTGGAATTTGTTTTAGCCAAAAATATTTCAGCATTCAACTGTATGTTTTTTTTTTGCCTCTTGAGAATGAGAAATATGAAGTTTTATCAGTCTAAAAGTTAAGTTGACCTTTCAAATCATTAATCTCTTCAACAAACGAAGTCTTGAAATATTTCAAATACATTTAAATAAATAAATTTAGAATTCTATATTTTTAAAGTTAATATAAAAAGATATCAGTTTCAGATAACTGATGATAAAATGCAATACAAAATTAAATGTCTAAATAAAATTCTCTATAGCTCTTATTAAAAAATAAATTTTCAAAGAAAATAAAACTTATAATAAAATTCCGAAACAGAATCCTCAAGATCCGTAACATCCTGACAGAGATATTGTAAGCAAAGTAAGATAAGCACTAGAAAAGGTGGCCATCAATAGCCTACAGTAACACCTAGTATTATCCTACTACCAACAGACAAAGGCAATGTTACAATGGTGATGGATAAGTTGGAATACTTCAAGAAACTGGTAAGCCTAGTTGGGGATGGTAGTTCAAACAAAGTGAAAAAGGTGCTAACTCTGAAAACCAAAGTGAAGCTGTCACAGATCCTAAATAAGAACAGGACTACTTCACACTAAATAAATATAGACAGCTGACAACATGTATGATTTACTGAGTTGCAGGGGCTCAGCATACCACCTATTGGTAGATATACTATAAACCACTAATAGGATAATCGTCACAAAATATTAAGATCTCTTTGTAGAGTAAATTCAAGGTGCTCCCATCCATAACAATCAGATGGTAAGATTGTACAAGGTTTTATTAGCAATTAAAACTGAAATCAGACCCTTCCATTCAGAAACATAACGCCCCCAACAGATAACCTGATAGAAATGTTGACAATCTGTGTAGATAACACATCTATCTAGGGCTTGACATATACCAGCAAGAGGAAAGATTGGCTGTGGGTTTGCTGTTATCACTGATAATGATAAACATAAAATTCTTCAAGGAAATGGCCATACAACTAAAGTCTAAGAAACATTGGTTAACACCATTATACTCTTGCCTCACCCGAAAACTGCAGATATTGACAGACCATAAGCACCTGATAAGATCTTTGATCTGGTTCATAATGGAAAAATAAGACAAAAATCAACTGTTTTTTCTGGATGTACTAAAAACTTGCAGAAACCAAGTTCAAGATAGTCATATATCACAAGTGAACCATCATTGAATAATAGCCTTAAATTGAATTCCAACTATTCATATCGTGTAAAGAAAGGGATAATCTCATGTCAATAATTCCACACAAAAATTCTAAGTAGTAACCCAAACATCTATCTGCAGAAGATGATCAGCATCAAATATACGTTAAAATAAACTACCCTGCATATATACCAGCTTTTGCAAGTATAAACAGAAACGGTTTCAGAGAAAGATTAGGAAACTGCTATGGTCTGTTTCCCTTGCATCAAGAGCTTGTCAGAAATGATTCATATCTAGAGTCCATACAACATCAGGACAATATCAGGACAATATTCAGTAACAGCTTGACCAGAATCAATATTAACAGAAGGAACACAAGCAGATGATCAAGAACTGTGTATATTCCATCTCTTGCATTTGTGGCAAAAATACAAAGGTGAAAACAGACATCTAAAAAGGTTGGGCAAACATCAAAGAGATATAATTAGGGATGAGACAATGAAGTCAACCATGGCTGATCATGTATGGAGGAAAGAGAAACCATTGAGAAATAAGTAAAAAAAATAAAATAAAGAATATGAGAGAATAAAATGTTTGAAGGAATCAGTGCATAAGGTTAAGAGGTTCTCTCCAGTAAGCTTAGCATAAAAATAAATACCTTATGGAAGCCATTGATAAAGAGACAATACAAGACTTCAACAGCAAGAAAAAAAGAAGCAGTGAATGCAGTCAAGCCTTCAGCAGCAGCTAAGAAAGAATAACACTATGTTTAAGGCCCCAAGTTCAAGACTCTCCCTCAAGACAATAGCCTAGTGAAATAAAGCATTGGTTACAGAATTTGGTGTCATAGTAATTGTGAGTTCAATTCCTGGGACGTATGGAAAACATAAAAATAAGAGGGTGAACAATAACATAACAGGACTAAATAAAATGTCTAGTAGAAGGAGAAGAATTTAGCCATATTAAGTCTAAAGGGTTTAGTTCAAGGTGAGAGTCTAATTTTTGTGTTGCCACTTAATTTACCAAACATTTTGTATACTTACATTTAGAAGTATCAAAGAGGTAGAATATGATTAGATATGTATTCTAATTGAATACCTATAACAAACCAGTTATTCATTTCTAAATGCATAATATTCATTCTACCATCATCTACTTAAAACATAGCATTGAAATTTTGCAGGTTAAATGAAAATCTCAAGTGTCCTTTTCAGTTGTTACAGCTGTCTGACAAATATTATGTAAAGTGGGGGGGAAAAAAAAAAGTCAACAGATACTGAGATTGCAACAACCCAATCAAGCTATATATATATATATATATATATATATATATATATATGTGTGTGTGTGTGTGTAAAAGAAATCAAATTACTTACACACATACACAACAAATACCAGCTGAAGCTGGAAAGAAGTAGAGAATAGCACAAGAATATTACCCTATTTAAAGAACATTTTAAATTAAGCCAATTTAAATATATTTAAAAAAAAGCCAAAGGCATGCAAGATGCAGCTATGTATAGAAGATTGCCATATTTTTCTTTAAGCATGCAAGTTTGATTATAAATAGACTGGATAAGCATTTTTAATAAGAGTGAATTGTTTAATTATTTAACAGAATTTGCCCATATGGATAAATTCAATCACAGAGCAAAATGGTGTAAAGAAAGAGAAAAAAAAAAAAAAAAAAACAGGAGAGAGAAAGAGAGCAAGTGAGAGAAGCTATAAAGAATCATGCATAATGTATGAGTTGCAAGATGTTTTTTCTGCCTGACAAATGGTAGGGACCTTTTGCACGCGCAAGCATACATCTGACATCTTATACATAATAGGAAAATATACTTCATACTTGCCAACCTTTGGAACAGATTTAGGAGATCTCGACTTATTTCGGAGGGAGATTGATACATCTGGAGGGAGACTCTTGTACTCATGATTCTCAAGAATAACCATCTGAAAGTACACATGTTTATCAGCTACAAACGGTAAATATAACCGATTAGCAACTTAACAAAGAACAGTGCTTTCCCACCTCTTCATCCAAATTATAAAAAATTGATTTTTGTTTATAAAAACAATGTTGAAAATACCTAAGTTAAAAGCAATTCTGGGGCTTTTATCCTTTTCAGAGAAGAAAAGTAACATGAAAGAAAATTGTATGGTGGAAATTTAAAGCCTCAAATAATTCCAAGGTTGGCAAGTATGCAGCAGCATCACAATGCTTTAACATAAGAATCAAAAGAAAACGCGCTGCAAGATTCCCACCCAAATTGTCAAAGATATTGTTATTCAAAGGTTTATTTTATGAGTGTAACACTTTATTTGTTCTGAAGTATATTTAAAATAAAAAGAAATAATTTCTGTAAAATTTAAGTTTTCAGCACTTTAGCAGAAATGCAAATCAAGAAAATGAGGAATTCTACTTATATATGCTAATATTTTTCTTCTCTTCTCAAGCATTAAATTTATAATTTTCATTGAAATAATGTTATAACACCTCATGTAGAGAGCATTATATCTTTTTAGTAATAAATTATGAAGTAAAGAGGATTTACTATGAACATTGTTGGCAAATAAATTTAGACTAAAGTATAAATTAGAAACTTTTAAGTTTTCTTTACTAAAAAGAGAAAATATCAAAGTAAGCATGTAGTCCAAAGATAAGTTTTTCAAATTTGCCTAACAGAAGAGCTACTAAAAACTGAACTAGTAAAATAATGAAATAAACAAGTGCACATTACCTAAAACAAATATTTACTTAAATATACATGTGTAAAATAATAGTACAGATTCAAAATGGTGGTGGCACAATCCTTTCAATCAATACCTGTTAAATAGACAGTTTGTTCAATGAAGCTATTCAGAAAACCAAACAAGACAGTAAAGTTTATTATCAAACAAATCAAAAACAGCAGATATTAACAAAAGCTATTTTAAAATCAATAACAATGAAATAATTCAAGTAAACATGTAAAATTTTTAAAAGAATGAGCAAAAATTGTCGGAAAGAATATAATTTTATTTTGATTGCAAAGTTCAAAAAAACTTCTAATACCTGATCTTCTGGTAGATCACGTTTTGGTTTCTTTACTTGGCGGTTACTTTCTCTTCGTAATGGTATTTTAGCAGATGAAAGTTTATTATCATACTTGTGCTCATATACTGATGAAGACTGATAGACTGATGATGGCGCCGTGGATGGGCCAATACTGCCAGGAGTGGTTGTGTCTGCTTTCCGTTTTACGCCCTTTTTTGTCTGTCACAGTAAGATAAAATATTGTTAAAAAGAATAATGTAGGAAGAAAACATTTAATAGTTGCAACATCACGAGCAAAAGAAATGAAGTTTTAATTCAAATATTTTTCCATGTCAGTCCTACCTAGATAAATTATTTTTCTTGGTTTTGAGCCAAGGAAATATTTCAATGGAAATCAATATTTCAATCAAGATTTTTTTTAACTTCTTCAAAATATTCAAAACTTTACTGAAATAATAATTTTAATAATAATAATAATAATAATAAACAAACATGAAGAGGAGGGAAAAAGGAAATAAAGAACATCCCATTTTCAAACAATGCAAGTTTTTTGTTTATTTACTTGTTCTTTGGAATTTGGGAGTAAAGTGGGGGATGATTTGTTTTTGAGTTTCAAACACCTTTACCAAGTCTTAATGTGTTCATTAACACAAATAGTTGCAGCAAATTAAGTAGGCTTTGGCTAAGGAATAATTGTCACCAACCCATTACATTTTACAAAGGTCGCAGTGAATGGCATAAAAGTTTTAAATTATTAAGGGAAGGAGGAAAAAAAAAAAAAAGAAGTTATCCACACAAACCTACAGTTGTAGCATTTATAATAAACTTAAAATAGCAATAATTAATAGTGCCCAATTAACTATCAGTTTATTTTAATTGAAAAATCCTTGTTGATTCAGTTTTAGCAGATGGTAAGTACATGTGACAGGATTACCATGTGATCCCTTAAGTTGCATAAAAGAAGAAATCTATCACTTTATTATCAAAATTTATCTTCCATGCTTGCAGACGGCTATGCATCATGGAAAAGTAGCAATATATTTCACAACTTAAGGTAAGTTACTGTTTTTTTTATCCTCTGCCTGGTGATTGGGAGCATTTTATTGAAATATTACAAAATATAACCAATATTATAATAGCAAGGAGGTATTATGGAGAAGGAGTTCACTCTTGTTTTTAAAAACTAAAATGACTAGACGTTGCACATCAGGAGAACTCTCCATGAAATCATTCTCAGCTCTACAGATGAATATCCTACAGTATCTGACAGAGGTTAAAATCTGTTAAAACACAGCTGTCTTCTGAGGAGGAGAAGGACTAGAAGAAATCTGAAGGAAATCTTTGAAGTACTCACTAAAGTTTGAAAGGGAGCTTGAGGATCTCAAGCTTAAACTCCTCTCAGTTCCATGTTCCTTAGAGATTGATAGACACCTGTCTTCATTTGGGGTAAAAAATACCACAGATCCAGATTACATGCCCTACAGTCAATGGCCTGGAAAAGGACTGTTCGAATGATTGGAAAAGGTGCTGGGGTATCAGTTCAGTTATCTCTCTGACCCACAATTGTCCTTATTGAATGTGACATGATTCTGCAGGGAGACAAATTCTTACTGAAATAATGATTCTTCAACCCCTTGCCTCTATACTTGCCTGTCTCATTGTGGGGTCATAGTGAGCTAAGGAAGAAAGGATGAGATGAGTAGGTTTCATGGGTGTTTTCATCCCGGTGGAAAAGCATTTCATCTAACCTATCTGGATTGTGGACCATTTCCTTCTCCCAAAAAGACTTCAGTGAGGATATGGTTGTCAACCAGTTTCTTTTCTGTGATACATCACTAGAGGCATATATATGTTCACTGCCTATGTGGTGTATAGCCACCAATCTTGTGTGATTTTTGCCAAAGCTAAGGTGGTACCTTTGAAAAGAAAATTCTTCCCACCACTTTTTTTTGCCCACTGTCTTGAAGTGTGACAGGGGATTCACCACAACTATAATACAAGTGGTCATAGATTCTCAGGTGATCCTTTCTTAGATTCTCTCAGTTCATTGTTAGTATGAACCTCTTTGCAAAAAAAAAATGTCTCGCAGATGGGTGCTGAGTTGGAGTCCTTGTTGGGCCTCACTCTATCATTCCAGTATGTGCTGACCACAGAAAACCCTGCTTGATCAACAAGGGTATGATGTTAAAAACATTCAGGGCCTGCAATCAGTTCTGGTGCCATTGGTTTAGAAGTGGAACTATTCAAGGGTTACCCTGTCTCAATCATCACATTGCTCATTTTTCATAGAATGCTGCAATCATTCAGGGAGAAAAATTCTCAACAGTTTTTCCTTTGCTAAGCTCTTGAGGAAACTTCCTTAGTCTATAAATTTGCCAATAGGTTGCACCAGTTGGTGGTTGACAGAGAAGTGCTGGCTGAAATTTTCCTAATGAAGACTATGCAACAACAATCATATCTTAAGAAATTATTATATTTCTTGCCGGATCCTTCGGTCAGAGATGTCTCTAGGTTGGTGTGAAACCTTGGCCTGTTCATTAACAGTAAGTCTCCTCACTTCAACATGGAGATTAAAACACCCTATCCTGTTGGCTAAACGTCACCTGATAACCAGGCCCAACATAATGGTTTACCATGTCAGGTGCCAGTAGTTGGCGTTAAGTCAACCTTGGCTGAACTGAGACCTCGTAGTTACTGGGTACCTAAGAAAAGACAAGCAGTAAAGACTATTCTGGATTCTTGTGCACTGTGCTGAAAGTATGCCAGACAAGTTCTACCACCCAACATGTTCAATTTACCCACTTCATGTGTGAATATGGATGTTCCTTTCAAAAACACTGGAGTTGACTTCACTGGACATCTTTGGATTAGAGAGAGTAGTAGGGAAGTGAAGATGTATTTGCTCATCTCCACTTGTCTCTGTATCAAAGCAGTACATATTAAGGTGGTGCCAGACATAGGTGTACTGTCCTTTCTTCAGGTCTTGGTATGTTTCACTAAATAGTGTATTCCGGATGTCATCTACAGCAACAAGACCTTCCTGGAAGGTAGCTGACTGTTCAAGAAGTTAGTGCCATGCCATAATTTTCAGCAGAAGTTTATGGCTCTTGTCAAAACAAGTTCTGCCATATTCCACTTTTCTCTCCCTGGGTTGGAGATGTTTGGGAAAGAAGTATCAAACTACCAAAACTTGTTGGTTGAGGTAAATTATTTCGCCTTACTGACCATTTTATCCAATATTTAAAGGGCTGTCAACAACCACCTCCCTCTTATTTATTAGGAATCTGAAGAGAGCTGGAGGCAGTAACACCCATGTTTTTTTGTGTCCTAATCCTGAGCTGCAGTTGAACCTGAATGATGGAGATTTTGCTCCCTCCATGCCAACCAGCCAGGGGAGTATGATGAATACCTGTCAAGCTTCAGGGAAAGGTCCCAGGGTGTTCTTTGGTGCTATTTCAGAGCAGACTGAGGGTTGGGATGTAGTTCTCTTAAACTCAGGCCCTTGTTTTTGGGATTGTCATAGAACTAATTAGTGGAGAGGATGGTGTTGTCAGGTCAGCTAAGGTCAAGCAGGAGTGTGTGTGAAGTGGTAAGGAGCATTCCAGTGAAAGTCCACTCCTGTCAAGTCAGAGATATACTCTTGTCTACTGATGTACCAGCAGATTATACCCCTGTTCTACCTCTAACTTTGCCTTTCAAGGAAGGCAAGGTTGTTTGCTCTGCAGGGTGATCAAGCAATGATTTGCTATTACAACTGTATGTAGAGATTGCTTCATCCACCTCTATCAAGACTGGTACTGTCCAGACTGTACTCCGCCGATGCAGTGGCAAAGTAGGCCTAGTCTCCTCACCGAGTAAATGAGTAAATTTATGTGCCAACACGAAAAAAAATCTCTTACTAATCTTAAGTGTCTTCAGTAAGGCTCTGTAAATCCCTAGATATTTGTTTCAGTTTTCTGGGTATGTGTGGAGAAATTGATGGTTGGCCTGGCTGGAAAAGAGCCGGGTACTTACCTTGTTAAAATACTTATTAAAATGAAAAGCTTATATTTTCTGTACTAACCCTTTATAGTTAGAGTGGTCATGTGACAGGGTTGCCATGTGATTCCTGAAGTTACATAAAAGGAGAGGAAATCTTTATCATTAAAAATTGCCTCCCTTTTTATCATTGGGTATATGTCACGGAAAAGTATCAATACATTTTACTGCTCAAGGTAAGTACTATTTCTTTCTCCCCACCCTTCCCCAGCCTGACCAGCCTGTTCTGGGAATTGGGAGCATTTTCTTGAAATATATCACCTCTTATTTCCATTATTGATGTTTAATAATTCAGTTGCTAATATTGTACTAATTTATGCTTTCATATTTTTAAGATCTGAAATGGACTTAATTTACTGAATATAAAATAGCAGCAGTAAATTCAATACAATAGCAAAATATCAATTTTGAAACTAAATTATCAATTTACAGAAATTTACTGCTATTGTTTACTAAAATACCATTTTTATAGTATTAGAAATTGAAAATTACATGGGTAGAATCTTAAAAGAGGGAGGAAAAAAAAAAGAAAAAAAGAAAAAGAGAATAGGTAAGCAAGTTTTCAACTCTCACTACCACCAACAACTTCAAAAACTGTAAATTAGAAAGTTAATTCTTCAGAAAACGAAAGGGTTGAAAAATATCGCTTTTAGTTTTTGCTACCAGTTGATGATGATGAAAACTAATAACACTTAGCCAAATTACCCAAATTCAAAATAGACTGACCTTTGTGGGCTGAGATGGAGGTAAAACAGTTGCTTGAACTTGGGATGTTTCCGATTCCTCCTCTTTGAGGGACTTGATAATAGTACCAGACTGACTTGTGTTGTATCGGACTGGTGAAGCAACAGGAGAAGTTACCTGTGGAGGTGCCACATTAGTGGGGGGTGCTGTAGCCTGAGGCGGGGGTGTGGCCACAGAAGAGCCTGAATTTGGGCCAGATGAGGGAGGTGGGGCAGCAGCGGCAGAGGTAGCAGATGCAGAATTATTTGTGTTAGCAGTTGAGGAAGAACCTGCTTTAGAGCCAGATTTTTTACTGGGAACTGTTATTTCCACTTCCTGTAAAAAGAAAGTAGGGGGAGAGAGAGAGAAAAAAAAAAAAAAACACATGGATAAATATAAACATTTTTCATCAGTAGCAATTACTATATACTATTACTGATGCTCATACTGTGTTTTTTTAAAATTAATACAAGGTATTTCTGTCTCTTGTTAACAGGGTTTCATTATTTTAAATATTTTTTAAACTTTAGCACTTAATACAAATAATTGAAATGAATGAATTTTCTTGTCATGGTTCTCACCAAGATATAATCAAGAACTACACAAGTAACTGTTTGAAGTCATTTAATTTATTGATTTATTGTAGTTAAAAGTTTTTAATCATGATGCCGACCACGAGTTATCTTGTACTTGACATTTTCATCTGCAGATGCCAAAGAGTTTATTCACAGTGATACTCAGCGTGAAAACAATGTTAAGGCTTCAGTTGAAGATATTAATCAACTCATAAAAACATTAAGATTGCATTTGAAATCAGTTTTCAGTCAATGTATTAAGTGTTTAAACTTGTCATTAATTTTAATGAGACAGTATCAGCTTCAAGTATAACTTCTAAAGAGCAATTGATAGACTTGGGTATAAATGAAATTAGAGATTAGAACACCCAACTTACATCTTGAGGCATTTGAGCAACTTTCTGAAGGAATAGTTTTTCTAAAGTTTGTGCCATAAGAACAATATCCTGAAAGCAAAAGGAGAATAAAAAAAAAGGAAAATGCATAAGTTTAAAGTAAATTTGAAAAAAGGAGAGAGAGAGAAAAAAAGATTAAGTAATACTGATACAGATTTTAATTAAAGTCAGGTTTTCAAAGTCAAATTTTCTACAGTAATAAGTGCAAATTTCATAACATTAAGCTGCACACTAGTTAAATGTTTAATCATCTTAATTTAAAAACAAAACTTACCTCGCCAGGTTTGTTGTAAACATAACAGTTTGTAAACATTGTATTAAAATCACTTATGCACTGTTTTGCACTGTGATAATAATTTGTTTCTAGGCGTTTTTTGATAGTTCCTAGATCCATTGGAGACTTTATGATTTTGTGATAATCCTGAAAAGTAAAAAATAAATTGTTCTATTAAGTGTCAGAACTAAATTTAAATGGTATATCCATTGTAATGGATAGACAATCTTAAATATAAATCATAAATAGAGTACACGTAATAAAAATAAAATGATACATTGTATAATTACTTTTGTAATACAGGGAAACTAGTCTTTTATTGAAATACAACACACTTACTGGTAGGTTCAGCTTTTCAGCATCCACTGGTTGATGGAAGGGCCAGGCAAACTGATGCTTCCATACTGCTTTGACAACCACCTTCAGTAAATACTGAAGTTGATTTGTCAACCGTCCTGGTAGACGGTTAGTTTCTTGATTGGCAGCATCACCTGACTGGTGATTCACCTATTAAAGAAAAAAAGAAAAAAAGTAAGCCATTTTAATAAGTTTTTTTCACAAAGCATTTAATGAAGGAAGTTTATTTAAAAACTACTTGAAAAAGCATGAAACCTAAAAATGTAAAGATATAAGTATCAATGGAAATAGATATAAAATCGAAACAAGAGCTAAATCAACCTAATTGAAAAGACTTTTATTAGAAAATAAAACTATGCTCAGTAAAATTATATAGAATACAAAATTCTTAATCACTTTAAAAATTGTGTGCATATATATATATATATATATATATATATACACACACACACACACTTTCCTGAAGCTTTTTATCTTAAGCTAATTGTTTGTACCATCTTTATCAGAATATAATTCTCTTTAAAATATCTTACAAAAAATATGCTTTTCTGATACATTATTTGAAGAATAATAACTGATTTATAATTTGATTGGAAATAAATTATTTTAAGTTTAAAATATCGCAGAAGTACATTATTTTCAATAGTGGCAGAAGCCGTTGATAGATATTACCTAATGTTTTATACAGTAGCTTATCTGTAAAAAAAAAAATATGTGAGGACCTTTTTATATAAATTTTAAGTTCTCAGTAATCTTATAAAATTATTAAAATATTCTCCATAATCTAATGGATTACTGTTTTTTTTTGGATATGAATTTACTATAATTATTGCTCTTATCTGATAATCTTGTGTTCTGCAAAATCAGCACATCTATACACATTTATACAAAAATTAGGAACCTTAAATTGTAATAAGCTTTTTGATTTATATAACAATAGATTTATAGTAAATAAATTTTTCTTAATAACAATATCCCCTAACAGTCACACAATTGAAACAGAATCTTAAAAGATTTAAATTTTTTTAAAGACAATCATATTTTTAATATATCTTATTCATAAAAAGTTAAAATCTTTTCTAATTAAATAATGCCTAGTTTAATGGCATCTTTTTTTTTTTAAATGATTCAGAGCAGATTTTCTGTTTCCCAGTCCCCAAAATTGATTTAAATTCTCAAACATTCCACCAATTAATTTTCTCAAATTATCATAAAATTCAATAAGTGCTATGTAACAGATGCAAAAAATTTCTATCAAGATCTTGGCAGCAGTGGGGTGGGAATCTAAAACATCATGGATTTTCCAATAAATCCTGAAAGTTTCATTAAAATCTGTTATTTGATTTTGGCAAGAATTTCTAAATCAATCTGTATTTCACAGAAGAAAAAAAATTTTAAGATTTTAAAAAGGATTAAAAATATAAATAAATAATCAAAAAATTTTGGTCTTCCCTCTTTATGACCATTTACATAAATAATTTTTTAATTTCAAGCTTGGAACTTTTTTTTTAAAAGTCATGTTTATGGTCTTCTTTCAGCAAATTTGAGGCCACACACACAATCATGCAGAGCCAACAATATGAATGGTCAGCAAGTTAATTTTGCAGACTTTTACTTCAGTAAATTCAATCATTAGATACCATGCTATTGCCCTAAAACCAACTTTAGAATATCACATTCAGTTTTTAATTCAGAAGGTTTTCAATGTCTGCAAATCATTTGAATTTTCTTTTTTTTAACATGCTAAAAAAGTTAACCTGTTGTTTCTGGAAGAAAATATAAATTATCTTTTACTTTTGTTAACAGAAATCTTAATTTAAAGTGTATTTTTTTTAATTTAGTTTCATTTGTTACATTTTTAATCAATAACTGAAAGAAATAAACTAAGACACTAATAACAAACCACAAAATCTTTAAATCTATACATGTAATGCATTGCTAAATTTTGACATAGCATCCTTATAAACTTCCAACTCAGTATCAATTTATCACATCTCTAATATTTTAATCATAAAACAAGAGAAACTGTCATTTTTTTCCCTTAACTTTTCATTAAGGGGTGGGGGATTTGTTCAGCATTTTCATTCTATTAGAATGAGAATTTACTGCATTTCCCTATAAAGGTATGTCTTTGGAGTATTAAGTAATTGAGATTGTTTCTGACAGTTTTTTTTCACAAATTGCTTTTAATATATTCTATTAGTTCAAATGTTATTAGTGGATACTTCATATTTTAAATGTAAAGAACTTAAATGTAAAGCCAATAGTCATCTCCTATCTCACTAACCAGCATCCTCTCTCTCTCGTGCTCCTTTCTCTGCCCACTCCATTCATCAGTATTCTCATCCTTCTCTTACCTACTTCCTGACATCCCCTTATAACCTGTTACTCTTTTCCATAACTTTCCTCCTATGTAACCCCCCTGCAAAACAGTGGCAGTAAAATGCCTTGATTGGGGCGATATGATTATGAAAAAAAAAAGAAAGAAAAAAGACACCCTCATGCCAAAGACGAAGTATCCACTATAACAACATTTGCAGTAATAAAAAAAAAAAATTAAAATTAAAATACATTAATTCTTTATATATTTCTATTTTTTCTTCCAAAGATATTTCTGAAAGGAGGAATTGAACAGTTAATGATTTCTCAGATCTTGACAAAGAATAAAGAATCACTAGTGCTTTGAACATTGCTACAAGTATATCTTTAATTAAATCTTCAAATTCTACTTGTATCATTTTGGCAACCATTTTTTTTTATTGAAAACTGATATGAAACTTCAGATATGACATTTAATAATACTGATCTGTAAATTTTGAAAGTAAGAGTGAACTGTAATTTTTATGCATAAAGGCATTTGAGAGAAAGCAATATATTATGAAACATCAAAATAATTTTCTACCAAACAAATGAACAAATCAAATCAGTGAATAGTTAAAGTACAACAATTTTTTTTTAATGCAGTACATTTTATAAGATTGAAAATACTTACTGAGTTATAATCATTAGCCGACGGCCTGTTTGGACTCTGCATGTTGTTAGTTTTTCTGTGAAAACAATAGACTTAAAATTAAAAAAAAAAAAAAAAAAACAAATTTAAAAATCTGAAAAGTCTTAATAAGAAATGGCAGGAGTCTCATGAACTGGTCAAACTCCAAAGCAAAGATATTTTAATAGTTATACAACTGATTAATAAAAGAGAAGCTTGTAGTAATAAAAATATTTGAAAAGATGACTTGAAAGCTTTAAATAGATATGAACAAAGAAATAGCTGTAATCTTTTTTTTTTACTGTATAAAATTTGTTGTGTTCCTTGAAAAAAGGACATGGATGCAAACATTTCCTTATGTATGTTTTTGTAGTAATATGGTAAATACTATATAAATCACCTGGTTATTTCAATGGAAAATTATAAAGACTAAATTAGAATTCTGTTAATAAAAATGTTTAAAAACTTAAAAATTTAGTAAGTAATAATAGCAGTAATAAACACTGAAATAAAGGAATTCATTTTTTCTGCTTTCTTTAAATTTTACATTGGAGAATTTATAATGAACATCAACAAGAAAATGATTTTGAAAATTCAAATATTTTGTTATTTGGTTTTTATACTAGGTTATACTTGCTTTGACATCAGGGTAATTTTAGGTTTAGCATCAGAATTACCAGTTATCATAAATAATGCAATCTTTATTGCAAGTATATAATTATCAATACAACCACTTTTGTTCATACCCTTGTTTTAAACTTAAAGGAAAAGAAAAAAGGTAAAATTCCCCTCATCAGAATTTTCCCAGCCTAATTACTGAAATCTATTTTTAACCAGTAAGTATATATTTGTGCTCTGGCACAGCTGAAAGAGAATGGACACAGAAACAAAGAATATAAACTTTTTCATCATACACAATGTAACACCTCCACTCCAAATAGATGATGTGACCAGATTTATTACTGATTTTCTTAACTTTATATGCCTTTAGTGCTTTTAACATTAAATGTTTCCCTAAAATTATTTTCTCACCTATCCTTTTTCTTTAGCCTTCTGTCCTTCAGCTGATACTTCCCCAGCCCCATCGTTTTAAACATTCTCATCTTTTGGCAAAAGCAGCATGAGGATCATCTTTCACTACCATGACCCATGAAGCAAATTCTGGATTCAGACTTTGATTCATCAACTAAATTTTGAAAAAAAAAAAAAAATTCCTTTTACTAATCCTAGAAAACAAATATATTACTTAAATAACATTCAGCATTTATTTTAAATCTAAATTAGAAAATTCTACTAAAATTTCAGTGTGTTTTTCAAGTCAGCTGTGAAACTAAAATTAATACTCTGATAAGAAAGTTATTTTTAACTGTTTTTTTTTTTTGACCATTGTAAATGAATCATGAACAGATTTATTTTTTAGAAGACACCCATTAAGCTTTAGAAATTTTAATCATTTGGGACAGGGATAGTTTTGTATCATACTAACATTGTTCCAGTAAAATAATCACTTTCATTGCCATCATTCATAAATTAAAATAAATCACTGCTTACTCTTTTGTCAGCCAGTTTCATAGTAGTTAATATTGAATTTTTTCTCTATAATAAACAAAGAAAACTTATTGGCTGTTTCTAATTCCATCTTATCCAAGCTACAAGATTTTGACATCTAGTGTAGCAATGCATTTCTGCATGTGGAATGAGCATAACTAAAAACTGATTATCAATTATCCATTTAATATTTTTTTGGAAAAAACTGCAGCAAGAAAATAACTATCTTTAGAATTTTCAAGTAGCAATCAATTTAATACTTGAATTTCCCTCCATTAACTTAATTATCTGGCAAATAAAATAAGTAAGATTGCCAAATAACAAAAACTAACCACAAATAGAGACATTATATATGATACATAATTAAAAAAAAAAAAAAACAAAAAAAAAAAAACAAACATTATCTCTCAAGAGAAATACCAGTAACCATCAGTTTTAGGTAGACATGGCTTCTCCGTTTAACGATGGGTTACATAGCAGGATAGATTAGGTTCTATAGCTTTGTTTGGCAACCAGTCTACCAGAGAAAGTAATGTCAACCTACAGTCAGTCATGCCTCGAAATATACGTGATCACTCAAGTGTGTATCATATACAGTGCTTAAATGACTGAAATAGGTACCTCCACTAATTTTCAATACCTATGATTTAAAATATATATATATATTTTTTTTTAATGTAAAAGCTTTCATTGAAAGCTAAAATGATTTAAATTCACTATTTCCAGTAAACAAAGTACTCTGGCATATTTAAAACTATATTGATTGGAATCCATTTTTATTTCATCTAAAATAGCTGGTCAGCACCCCTTTTTAGTTGTTTCTCATCACAATTTATTTCTGTATTAAAAATCTTCCAAAAATAAAATATTTTTCATAAACTGAGGTATATTAGCTAATTTAAAGTATAAATGATTTGGAAAGGGGAAAAAAAAAACTTCCTTTAAAATGCATTCTTAAAAACAAAATTTTAGCCTTGTTTTATGTAATTGATGAGGTGTTGACAGGTCTTGACATAATGATTGTTGTTCTATGGAGAATTTATCTTTTTAAAAAATGATGGGAGCACCCCCCTCCATATAACTTTTAAGTACTCAGTAATCTAAAAAAAAAAAATATATATATATATATTCACAGTAATCTAATTTTAGAAATGTTGACTTTAAATTTACTAGTAATCACTTATTTTCAGATAATGCATATTGTCAACAACAAATGTGGCATGTTACATCTTTTATATACATAAAATTATTTTAAAAAATCTTGATGCAAAATAATTTGTATTAGTAATATAGTTTTTACTTAAGATCACCTAAATGGATGAAAGTATTGCAGAATTTAGAAAAAAATTTATATAAATTATTAAAATTTTTGTAAAAATTCGCTATTCATTGAAAAATTATTTTTCTTACAACAATAAAGCTTAATAAACCCTAAATAAAGCTTATTTCTAAAAGCAATTAAAAGCTTTTCTAATTAAATAATGTCAGTTTTATTGCATATTTTACGATTCAGAGCAGATTTTTGGAAAATGAGTTATAATTTAAGAGAGAGAAAAAAAAAAAATAAATAAATAAATAAAAAGACTATTTTCCAAAGAGTCCTGTGCTGACCTAATAAAACAAAGCCAGCAGAATTTAATCTCTAGAAATTTTATGAAATTAAGTATGTGTAATACATGATAAATTTTTTTACTAAGTTTTTCTAAAAATAATTAAAAAAAAATTTGTGAATAAGTCCTGAAAGTTTCATTAAAATCTAACAATTATTTGATTTTTGTAAGAATTTTCAAAAAAATGTTTCTCATTGGAAAAAAAAAAAAACAATAATCATAAATATTATGTCAACTGCCGGTGCAAAAAACTTTGAAAAAGCTAGAAAAAAAAAAAAATAAAATAAAATTATATACTTTGGGCTTTCCTCTTAATAATAATGAACATTGTTTTAATTAAGTTTGTAGTTTATTTTCATCATCTCTTAATAGCGAACATAGAAAAACTTTTGTTTTTATTAAGTTTGGGGTTTTTTCATCATACTGTTTCTTCAGGAAAATAGTGAAGGTACCTAAAAAGCAAATCCACATGCATATTTTCAAACCTGTTAGCATCTACAAATTGTGCAGATTATTTCTTAATAAAACATTTATATCCATTCTCTTAAGTGTGTGAGAAAGAGAGACACATACACACAATTTCAAAAATGTTGGGGTGGGGATAAAATATTTGGGGGGGGGGGGGGTCTTATTTCATCATGCTGTTTCTTCAATGAATTAGTGGAGGTACTTAATTTTATTTGTGTGTGCCTGGCATCAATATTTACTGAAAGTTATTCTTAATAGATTTTTACATTCATATAGTCTTTTATTGAGAAAAAAAAATTATATACAAAGTCAAAAATCAAATAATTGTTAGATTTTAATGAAACTTTCAGGACTTATTCACAAATTAATTTTATTATAATTTTATTGTCATGCAATATTCATATTTACCATTTCAACTGAATTTCCTAGTATCAACATGTTCCAACTTCTTAAAAAGTTTAGACTGACAATTACCTTTTTCTATCCAAACTTAAGAGGAAAATAATATATGCTAGAGAGTAATCTGAACATGACCTTTAAATTAGGGTATAAATTAGTAACTAATCAGAAGTATAATACACTGGAAAACACCAATAAAGTAGGTATCACCACTAATTTTTTATACCCTGGTTTAAAATTAATTTTTATTATTAACGAAATAGCTTTCTTGAAGTTTTCATTTTAGTTTGAAATGAAAGCTAAAAAGAGTAAATTTACTATTTCCAGTAAACAAAATACATCAATTAGAATTGATTTTTGGGTGATTTTTTTTTCTAAAATAGTTGATTAGCTGTCACCTCTTTAGTAATCTTTTATCACAATGTAATTCTGTATAAAAAAAATCCTGTATTAAAAAAAATCTTCCAAAAATAAAATACTTTTAGGAATATTAGCTGATTTAAAAGAAATTTTATTTTAAATAACAGAAATGGATAAAAAACAACATATACATGTCATTGCTTGTCAATCAAACTAATAATGATGTAGATAATTGTTTTACGAAGACTATTTGTTAAGCATATTTAAGAAAACAACTGATGAACATTTTTTTTCAAATAAAATCTTTAAATACTAAATTATTTTAAAGATGTTTGAAAATATTCTTCATAATCTAATTTTCAGGAATGTTGATTTTAAATTTACTAATCATCGCTTATTTTCTGATAATGTCATGCATGACCGACCATTCTTTCAAAAATGAACGTTACATATTTTATATACATAGGAAAATATAAATTATTTGAAAAGCATTTAATCACAGGGCCTTGTTTTCTAACAAGTTAATCAACATCAAAATGATAGCCAAATGTGTTCATAGTTATGGTGGAGCAGATAAAATTTTGGGTCCCCCTCCCCATGGGTACATGGTAGACTTAAAGCATGCGATCTTTAATTTCCAAACATTCATACTTAGAAATTTGCACATACAAAAACAAATCGCAATTAGAGGAATCAGATTGTAATAAGTTCGACAATATTAGTAAATATAATTTAACATTTCCTAAGGGTAACCCCCACTGTAACTGAATTTTTAAGATTTAAAAATTTTATAAGTTATTAAATTTAAAATTGTAATTATTTTCATATTCAGAACAGAGTAAGACGGGGTGGTTTTGCTTTTTTAATATAGTCACTAAAAATTTTCACATTGAATCCAAGTATTCATAAGGGGGTGAAACAAAAGTACAATTTCATCTGCTAATGCAAAAAAGTAAATACTATAAATAAAAACATGATTTTTTTTTATCAAAATTTCTAAAAAAGTGAAAATAGACTTTGATCAGTCCTCTTAAAAAGATTGTTACAGTAAAACTTTTTTCATTAAGTTTGGAGCATGTTTTTTCATCAACTTATGCTGATTTTTCAGCAATTTCGTGTGAATACTTAAAAGCAGTTTAAAATGCAAGTTTTATTGCATTTTTATTTCACGACTCAGAAAAAAAAAAAAAAAGAAAACTTAATTTCCAAAAGTGAAGGGAAGGAGGGGAAAAAAAACAAAAAACAAAAAAAACAACCTTTCATCTGTGAATATGTCCTGAAAGTTTCATTAAAACCCGGCAATTTAATTTTTGCAAGAATGTCAAAATTAATGTATTTCAATTTGGGTGTGAAGGAATGCCTTTTTGTGTGCGGCTCTAATGCGGGCACTTTACCGGTAGGGTTGATGCAAATTTACTGTCTCTTTACTGTAATGAAAACAATGCTACCTGAAAGTTTGCAAGAGAATGTTGCTAAATTATCCGCTAAGTTAAGTATCTTAAAGGCAATAGTAAAAGTACCATTGTTCTCTTCGGTCATCTTGCATCTGGTCATTTCATTAGTGAAAAATAAAAACAAAAGCTAGAAAGAAATGAAGAAAATCGCACTAAATACCGACTTTTGCCAACTAGTTCCCCTTTAAAAAGAAAAAAGCAAATATGTAAATAAAACTAAAAGTACATTTTAAGCTGAGAATTGAAAGAAATAAACTAGTAAAACTGACTAGTTTTACTGATGCCATTATTATTATTATTTTATTTTTTACTAACGAAACATTTTTTAAATGTATCGCCAGTAAAAAAAAAAAATATATATATATATATATATATAATTGCATCAGTCAGTTCCAATGTAAACTTCAAACCCCTCCCCACAAATCTGATTGACTTTTATTTTTGTAGATGGCAATGATCAGAATGTACTTAAACATCGTATATTTCTCGTTTAATTGAAAATATCGGACTACACTACAGGTATATTAGATGTGTAAAAATTCACAATGCTATTATTAAAAAAAAAAACAAAAAAAAACTTGAGACTGAATATGCATTGTAGCCGAAAATATTTTTGTCGACCTGCCAAATGTCATTTGATTTACAATCATCTTATTTTCAATTTGGGTAACAATTTTCTCCAATAGCTAATTCAAGAGATTTACTATATTTATACATATTTTCCTCTCCTACGGCGTGACTCGGAGTTTCATGCCTTATGCAATCATCAGGTACATAAAATTATTGTATGTTCGATGCGTGTGCGCGAAATGGAAACGACCACGAGAAAATAGATTTTAATAATCCGACAATTACATATTTTTGTGAGCAAAAATAAAAACGCAAAGTCCATAAATAATACAAACTGATTTTATTACGATGAACGGGGGTTGGAAAAAAATTAGCTTTAAGTTTAATTACACTAACAGCAATTATATTGCAAAAAAAAAAAAAAAAATTGGCGGGTGGGGGGGTTTAAATATAGTGTGAAACTTTTTTGGAGGGTATGTGCATATGTAGCAACGGACGTAGTTTAACGGGTTTGTAAAAAACCTTCACTTAACTTTTTACTGCCTGGATAGCGTCAAAAATTTAAGTGAATGTAAAATGTATTGAGAAGACGTCATAACGCATTATTACACTTCTTACAGGTTAGTTCAGTCACTGTTGCTACTTCGTTCATTTAAGAGCGAGAAGGGGGGGATCGCCCTGAAAATCAATAATCTGCTTGGAACATTAATGCTTTTCCCCAGATTTGACTATCCGAACTGAGATAGTAGAGAGAAAAGGAGCTTCCCGAATATACGCCCATATGGTTTCTGTAGATCACTAAACATTAAGTAAAGAATACAGCGGTAATTTTAAAAAATACTTTACCAAATGGATAAAATAAAGATGTACATTCTCATAGCCGACAGTCTACAAGACTGTCGTCGATAAGAGAATATCACTAAATTTGCATTCACCCAAGGCAACAGCACAACTTTAATTATTAAAGTTTAATTGAATGAGCTTTCCTTTTCACGTTTTCAGTTTCTATCAGAACAAGATGCGAAGTAGTCAAGTGTAGAAATAAAAACTCGGGTAATATGGCGTTTGATAACGATTGGATAATCTTTCCTCAATGCTTAAATTAAAAAGAATCACAATTCTTTGACTTTGTAACAACTGGTTTACGTAATTATTGTTGGCAGAAGTATACATTATGATTATATACACAAATTCGAAGAGTATCGATACGGATACTAATTCCATAAGACATTACCTCTACTTTTAAGTATAATAATCAACAAGTTAAATAAAAAGCAAATAACTTAGGGCCTTAGTAAACTAAAACTACTAACTAAAATTTCAAGTCTTTGTCGAATCGTTCTTTTTTCAATTTAGAAATTGTGAGTTCACACGCCTTTAAAAATGGATATCACAACGAGTTTACAGTATTTCTAAAAATATTTGAAACAAAGAACCTTCGTAATTTATCAAATGTCATTGTTCATTCATTGGAAATAAATTTTAAATGAAGTACGGCATAAACTCGTTTTTAATAATGAAAAATGTTTCTAAATTCGCTTGTGTGAAAATAAATGCTAGTAAGTAAACTTTTCATTTGACTAACGGATTCCTCTATACACACACTTAAAAAAAACAAACAACAAATACATTATGTGCGTTCATTACTAAAATGAGAAAAAATTCTTTAAGAATATATATAATACGAATTCATTATCTTTAATTTTAAAGTTTTTTTTAACAATAGAAATTTTATGCTGACAGCGAGTCAACATAAAATTTTTATTTTCTTATTTTTAATCAACGTAAATAATTTTATTAATAACTAATAGTCAAATTTTGATGTAATCGATAGAACAAAAAATAAATATTCTGACTTGGGGAAGAAAGGAAAGAGGACACATTGACAAAAGCGCCTATCTTATGCGAGAAGCAGCAGAAGCAAATTGGTGGCTAGAGCCGAGTGACCTATTTATTTATATACAGAAAGAAGGTAGGCAACAGATGAGATGTTTTCCTATCTTCCTTTTCCTACTTTTCCCACGAAAGTTTTCTTTATATTGTACGTTTCATTACACTTCAAGAGATTGATAGTTTTAATCATACTTCCTAAACAGAAAGAGCATCTAATTCAGGGAGATTCATTAACATCACTAACAATTGCATACTAATAGTAATAATTTTTTTTTCAAAATAAGGATTTACAGAAAATACTTATAGGAGGGAAATTATCAAAATATAGCTATTTTCACAATTACTATCAATCAAGCCTGTTTTTAACTTGTTGCCTACATATTTATTCCTCTAGAAATCGTTGGTTCGGTTAATGAAAAAGCTATTGGTCAGGGTTACCAACACCTCAGATGACAGCAAGGGCTATCACCACGTGCTAAGTTTTGCAAATATGGTTGACAGATTAGAAATCAATTTTTTTTTTAAACATAAGAGTTTTATTTAAATTGTTTGGAAAAAAGTTATGTATTAAATATTTAAAAATGCATGTTCCACACGGAAGATAGTGAGTAAAGAAATGCTGTTTTCATGTAAAAAAAAAAAAAAATGAAAAATACTACAATTATAAAACTTACTAAAAATCAAAACATTAATATACGAAGGATATCATAAAACCAATATCTATCAGTGTCCATGAAATTTGTCATGTTGGGAGGGGGGGCTGTAAAAAAGAAAAAGGGGGGCTGCCACCAAAGCTAGCAGCAGTAATGGTGACAAAGCTTTACTGAACATTCACACTTCCTGTTGTAGCCACTGCTTATGCCGCCAGTTGGGAGTGTGTCATAGCTACAAGAAGTTGCTTTGAAAAATAGTAATTCATTTTCGTGTTACTAAAAGTTCCATACTTATAATCAACAACACTATTTAAGAGTTAAATTGAAACATGTTTAAACAAAATTATTTAGTCAGTGATTCAACTTATTTCCTTACTTGGTCCTCACGTCTTACAAAAAAGACTATATAACCGCCTTTATTTAAGTGGACCGATACATTTTGTTTATGTAAATTATTCCGTTTTTTTATAATATAGAAAAACAAAGTTCCTTCGACATAGCAATAGCTATAACAGTAGTAGTAGAGTAAAAAATCTATCAAATGTTGCAAAGAAAAAAAAAGGCGGTTGGATATTTTAAACAGAGCAAAACCAATTTTTCACTAACCGGGCAGAGAAGGGATGTATAGAGAAGAAAAAAGTGGGGGAGGCAACATGACTGAAATCGAGGGAAAGGCAAGCAAGCAGAAATCTAGCGAGTGTAGGTGATGATAAAGAGATGGGTGAGGTAGACCAAGCTTGGTCGACTCCTTCCTCCATCAACGGTTAAACACACAGAAGAAGCGCGCTTACAAAAATTAATTATCATCGCTGCTACTACAGCTAGCAACACTTAAGATTACTACGAAGCTACCTTAAACAACTTAATCTACAATACACACTATTGAAATAAATGAGCCCTAAAATGTTTTTTATTTTTTAATAATTGCAATAGTCATTTTTTAATGTAAACTTACAAGTAACGACCTAAGAGACGTCTAGAAGGAAATGGAGGCAGTAACGAGCTATCATGGTGGAACTACTACTAAGTTAACTACTATAATAATATACTACAGCTACTCTGCTGATCATATTAGTTGGTATTTAAAAGCTTAGTCTTTATTGGCATGACGATAATGTTCAAAACGTCTACAGTAAAGTAAATAAACGCACAGATTTTGTTTTTAGCATTCAACTCGATCGACAAACGAACAACCTTCAAAAGATATTGCTTGTAAATATGTACGATATGGTCACAAATTCAGGGATCAGTATTTAACAGTTATGATTTCGTGTACTGAACCCTCATTTTTTGATCATGGAGTAGGACATGGCAGGATTGGATATAAAGGAGGGAAAATTGACTGAAGAGTCTCAAAAAAGATTCAAATATGAGATCGGGTGATTAAAGAGATTAAATCAATTACACCTAAACAGCTTTATCATGATTTTTTTCCAGAGAGAAAGAAAAAGAAAAAAAAGACCTTTTTTTTATCTGTAGTCTTTTTATTTTGTCAAATTATCTGATTTTTTTTATTCGTACATATGTATTTTGAAGAACTGAGGGTAGATAATTCATAAACAAACACTACAAGAGAGGATAATAATCATTTTAACAGCATGAGACTTTTTTTCTTGATAGGCTGGAAGGGAGGGAAATAGAGGAAGAAATAGCGACATTTGCTGATTTGGTTAAAACGACATTTTATTTTCTAGATCACGGCTAGAGTTGACAAAATCCTAACGAAATGTTCAGCTAGAGGCGATTTCACGCACGTAATATGCATCAAAATAATCTAAACATCTTTAGAAGAAAGACTGATTACATAAAAAAGGCTAGTACTTAGATCGACTTTTGAAAAAGATACCAAGAAAAGAGAGTCGAAACGGCAGCCTACTTACGAACAATGGCGGACTTTTACAATGGAGCTTCCTACTCCTCGGATGGTTAAAAATAAAGCCTTTTTAAGTTGCTAAGAACAAAAATAGAATTTCAGTACCCTTTAGACATCTTTGGAGCATTCGTTTGATATCCTTGCAGAGCTGGATGGGTCTTTGTATCCATTTTCCACGCCGGATTTCCAAGACCAGCGCGAGCTTCCTTGCCAGCATTACTCCAGTTCTCTCGCATTTCAGCCTTATATACGCTCGCTTGAAAATCAAAAATTTTGATTGGTCAATCGATATCACATGATTACAAAGCC
This sequence comes from Ascarosepion bandense, assembly GCA_037127315.1. Lineage (NCBI taxonomy): Eukaryota > Metazoa > Mollusca > Cephalopoda > Sepiida > Sepiidae > Ascarosepion > Ascarosepion bandense. The sequence goes on along the minus strand of JBBBDQ010000167.1, from coordinate 2,303,889 downwards.
GTTCGAAATCAATCAAAACACCCAATAAATTCGTCCAAATATCAGGTTTTGACTTTAAAATGGTGTCAGACACCTTCGTAAAGTAATTGTGTACATAAATGCAGGACAATAGCGATAGGTTTGGCCGGTATACCGGCAACTGTAGGTTGTAACTAGACCATGAGAACTAACACGGTAGTTGAATCAGTAACAGAGCGGGCTGCTGGCATCAACCATACAGTGAGTATCCGAACAACGAGTGTTGATTGGTCGACTGCAGTCACCTGACCTCAATCCTTTCCTGGCCGAATAAGTAAACTACGTATACACATACATGCACGCCGACACTTTACTTACCTGCATTATCCTCAAATAACTTTCTGCTAAAATCCAACAACTTTTTTCTGTCTTTAATATCCCATGTCTCTATCACATTTTTTATAGCTCTTATCATTAATTGTTTTCCCTAAGAATGACAATAAATGTAAGTGCGAACATTTCCCTTCAGAAGTGCACATTCTTTTTTTTTTCCAAATCTTGTGTACTGCGTGTTTAAAAAATAAAATGAAATAAAAAAAACGTTGTTTAGAATTTTTAAATTGTTTTCATCTTCTGTGTCGCTTTTTTGGACAATCAAAGATTGCTTACAATGTACTTGCTCTTTTGCAGCACCAATTACTAACAATAATGTGACAATAAAAAGAAAACAAGAAGCGTAAGAGAAGCTCGTTCTTTGATTTGCCTGTCGGTTTAGTTCCTGAAACTGGTTTCATTAAAGATGAGAGTTGTGCTTAAAAATACAATTACAGCTTAAAGTGACGAGTGATACGTAAGGTAAGGTATAGAGCAATTGAAATGTTATGTTGTGATCTCTTTCAAAGTAGTAGGGGGAAGCACTGCATTAGTTTGTCCTACTAGTTTGAATCTCTGCGCATGCGCGTTTCTTCAGCGACTCTTCCTCCTCCTGCTGCTACTCCTCCCCCTCCGCATAACTCACAAAAAAAAAAAATTAAAAAAAAATAAAAAATAGTGAGAGGAAACGGTTCTCAAGTCGTATCTTCAATATTTTACCCATCCCTCTGTTTCCTCTACCTCGACTGTTCAAAGTTGTTTCCCCCTAGTTTTCATTTGCTTTCCTTTTTAAGTACTCATCCAACCATATACACACACGCGCACCTAAACACGTATTTTCACTTATTTCAACTACTCCACTCGGCGGATTTCTAAAATATTGTTCACACAGGGCTTTCTCTTGCTGTACCAAGGAGTACGGCAATATCAGTTTTTCTCGACTTCTAGTGTTGAGGTATTTGATAGAACAACAACGAAAAGAACAGCTTGTTCTCTCTCTCAACATATATGTATATATAAAACTGCTTACATCTCTCTTTCTCTCAAGCTAGTACCCTACAAACAAATATATTGCTCATATAAAAAAAAAAAGGAACTGTAGGCTTCGTGATAGTGAAATCTTCTCAAAATATTTGCATCTTTTTAAGGCAAGTATCTGGATTTTTTTTGTGTGTGCGTGTATACATGCGCGTGGTGGCGTGTTGGTCAGATGTGATAAAGTTACTAAAACCAATGACTGATTTTCGATTCGGTGACTATTTGTACTACCTCCTTACCATATGCTCTCTCTCTTTCTCTCTCCCATATACATGTGCTTCTTGTAACCTCGTGGTTAATTTTATTTTTTTTTTAAATCCTTAGTTTCACCATTCTGCATCCCTTCTCAACATTTTTGTTAAAAAGACCTTACTAGTAACTAGCATGTATTGTCATATATTCTCATTGTATAATGTATTGTAACAATAATACATTTTTAATTTTTTAGTTCCACCATGTCATATCCTGGGTGTATTCCAAATATTTAGCATGCAAAAAATATAGTTGACCTAAAATACCGGTTTTAATTTCCATTTTTTTTTTTTTTAAAGAGCTTTCAAATGTAGATTGAGACTAACTAGCTCATGACTGTATCTTACGACTGATAAGTGCTTGATCTTTCAAACAAAGACTTGTTTTGCTTTGCTTTGTTTGTTTTTTTTTTCGTTTTTTTAACAAAAAGAATGTTTGCCACTTTTTTGTTTTTAGCTATAAAAAGTGCGTTGTAGAATCGTAAAATTACTTCACGGTTTACTTTTTATTCCTTTTAATTAAATTTAGTTTTGTATCGGTAAAAAAAAAATCTGAAATGAAAACAAAGTTGTGTGTAAAATTTTCTTTTTAAATTTTAAAGTTTGAAATTGTATTTTTTATTTTTGTGTTGCCATCGCTTTTCCAATTAGACTCTGACCATCATGCTGTTGGTCTGCTGAGTCTAATTTGCCAATAAGTGAAGAGTAAGACTCGAAAAAATAGTTTTTTTGTTCATGTTTTTTTTTTATCTTTAACAAGACAGTCATGAAATTTAATTTATTATTTGAACAAAATTCCTTCGGTTCTCAATCTGATTAAAATAATTACTTAAAAAAAACTTTCTTCAGATTTAATAAAGTATTGCACTTTAATATTAGTCATTTAAAAAATATTGCATGAGCTTATCGCTTTTATGCTAGTGTATAAATGATTTTTTTTTTTACTTTTATTGATTTTGTCACAGTGAGGTTTGGCGCGACTTGCCATAAATGAAAAGGGGCGGGTAACTCGTCAGCAAAATGCTGACTGATGGAAACTAGACAAATGTTTTTAAATGTATTTCTAACTTTTAAAAATTTTTTTTTATGAAAGACATTTTTCATATTATAACCATATTTTAGCAGGAGACATGAGCAATATCTATGCGTTGTTGTTAAATTGTCACTCGTTTTGTGACCATTTGACAAAACTAGGAAATCTGTTTCGAGCCAATCTTAAAATCTTTCAAAATAATTTCTCTAACAATGAGTCGATGTAGCAATATTGTCGTAACAAATACTTTTTTTTCAGTGCCTTACTGTAATTTTATTTTTATCACATATGCAGTAATCAACATATCTAGAGACTGTTCACACTGGAGTGAGTTGCCTAACTTAAAGAGTGTTTCGGTGTGAAAACGATTTTTTATTGATCAACAAAGTGTCGTCTGTACATAAAAATCTATCATTTTCACTGCTTTAGGGTTTGTATTTAAATTTTAAATGTTCATTATTGTATTCAGTTTATGCACCCCTTTGTATTTATTTTTATTTTATTTTGTAAGTTAGAGGTTTATTTACTGCTTAAGTTATTGCCAATCTCCGTAAGTTTAATTTGCAAGTTTTGAAAAGCATGGAACTAAAAAACCTGAACTCAATATTGAATATTCCTAATAGTTGTGCATTTAAAATCGTTTTGATTTTTTTTTTTTTTTTTTTTTCGAGAAAATAGAAAACTGAAAAGAAAAAAATTGTACAGCCTTTTTCTTTTTCAATATGATAAAAAATTGCATCACAAATTGAACTAAAAAACTAACATGGATGGACTCAGTATATGCTAAAAACAAAAATTTACTGACTTTTTTAAAGTTTAAATATTTTATTCTTGTTAAAAGAAAACAAAAAATGACCTAAAATACAGATGTTTTCCACACATTTTATTTTTGTCACTTGTGTAGTGGACTCTTCTTGTCTGACTTTAAGAACTTATTCACAAATGAAATTATTTCAAATTATTTTTTTTAATCTCCTTTTAATTTTATGAAATTTCAAGAAATTAAATTTTGTAGAGCTTCTGCTTATATTAAGTTAAATGCTGATTCCCTTGGAGAATTTAAATCCTCAATTTCTTTAAAACAGTACCCTGATTGATGATTGAAAACCTGCTCTGAATTGTAAAATAAAAACAGACATTATTAGATTAGGAAAGTTTTAATTGCTTATGAATGAGATATATTAGACACTATTGTCTTTAAATCTTTTTTGATAATGAATTTTTACAGGAAGTGTTTTCATTTTTCTTTTTTTTGTTTTTAAATTCTAATAGCTTTAAATCTTAAAATCCTGTCTTACTTTGCAGAGGTTAGTGATATTGTTATTAAGTAAAAAAACTATATTTACTAATCATAAATGAAAAAGTTTTGTACAGTTCATTGAACACCAGTATTTTTATAAGAATTTTGAAATATTTTTGTGGGTGTATAAATGTACTCTAATTTTTGTAAATATGGATGGCTATACACGACATTATCATAGAATAAGACTAAGAGAGATAACTAATACAAATTTGAAACCAAAGTATTAAAATTCAATAAAACGTAAATTACAGGGAATATTTTTCTAAATCTTTAAGATTACTGGGTAGTTAAAAATTATATAAAAAGACATTCCTGTTTATATTCCATAAATTCCAGTTGAATCCATTGTATTCACTTATGTGCAAATACCCTTAGGAAAGGTATTAATCCGTCTCTTCCTTCCAGTTATGGGTTAAATAACAGGACAGATTGGGTTCTATAGCCTTGGTCGGCAACCAGTCTACTGCAGAAAGCAATGGCAACCTACTGCGGGATAATGTTCTGCCCAGTCAGTCATGTCTCTTTTGAGACATGATCGCCCAAGCGTGTATCAAGTATGGCACTTTAACTGACTGACTGCAGAAAAAAAATTAGATAGCCTTTCATCTGTCAATCTGTTAACACATTAAATAAACAGCTACCACTATGTTAGAAAAATGCATTTCTTCAATATTTACAGTAATATCCATTTAAAATCAGATTAATTAATCTTTAAATCAGTTGATATTCCTCAAGTAGTTTCAGTAAAGTTTTTTTTTATTATTGGCAGATATTTTTAATAAAGGGAATTACATTTTGATGAAAAATTGCTAAAATCAACATTTTGAGCAATTTCAAAATGAAAACTCTTTCCAGTGAATTTAAATTATTTTTGAAATGCAGTATTTTAAACTTTAAGTAACACATTTTCATGGTGGTAACTAATTAACAATCAGTGTGTGATAGATGAATTGTTGTCTAAATTACACAAAAATAAAAATAACACTGACTTCTCATTTTGACACATATCAGTCAGTTAAGTGCCATACGTGATACACGCTTGGGCGATCATGTCTCGAAAGAGACATGACTGACTGGGCAGAAGATTATCCTGCAGTAGGTTGCCATTACTTTCTGCGGTAGACTGGTTGCCAGCCAAGGCTAACCCAATCTGTCCTGCTATTTAACCCATAATCTGAGAGAAGAGACAGATTAATACCTTTCCCAAGGGTATTTGCGTGTATGTGAATGTAAAGAATTCAACTGAAATTTGAACTCGGCTTACCGATTTCTCATTCCGAGTCGATATCCACTGCTCCACAACGCACATCCATATTTACCAAAATTACATGTCTTGAAATACTAAAGAGTAAATTTATTCACTAAAATTACTATTGGTTTCTACTACAGCCTCCAGATGGTTTTGAAATCTCTTGCAACTCTTCTGGACAGTCTCCTTGTTTAAGTTTCATTAATTTGTATTTATCTGATATATTACACCATCGTATTAATATTTTTTACTTTAATAGAATGTTTTTCTTTTCTTTATATAATTTTAGTCTTTCCTCCTCACTGCAAAATTCTTATTACCTTTAAAGTTAAATGGCATTGAATTCAATCAATATTTTAGTAGGAATAATATTGTTGTTTTATAAAAAACAAATATAAAAAGTGCCAGTTGACTGCAGAACTAATGTTTGAAGATAGTTGTATAAGGAACTTCAACCATAACACTATAAAACTAGACAATAATTTATAGATAAGTATAAGAATGTAAAAGCAGAAATGGACTAGGTTGTTAGCTGTAAGGATAGAGGTATACTTGGTTAAATAAACCTTTTCAATTCTGTAACACTAGTATTTTAGTGTTTACTATGCATATCTCCATGTAATAAAGATTTTGTTCATTCTTGTGCTAGGGTTTCATATGAAATATCACTGTAAGAAAATTCTTCCTTTGTACTAAATTATAATTAGATCATAACATTGTAAAAAGTATTGGAAACTTTTATTTTCTTTCATGAGAATGATGGTAATATCTGTCAGAAGTATAACGCTCCCTTAAAAAAAAAGAAAGTATCCAAAGCTAAAGAAACTTGATATCTGCCAATTTAGACCATGTATATTTTCATTAAGTCATTATAGTTTTGTGAATGAATGTTAAGATTTTTAAGTTGTAAATATGAAAGATCTCTATCAAGTTGATAAAAAAAACTTTCCAATGCCATCTTTTTCACAATGAAAATCTTAGTTTACAGTTCCTTATTACTTGGGCAGTCACTCAATTGTAGTACATAAATTTCAAGTCATGGGAAGGTGTTGGTCAGCTTTTTTTTTTTTTTTTTTTTTTTTTTTTTTTTTTTTTTTTTTTTTCCTCAAAACTTAAGAGAAAATCCTGTTCATGAAAATTAAATTATTTATAAGGATCCAAAATGAAGAATTGTGGCTAGATTTTTTTCTTTTTTTTTTTTTTTTTTTAAACACCAAAGCTCATATTACAATTTTTAATATTGTTTTTCTCTAACACTCCTTATTACTGATTCCCATATTGTATTTCTGTCTGTGCTTGACCAACTTAGATTTTTGTGGCCTAGCATATGTGCTGAGTCTTTAAGTGTTTGTATTTGCCAGTGATGTACTTTATTATTTCAACCTCATTCCACTTCTCCTTTTTCTCTATACATGCAGTCAGCCATGCTTGATTTTTTTCCATTATCCCATATGGCACATGGAAATATAACAATCTGCTCTAGTAGACCAAAGGGTTTGGTTCAAAATTACTAACACCTGAAAAGGGCTGGAATGTACAACTGTTGAAACGATTAGGACAACAGTTTGAATATGTGTCTTCTTTGATACATTTGGAACACTTACTTGAAAAGAGGTGCTAATTCTGCTGTTTACAGCCATGTGATTTTTGGTTTTACTAATTTTCACTAAATGCAAGGTCCAAGAACCACTCAGTAAATTGTAATCATAGGTGTGTGACATAAGAGTAGAAAGTAAAGATTACAAGAATATGGTGGGTAAATAACAATTGACTCTAGACTTGAAGAGGTCAAGATTGTAGTGTTTGGAGAAACATATGGCAGCAATGCTCCATGTTTGGTTTAATATGGCTCTTATAAATTTCAGATTAATCTGTCACTTCCCTCCAGATATGGGTTAAATAGTAGGACATTGGGTTCTATAGCCTTGATTAGTAACCAGTCTACTGCAGAAAGTAATGGCAACCTACTGTGGAAAAATTTTCTGCCTAGTCAGTCGTGTCTTGAAAGAGACATGATCATTCAAGCATGTATCACATATGGCATTTAACTGACTTTCTGGGGTGATGGAAAAACTTGAGTCTTTCCAGCGTCTTTAGCTGTGGATTATATATACAAGTTTCACTTGGGATCTGGGAGTAAATTCCCAAGAGATGTTCATTTATCATGACTGTAGTAAATTCAGAATCAACTCAGTGATGATGAAATATTACTAAGTTACAAACTCATCTTTCCCTCTAATGAGTTGCTAGAGCTTAGGTCAAAAGAGAGATCAGCTGCTGGGCATGGATCATATTAAATTACAAGATGTTACCTGAGCATTGAAATCTATTTGTTTGCTTTTTTTTTTTTTTTTTTTGCTCGTAGTAACAAATGTAGAGCATGTGCAACAGCTTTTGTGTTGCCATCATTATATTTATGTAGAATTACTGCTCCTATACTATACTCACTAGCATCTAAAGCCAATATGATTTTTGCTTTTGGATCATACTGATATTAATTTTTTTTTTTTTTTATTTCTTCAAATTCTAATACTTATCAGTTCCGTTCCACATTCTGTCTATCAGGTATATAAATTTGATGATAATTTGCTCATCTGAGAAATGATTGTAACCTAGTAACATTTGTTAGAGGCATATTCTTAATTGCACTTGCAATAGTTAGCTCTAGTTCATGACCATTTTTGTTAAGGATTTGTCCTAGATACTTGATTTTACACAAAAGCAGTTTGCACTTTCCCTCTCTGAGTTTGATTCCGTACTCTCATATTTTTTCAAAAACTGTTTTCACATGCCCAATATGTTCTTTATATAGACTTTTAATTAATATATCATCCAGATAAGCAACTGTGAAATCACAATCTGCAAGCATAGCTTGTTGAAATATAGCTGGAGCCACTTTTATACCAAAGGGATTTGATTAAACTTTATACAATCTTTCATGTGTATTTATAGTCATTAATTCTGAACCTTTTTCTTCAACTTGCATTGTAAATCTGCTTCAGAACAACCCAGCTTCGAAAAAAAAACTTCCTCTGGACTTAGTAATGGGTAGTTATGGGGTTCTAAACACTTATTTAACCCTGATAAGGAAACAATTTGTGTTTGTACTGATTTATTTATTTATTTATTTTCTTGTTACATACACTGCTGATGCTGCCCATTTTGAATTGCACCTAAATTTTAAAATCCATCTAATTCTTATACTGGCACCAACCTTTTTTCACTTGAAATTTTACTTTGAACTTGGAACACCAACCTAACCCATCTGACAGGACATCCTGAAAAACAAAAATATTAATTCTTCCTTTATATTTTGATTCTGGGCTGTTTTTTAACTGGTCACTCGGCACTTTTTTGCAATAAACATTTATAGGTAAAACCCACAGCTCAAATAATTCCATCCAGTCATTACCAAATAAGTTTGTAGTATTTTTTAATGCATAAGTGTTACACTTGTTATGAAATGGGATGTTACAAGTCATTTCATCAATAAAAAATTTCTCCCTGACACGCTATTGCAACTTTCCAAGTCCTTTTTAATATAGGTTTTCCATTTGCTTTCCATGTGGCTTCATTGTGATATCACTACCAGTGTCTAGTTGCATTTCTACATCCACAATATTAATTTTCACATACACAAATTTTCTTTGGTTTCCTGTGATTATTTTTTTTTCTGTTGCAGTGCTGTTAACAAATTTTTTTTTCTGTGAGAATTTTTCATTGCTTTAGTTTTACCATGTGAGTTTTTTTTTTCTTGTTAATGTCCTACTTTTGCAAAGTTGTAGCATTTCAAATTCTTAAATGGACAATCGTCTCCAAGATGTAGACGGTTACATCTGTAACATGGATTAATTTTGCTTGTACGTATGTACATTTTTCCCCAGTTTCTTTGGCATTGTGTCTCAGATTTAGGATTTACTGACATTTACCTGATATTTCCTGTAGTAAAAGTTCATTATTCTGCTTGAGTTTGATTATAATTCTCACCTATATTTCTAAAAGTTTTTTTGCCATTGACCTTTTAAATGAAAATTAACTCTTTAAATATATCAGGAATCAGTTCATTTAATCTGAATCTTTCACTCCTTGTTAACAATTCCAGCATATGTGACAAAATCTTTGTCGGAATATTTACTGTTTCTTCAAAACAAATTTCTCTTAATTTTTTTCCAACTCACTTGGAGTTCTTTATTGAAGCTGTCTAGCCTAGTTCATTTGTGTTACTGGGGGTGTATTTCTTACTTCACAAGTATATAATGCATCATAGGGTGTCATATATTTCACTAGAAAATGGAAGTGAAGAATTACAGGTGAATGTTTTTGAATGAAACTCATAAGTAGGATAGTTTAATTTTCTTTATGAATTTTTCTGGTTGCTGCATCTCAACTGGTAGTAAGGAGCCTGAACTCTTTTGTAGTGCCTTAAAGAGGCTGCTCTGAACAACATTTGCATAACATCAGTGTTTACAGTGTTATGTTGCATGTGAATAGGTGTCCCTGCATGTATTTTTTTTTTTTTTTTTTTTTTTTTTTTTTTTTTTTGTGGGCGTTATGTCCTTGTTGCTTTGAGTCTATGTAGTCTTGCTGAAATCTGTAGTAGTATATGAAGTTCGCTTATGGCTAGCAGTCTTGTAGCTATCTCATAACTGTTTACCCTGATGATTCTTAGCATCAGTATTATATCATTTGGACAAGTCCATGTCACACCCTGGAGAGGTGTATACATCTCCACAATCTCCCCTTTTTATATGCACTTTCTTTAGTCTATACTTTTTCTGGCATGGGTCTATTTCCAACATTTCAGTTGGAATTACACTTTTGATTACTCTTGCATTGCATTGTAGTACTGTTTTAGAAATAAGTACTTCAAAAGTATTGTGGAGTATGTCCATCAGTAAATGAAATTGTACTGATTGCTTATTCTGTGCTTATCTAGACTTCAATTGATTTGTATGTCTTCTATAACAGAATCATCCACTTCTGACAATGTACATCATACTATCAATGTGCTGAATTAATTTTCTTTACTGCTAATCTTCCTTTCTGGCCTTAAAGTATAGCGAAGAAAACGGCGACTTACCTCGTCAAACCAAGCGACAGCGCGTCGCGTTAATACTATGACGTAAAATGCGACGTAAAAGAAGATTACATACCCAAAACAAGTTCGTCGCTATGGGAGTGTATGCAAATCTTTGGCGTCCTCTCTGTGTTGTCGGCCAATGGAAAAAATTGATCGGCCAATAAAAGCAGTCGTTCTCGAAGTGAAGGGGAGGTTTTAACTGGTCAGGTGGATAGCAGTTGGCGAGATTGGACCGGTGAGTTGAATTGTCAGCATTTTTCTTTTTCTGGCCCGAAATTCGAGCAATTTGCGAGAGAATATTTCCTACATAAAGTTTTTAAAGAAATTTTAGTGTTGATCTTAAATGATCTAGCAGTTTGAAATTTTTTAATTTTCAGGCAATAATTTGTTGAAAATAGATCTCACTTTCCTAGCAAACATGAGCTCTGCAGATTACATTGTTGCTGAGACATTTTTGACAGCATTTGATATATACACACAAATTTTGTACCATGTCTTCTACTTCCAAGTCTAAGCATTCTTAATGCTCTTTTGAAGCTGTTAACAAGCTTTTCAGGTTGACCATTCAATCAAAGATGATAAATTGATGTTGTTAAATGTTCTACTGCATAATTTTTGCCAAAATTTTAAAACTTACTAGAATTAAATTGAGTTCCATTTTTAGATACCACACTGTCAGGTACTCCAAACCTTGCAAGAAGTTTGCATAGTGGTTCACTCATTACTGTGGCAGTTGGTTAACTTGAATATCTTGGGCCATGTTATGAAATTGTTGACCACAAATAATATGAACCATTTAGTGGTCCAACAAATCTACATGTAGTCTTTTTCATGATTTATCTGTGCTTGGTGATACTTGATGATTTATAGATAGTTATTTTGCTGCTGAATTACAACCATTAGTTTCTAATTGTATTTTCAATATCTTTGACCAATAAACATGGCTTCTCATCAGAGACTTCATTCTCGCTATTCCCAGACGTCCAATGTGGAATTCTTTTTTGTAATAACAGAATTACACTTTCCGTGTACAAAAATACTCTATCACAAATAGAAAGTGCTGTATTATTGTTACCAGAATTACATTTAGTTTTACTTCAACTTAAGATCATTCATGGTATTTTGAATAAATGTATAATTTTTAGAATGAATTTTTCTATCCTTTATTGTAATTGGCAATTCTTTAATAGTGTTACATACATAGCTTTTAATTTTGCTTTTGGATTCCAGTGAAGTAATCATAGTATCTTCAAAATCTTTACATTTTGATATTAATCTGGATAAGCCATCTGTGTGTCCCAGCTTTTTTGGATAATAGAAATTCCATTTTGAACCCATAGTTCAATAAAAACGTAACCAATGTTGTAGTTTGTTTGCTGTATGCATGAGAATACCTTTCTTAGAACTGAATATGCTTAATAACGATCAGTTTGCAATGGGAATTTTCTTCCTAATATTATCCTGTGAAATTACTTTATGGCAAAAATTTTAGCAAGCACTTCCTTTTCAATTTGACTGCAGCATTTTTCATATTTGTCAAACTTATTGAAGCAGCTACTTTCACTGTACTGTCTTCAAATTTATGAGCTATATCCACCCCTATGTCATATTCACTCGCATCTGACACTACTATTGTTTGTTACTGTAAATTATAATGCATCAGTGATAAGCTTTGAAAGCTTTTGTGACATTCCACCAACCAATTCTATTTTGAACACTCAAATAAATTATTTAGAGCTGCTCACAATTTTTGCATATCTGGCACATAAATATTATAATTTACTCATCTAAGGAATAGTTGTAGGATCACCAAATTTGGGGGGGGGGCATTTCTTTAATAGCACTTGCTTGAGCAGTATCTGGTCTTCCTTTTTTGATTATGTAACCTTAAGGATGTGTGTTGTGGTGCAGTGGATATCTGCTCGGAATGACAACTCGGGGAGCCGAATTCGAATTCCAGTTGAATTTGTTGCATTCACTTATGTGCAATACCCTTGGGAAAGGTATTAATCCATCTATTCCTTCCAGTTATGGGTTAAATAACAGGACAGATTAGGTTCTATAGTCTTGGCTGGCAACCAGTCTACCACAGAAAGCAATTGCCACCTACTGTGGGATAATCTTCTGCCCAGTCAGTCATGTCTCTTTTGAGACATGATCACCCAAGCGTGTGTCATGTATGGCATTTAACTGACTGAACCTTAAGTATTTAATTTTATCCATAATGACTTGACATTTTTGTTCACCAATTTTTAACCTATAATCATGTAGTCTTTGAAATACTTTTTGAATAAATTTTACGTGTTGTATTTTTGTAGCACTTTTAAATAAGTATGTCATCTAAGTGACAGTACCATCTAGTCCAGTCAACATAGTATTGATTATTTACTGAAAAATACCTAGCACTATTTTTACACTAAAGGGTAATCTTTTAAATTTGTAGAGTCCTCTATGTGTATTAATAGTCAAATAGGCTTTCCTCACCCACTCAATTTGAATTTTCTTTCTGATATAAACCACTGGCATAGCCCATTCAGAATAATTTTTTTTTTTTAATAACTGTGGTTTTGATAGATATCTTTTTGCTTAAAAACTTATCACAATTTTTTAATTTAAAAATTGCCTTTGCTTTTGTACATTTTCCTAACTCCTCTGAGAAAATATTTCGAAATCTATCTTTTAGCTTGCTCAGTGTTTCTTTAGTTGTAATATTTTTCTATGACAAACTTTTCAACAGAATGAATTAATCAGCCAATTCCACAGTTCAAATAGTTCTAGCCAATCAAAACCTAGTAAATTCGAAGTTGGAAATTTTTTAATACGTTAACATCTGCTTTTTCAGTTTTTACCTGTAAGATATAATTTTTGCAAGAAAAATGAATTTCTTGCCCAATATACCTCTTGCAACTTTGTCAGGTTTTTTTCAAAATTAGGTTTTGTTCCACGTTTGTTCATTTATAATTGTAATATCGCTACCATAGCATTATTCATTTTTACTGTCAGGAATTTTATTATTTGAACTTTACAGCAAGTTTGTTAGTGTATTTCTATTCAACTTGCAGTGACTTCCTTTGTGACCTATTTTTCAGCAATTAAAACACACTTTGGTTTTAAATGAACAGTCCTTTCTGAAATGGAGCATACCACAGCCATAGCATGGGTTGAGTTTTTTAGTATTTGTGCTTTAGATTTTTCCATTTGGTAGTACTCTCTTATTTCCTCTGTTTTTTGGGCTAGTTGTACTTCTGATAAGCCATTTTGATTGATTTTTCTTTGTACATGTAGTATATGAAGTTCACTTATAACTTGGAGTCTTGTAGCTGTCTACTGTTTACCTTGGTAATTCATCAGTGTTATATCATTTGGATGAATCCATGTCACACTCTGGAGAGGTGTGTACATCTCCCACAGCAGTGGGCCACCCTGGGGCCACATTACTCCTTACTATTAGCCATCTTCTGGACAGTTTGTATTGTCATAAATGATGAATAGTGATAATCGTTTTGATTTTTTTCTTTTTAAAACATAAGCTTATGACAGATGCAATGAAAAGAATTTTTTTTTTTTCTCCATTATTTGTTATTTGTATTAATTTTTGTAGTGTGGATTCTTTTCTCTTAAAACATTCACCAGATATTTTAGCAGTTTGTGAAACTAATTTAAATTCTGTCACTACTAATGAATTCTGTTCCAGATTGTTTTCCTTATTGCTGAAATTATATGAAATGTCATTTATATCCTAAAAAATTTTACAATAGCAAGAGAATAGTCTCAAGTTCTGTGATGATTCTAACACTCTTCTTCTTAGGACTATAACATAGTAAACAAGATAATTGACAGTATAGATATCTTTTTTTTTTTTTTCTTACTTACAGTTGTGAGTTAGGAGAGAAGGTATCTTCTTAGCAATTCGTATCATGCTGTAGTATCTATTATTTCTTGAATAGCCACTCTTCTGTATGCGTTAGGTGTACACCACGGCTCTATCCTTGGACTGACGTTCTAATTTTTCAACAACAATCTTCCTGATGTTATCAGTTCTCAACTTGGTATCTATACTGATGACAACTATTTACTTTGTCTTAATAGCACATCTGATCAGTTCAATAGGGTGAAATTGGCAGCTAATCTTAAAAATAACCTACTTTCTGTTGTTAATTGGAGCAAGGAATGACCTGTTAATTTAGTGCTGCCAAAACTTCTCTCTTAATTGTTTGCAAGAACCCTTTTTACCTTCCATCAGCATGTCTTATGCTAATTTGCAGGAGAGGGACTCATTTTGCCTTGTCAGGCTGATGTTTTCCACTGACATGAAGTGAAAAGATTGTATTGACTCAATTGCTAAGTCTGCTGCTCAGAAAGTTGATTCACTGTGTTGTGCTAGTCATTTTTCCTTGAATCTATCTTAAATATTTATAAGTCTACTGTTTCCATGCATTGAATATTGCTGCCATATCTGGTAAAATCAGAAAATCAACAGATTGGTTTGAGGTGCACTCTTCACAACCACTATCAAAGAGAAAAATTTCCTAATAGCATATAAGGCTTGTCCCAGCAAAAAGTACTTCTGTGCTACCTACAGCAAAATGCAACAATGTACCAGGAGATGTGTAATGATTACTGGTTCCAGCTCTTCCACCAGATACACGCTATAGCTGACACAAGAAATATCAAATGGAATTGAGGAACTAGGTCCCACACTTTTTTTTTTTTTTTTTTTTTTTTTTTTTTTTTATCCTCTCTCTCCAAAGATGTAGATGGCAGGAAAACAAGAAACCAAAATCAAATTCCACAGGTGAGAAGTGTGAGAAAAACTATTTGAATAGAACTTAGTTATTTCAACAGTAATGGTAAAGTGACTGAAGATGTCAGGTCATTAAAGACTCTTGTTTGGGTTGTTTTTTTGTTTTTTTGTTTGGGTTGTTTTTTGTTTTTTTTTACCCTAAGAATCTCTAAATATATAACAAGAAAACAAAACCACATATAGCAGCAATATTCAATGCATGAATGAATGTTAAATTTGTAAATTCACAAGATTTGTTCTGGCGGGAAAAATTGGTCCAACATATTGATCCACATTTCTTAGCAGCAGCCCTAACAATTGATTCAATATAATCACTGTACTTCATGTCAATGGAAAAATGTGAGACCAATAAAGCATAATGAGTTGCTCTCCTGGAGGTTAGCATCAACTCTGCTGATAGAAGGTAAAAATGGTTCCATGATTATTAAAAGATGGCAGTTGTTTTGAGGGCATTAAAATTTAAGAACATTTCTTACCCCAGTTAACTGATGGGAGGTCATTTTTGAAGGCAGTTGCCAGTTATACTTATTTAATTTACCATTAAGACTACTAAATAGTTATCAGCATAAATACAAAGTTGCAAACTGGTGACATTGGGAAAATTGATGAAGATAATCAAATTAAGTCCAAGGATATAAAAACCTGAGGGATCTAGCTATGAATTTCATTACACAATTGAGCAATTAGATTAAGTTAAATAGTCTATCGCACACCTTAGTTCTTCAACTTGTGAAAGCCAGCATATCAACCCCTGTCAGATACCTTCAAAATTGATGAATCCACAATCTGAGCCTTGCTGTTCTTATCTAAAACTTGATAGACAAATTCAATAACAACACATCAGTGACTGACCTAAAGAAAACTAAATTCATATTGTCTATCTGAAAAGTGGCAATGGGAAGTAAGATGCAGAGTTGATTAGAGCCTCTATTAATTACTCTGCTAAAAAGAGGTAAAAGACTAATAGAGCAATCTTAATACTTGATTTCAAAATAACTTTTCTGTGATGTATTGCTAGGCATTAGCAAATCTCTTTCTCCTTTCAGTTTTTTTTTTTTTAACTAGCCAAACATTGAAGGGTGATAAGTATGGTGAATACGGATGATGGCCCATTTTTTTGTAATGGATTTCCTAGTCGGGAATACATGACTTCAACATATATCAAGCAAAAGCATTGTCATAGTAAAGAGTAAGGTCTGAGTTTCTCCAAACATGTAACGGTTTCAACACTTCTAAATAAACATGTTAATTGACAGCTTTTGTGCTATAAATTTGTAGCAAACTCTCCTCTTAAGAAAAACATACGAGTATGATCTTGAACTGCAAACAAGATATGTGGGTTTTTTCCCACCACATGCTCTGGCATTTTATTTTATGGTCATATTGATAACACCAGGTTTCATAATAAGTAACATCAAACATCTGCATTATACAAAAAAAATCAGATGAAACCTGTTAACATTGTTTCTCATCAATTAAGATTGAGATGTCTTTGGGAAATTTTTCTCAATACAAAATAGAATCTGTCACACTGCTTCCTATTGATATTCACTTCTGCTATCACTTAATCTTCATTTTAAGCATTAGGTTTGTACTCTATCCACATTTGTGTTTTTTGGTTGTTCACTTGTCATCATGCACATCTTTTCACCTTTCTTTAAACTGTGTCATTTGTTTTCATCATAACGTGTTCACCATAGGCCATTTTTAATAAGACTGTTTCACTAGTACTTTTACAGGTCTTAACTCAAAATTTGATGTTAATCCACTGTTTTAGATTCTTTTCACTTGTTTTTCACCAATAATATAACTTGAGCAGTGAGCATATACAAATTCCTCTGTTTGGCAACAAATTATTTATCTAGTCAGCATTTCAAGAAAGTTGAAGTTATGTTTTGACGTGCTCAGGTACAAACATTTGCCCAAATCATTACCCCATTGCTACACTGATCATTCTGGTAATTTAATTGTCATACCTTATTAAAAAATAATATATATGATAAAAATATAGTTTCAAGGTATGCTCTAATTAGTGATGCTTAATATCATAGAGTATGTAAATATAAAAGTGGACACTGAAGTCAACACAGAGTTGACAGTCTGTTTCATGGTTGATTTTAATCTTCTCTGTCTGTGTGTGTGTATGTATATATATATATATATATATATATATATATATATAACTTTATCATTTGCTCTGTTTGACAAAACATTTATGGTTGCCAGTTTT
Organism: Ascarosepion bandense; assembly: GCA_037127315.1. Taxonomy (NCBI): domain Eukaryota; kingdom Metazoa; phylum Mollusca; class Cephalopoda; order Sepiida; family Sepiidae; genus Ascarosepion; species Ascarosepion bandense. The sequence continues at coordinate 2,286,571 of JBBBDQ010000167.1, read as the reverse complement.
AATTAATAAAATATCTAGTTATCAGGGTGGTTGTGATTGCTGTTTTGTAGTAGCTGAAATCATTTTCTGAATATACATTTTTTTTTTCCTAATTCGTATAATAAAAAAATATTTATAGTTATTTAAACTAATGTAAATAACTGAAAAATAACAAAAGTTAAGATTACTTCTTTGTATCTGTAATTACAAAATGATGCTTAGATTAAAAGTACTTAAATACTGTCAAATTCAATCTTATTTTTAAATAGCCAAAAGAAATTACCTGGTTTTGCAAGTCATTTAAAATCTATGCAGATTCTTGAAAAATTCACTTAGAAATTTTTTTTTTCATTGCATTTTACAATTATAAAGGCAATTGAATATTAGGCTTCGGTTCGTTTTATTTTAACACAGAGGAATAATCAGAAATTTCCCCTCTATAGAAAACATGATTTGGTTGAAGCTCATTTTTATGATTTGTAGATATCAATTAAGACTCTTGTATTTTACTTTCACTATACAGATCTCAAGTGAAATCGGAGAAAGATAATGTATCAGCAGGTAAGTATTTTCTTTCATTTCCTCAGTTTAAATCAAACAATACCTGCAAATAGATTTGCTCAATTTGTGTTGCCAATATCAGGCAATAGGCCAAAGGTAACTTTGATAGTCATATATTGTCAGTTATTAATGTTTACTTGACACTAACTACACAATTTAGGTTATGTATAAAATGTTTAATACTGTTAACCTTAAATTAATTTTAATAATTCAATTAAAATAATGCAACTTAAATGTCAGTAAACTAAATATTAGATTATATAGTTTCCAAGAAAATTATTTTTTAATCTCAAGACTTCTGGCCACAATATAAAGTTTTAAGAATGACAGGGGATTGAAGATAATGCAAAGATATTGTTTGTTTAGTGCTAGTTACATGTAAGTCTTCAATTTTCTTAGATGATAATTTGTCAGTTATTAATGATAGTGGTATGAATTTTTTCAGATGTGAAAGTTAACATAATGATTAGCTATTTTGAAATTGGAATTATCAACAGCTTGAATTATAGTTGAAAACATTTGTTAATTTCATGTTAATGTTCTTCAAAATTCAAATTACATTCTGTTTCATTGTTATTTATCTTGAATGTGATCTTTTCTTACTGTTACATCACAATGGAAGAGGAAGAGTGTGTGGATAGATAAGCAATTCCCTGACCTGGGCCAAAGTAGCAAAATGGCTACTGCATCCATTGTTAACCTGAACTAATAAGTATTGTGAAGCTTTCAAGTTGTAATATATTCTGTATTAAGAATAAATACGACAAATATTAAAAAATAAAGCTTCTTCGGTATCTAATTTGTTGCTATTTTCTTTTTCTCTAAAAGTTTTGAAAAATTAGTGTTTTTACGAGATTAATATTTTAAGTTGTATAAAAATGAATAATAGTATCACAACTTGATCACAAATTTTAAATTTGATTGAAAAATAGATGATAATGGTTAATGAAGATTTGGATTCAAGGAAAACTTGCTTCTAATGGCAGTTTCATTTTATACCCCTCAGAATTATCTAATTTTCCACCATTTTGATACCTACCTTTTGATTTATATTTGTTTTTTATTTTTTTATAAGATTATTGCATTCTGCATTTCTCAAGTTTTTAGCATGTCACATTTCTACTGAGCATTGTTATACATACATTGTGAAAAAAAATGAAAATACATCAGCTGATAGAACTAAAGTGGTTTAAAAAGTGATAGGTGTGTGTGGTGTGTGTATAGCAAGTGGGGATAGATGATTAAAGATTTTTATATATATATAATGTGTGTGTGTGTGTATATAATCATTAGTTGTCTATCCTCACTTGCTATATATCTGACATTCCCGTATACTTGCCTCTTTGGAAAAAAAAAATTTTCATCTTTAACTTGATCTCTGAAAAAGCTTTACTAAAAGGGGAAACATGTTAGATTGAAACCTAACTAATAATCATACATAAAAATAAATTTAGAGTATGACAACATTAGTAGTTGCATAGCTGAGGCAGTATGCACAATGGATTAAAGGTAAAACATTGTTTGTCTCCACAAGACTAAATACAGCTTGGACAACACAGGCAAAATTTTTTTAATTTTATTGGACTGTTCTACCCTACCTATTATATTCAATTGAACTTTTATTAAATAATTAGTTTTTTAATCACTGCAAAATGCTTTGATGGGGGATCATTCTCTAGTAAAAACCAGATTCAAAAGTTCATTGGTAGCTTTTTCACATAAAAACCTGCAGAATATTTACTACAAAGGTTATAAAGAGCTGCCTGATAAGTGGTAGTAAGTCATTGCAAGTATATATTAAGTTGATCAAAAAAATTTTTTTTTCTTTTCTATAAAATGAGTAGCAATCCATTTAGTTACGTGCTGATAATTTTATTCTATGTGGCCATGTTGGTGCATGAATCACTGAATGCCACCCTTACTTTGTGGTCTGTGCCTGGTAAGCCCACTCTGCCCCAATCCTGCACCCTCAAGTTTTATTTCAGTATATGCAGGGATATCAGTGAAGGACTGTCTTGAAACTTTAACTTTCAACAACACTCATTAACAATTGTAAAAATAGCAACTTTTATTTATCATTACTATGACTGGTTAATATCATGAATGCATAAACAAAAGGGATTTAAAGATGTTTCCCCATATAAGGAATTCTTAAGCTTAGAGGAAGAGGTTGATTGGTGGTTGCAGTTATAGCTAAACAGCCCAGAGTTGTTCAACTATTTAAATGAAGGCAGCTGATTGAAAAAAATTCAAAAAGCAGTGCTGGTTGAGGCACTACTTTCATCCAGTAGGGAGAGTATTGGTCTACTAGTGGTGAAACCAGTTCAATCTTTGTTTTGCTATATCGGTAACTTCTTTTATGGCAGTGAATAATAATACTTGACCAATGGTATCATGTCATACACCTTGAAGGGGAAGAAGGAAAACCCCTAAGAACCCAATATGATTGGTGGTCCAATCAAAATAATGACTGTTTCATAATTATTGGAGAGGGGAGCAAGAAGCTCCATCTCAGCCTGTTAAAAATTCTTTCTAGTGGTTATAATATCTTGCTTGAGCTACTTCCCATGATGTCTGTTAGAAATGCACTTGACTGACTCCAAATAACTTTTTCAACTCATTTGTAATTGTTTAAGGTGTCTACCCTAGTTCATTTGTGTTATCCAGAGTGTACTATTTAATCCACAACATCTCTCCTTTGAGATTTCTTTTTATTAGTAAATATTTTATTTATTAGTATTCACTCCCTTCTTTTTCTGGCAACTTTGCCAACATACTGAACTTTATTTTTTATGTTTCATCTAATTTTTTTTTTTTAGTCTTTCTTGAAAGTTTTTCTTCAGTAAACCTTTTATTTAACTGATTACGATGTCTTATGTTCCCATTTTTTACCTTTTACCATATATACATCATATTTCCAACTTTTGACATTATTGCACTGTCTTCCTACATTTCTTTTCCATTTTAATATACTCTGAAAAATTTTTTTACCAATTTTGAAAAATTTAATGTTTTTTTTGTTATTCGTTCTTATTCATTTTTGAACTGGTAATAAATTGTGGAACACTAGTTTAATTTTTCTTGTCAATATCAATTCTGCTGGCAACATGTGATATATTGGGATTTGGCAGTATACGGTATACTCTCAAGAGTTTTTGTAGTGCTTTTTCATTCATTTTTTTCAAAGCTCTCATAAAAGTACCCACAAACCATTTAGCTTGTCCGTTTGACCATGGGTGATACAGTGGGGTAGTAATATGTAATATACTAAGTATTACTATGCTTTGTGCAAACATCAGTATTCCATCACATAAGGCAGTACCACAGTCTTGAAATCTATTTGTTGTATGCATAGGAATTTCTTTTTTTTTTTTTAAAAACCATAATGGAAGTTTGGATGTCTGCAACTAAGAATTCCTGCCATATATAATTTTTTTTTTTTCCTGGTAGTAGCAAATGCAAAGCCTGTGCAAGAACTTTTATATTTCTATCATCATATTTATGTAGAATTACAGCTCCAGAGCATAATCCCTGGGGTGATAAGTGTCAGAAGGCCTCATTCCAGTTACACTTTATACAACATCCCAAAAACATTTTTTTCAATTCTTCCTGTAACCCCCCCCCCAAAAAAAAAATGGTCACTTTGCCAGTAAGAAATAATCTCACCTGACATGCTACTTGTGACTTTTGAAGTTTTTTTTTAGTTTAAGTTTTCTGTTTGTTTTCCATGTGGCTTCATTGAGTATTGTGATATTACTACAAGTGTCTAGTTGCATTTCTACATCCACAATATTCATTTTTCAAATACACTTTCTTTGGTTTCCTGTGATTTTTTTTTTTTTTTTTTTTCCTCTGTCACAACACTGTACAAATCTTTTTTACTGTGAAAAATTTTCATTGTTTTAGTTTTACAGTGTGACTCTTTATGTCCTTCTTTTCCACACTTGTAGCATTTTGAATTCTTAAGAGACCATTGTCTCCAATATGTAACCTTCTACATCTGAAACAGATTAATTTTTCTTTTTTTATATTTTCTTTAGCTTGCTCATATGCATGTTCTTTTCTCCCAATTTCTTTGGCATCATGTCTCAGATTTAGGATTCTCTGATATTACCTGCAGTGTAAGCTTATTCTGTTAAAGTTTCATTAAAATTCTTGCCTATATTTCTGCGTTTTTTGCATTAATTCTTGAATGAAAATTAACCCTTTAAACATATCCAAAGTCAGTTCATTTAATCTGAATCTTTTCACCCTTTGGTAACAATTCAAGCATATGTGACAATTTTTTTTTTTCTTAAAGTCAGATTCCTACATTTCCAACAAGCAAGTACTGAATGAGCTTTTCTTGCTAAAATGTTTAGTCAGAATTAATAGAATTAATATCAGAACAAATTTCTCCATGTTTTTTTACAGTATTTTTATGTTCTACCAGTGCCGACTTTCTCAACAAGTATGGTTTTGTTTTATTTGTTTTTTGTTGTTTTATTTGTTTTTTGTTTTGTTTCTCCAGTTGATGCATTTTTTATTTCTGAAAATTTGTTCACTGTTCTAAAATAAGCAGAAAAGGTAATTCCATCATGTGAATTCAGATACAGCATTTGCCACCATATCGGGTGCGAAAGAACTTGGAATTTCCCATTTCCTTAAGTTTTTCAATTAACAGTTTCTGGGGTTTCAACAACTGCTATTGCATTTTAACTATCTGAGATAATTCTTCCTTATTTGAATTTTTTTTTTTTTTTTCCCCTAGATGGGGGCTACTTGTTATAACTCAGTATGAGTTCCAATTCCTCTTTACCTCTGTTATAATTAATTTCTAGTGGTCATAAGTCTAAAAAAAAAAAAAAAGTTGTAAAAAAAAAATATATATATATTTTGTCAACAATTAGCTTCATTGAACAAGTTTTAGCATTTAAATTTGTCAAGACCAAAATAAGTGGCAATCTTTAGGCATGATATCTGGTATATATATATAACAGATAAATGAAAACTAATAATTTTTACCTGGTTGCCAAAGAAACATGCATTCTCACATCATCTTGCTACAATATGACATCTATCCTTTCTTATTCTGATTACTGTTCATTAAATGCTGTTTTCAGTTGGTATAATTAAAAATTATCCTTGATTGAAGCAATTGTTTGCTTCTCTGAAAGGAGTTCATTGTAACTTTCTTTTGTAGGGACCTCTATGTATTTTTTTAAGAAAAAATCTCCAAAGCTTGTATTTAAAGTTAGTTTTATCAAAATGATCATTGTACCATTTAATAAAAGGAAAGATTGGAAAAAATTCTGGAAATATCAAACCAGACATTTGTTTCAAAAATTTATACAGTATAAAGCTTTCTTAAAATAGCATACATTCTAAATCAGCTGTTGCAATACAATGAAAAGAAATTTTTTAAATACAATCAAGTGTTCCTAATGCTATTAAATGTCAACTGAATTAACATTTTGGACAACCCAATAAAATTTGAATTATCCTACCAGAACATAAGTATACTTTATCAATTTTTGATGATTTACATTCTGAAGATATGCTTTTTTTGAACAAAAATGTTTTGTACCAGAATTTAGAACTCTGGCTATGATTACTATTGTATGAGTTTTTATTCATTCATTTTTTATGGCTCAGATATTATGGATTTTTGTGTTTTTTCATACAACTTCTTCAATCTTTCAAAATACTTTATCACACATTTCTTTAAATAATGTACAAAACTTCATTAAAAGTCATCTTGAGAAGTAGCTAAAGACAAATTTTTAAAGATATTAACAACTTACTCTTTATGTTGTATAATCAATACTATGAAGTTCTATTTTAAATGTACCTATAGATTACAAAGCTTAGAAAATCTTGCTGTAGAAAATTAGAATTGTTTTTATTCAACTTCAATTCTAGATTTGTGAGATATCAGTATTAATCTTTTTTGTATATAAAGCATTTATAATCAAAATAAAAGCATAATAGTGTAGATTAGTTACTCATCTCTCTCTCTCTCTCTCTCTATATATATATATATATAAAAGATGATCTAATAGATCAGGTTGTTTTGACTTTAATGTGGTATACATCTTATGTAATAATTCAGAGAAAAATAAAAAGTTAAAGGTCAAATCCATTTTATAAAGTTTAAAGATTTTCTTCTCTTATACTGGAAGGAAATTGAAATATTTTTACATTTTTATAATACTTATAGAATAAGTCTAGCTTCTTTTTGTTAAGTATTTGACTTTTTTTTTCTTATTTTTTTTTTACTTTGACATTTTTCAGCTATTGAACTTATGGATGTTTCTATTTATCAGGTTTACAGTTACTTTTATCTTGCTAATCCTCTAATTATTTGAAGATGTACTATTGAGCTTACTTTTAGATGTTGTGGGTTTTTCATCAGAGGTGTAACTTTAAAAAAAAAATTAATGTTGTCAAATTTAATTATGACTGCTTATTATTGAAATTCTAATGTGATATTTGTATTAAGAAGCAATATAGATCCTAATCTCATAAAGTTGGAATAGGCTCAATTACACATAACTTCTTATATTAGAAAATATGAATTTGTTAGGTTTGGGGAAAGTCTATGGTACAATTTAGTTTACCTCAAAAGTAGTTTTTAAAAACATTATTTGACAAAGCTTTTTTTACCAAACTTTGCAGCAAGAATGGAAATAATTCAGTTTAAATTTGGCTCCTTACCTCAGAAATATATATATATATATATATATTTTTTTTTTTTTTTTTTTTTTTTTTTTTTTTTTTTTAATAATGTCTAACAACAAAAACCTTTTGTGTTCTCATATTATAATAGTTGCATAAAATATATTACTCATTTGTTAATCTTATTAAAGCATATTGGATCTAATGAAGGTTTATCCTGTCAAGGAGCATGCATATCTTGCTGGAGAGTGCATACTTTTCTTTAATAAGATTTCACAAATATTCAAGACAGACGAAATTAATAAATATACTGTTTGATAACTAATGTCTGACAGCCTCACCAGAGTGCCACAATGCTGGTTAGAGATGCACAAGAAAGGAAAACCGGTACAAGTGAGTTGTGCCACTGCAACGAGCTGGATGAACAAACGTCAGGTGACCCACATCCATCAGCAGAGTGGGCACCCAGGTGTTAAAAGAACAATGTACTTTGCTAGGATCCAACAGTGTCTAAGAAACTGATAAAATCTGTTGAGAATCTGCGAAGCTTGACACCAGTGCACCAGTGCATTGGAAAAAAGGAAATTTGAGTGTGAGAAGAAACTGAAGCAGGTTAGCAATGGATATGACCCATTATGATGGTAGCCATTTTCTTACACTCATTGATTATGGTCCCTCCTGTTTTGCAGTATGGCGACCACTGAGACGGCAAGACTCTGCTGGTGTCATTTGTCAGCTGGAGACAGTCTTCTACAAACAAGGCCCGCTGACTGAAATACTGACTGACAATGATACCATATTCACTTGCAGACAATTTAAGAAATCTGTAAGCAGCTGGGGCATGCATTTGAGGTTCCAGTGCACTTACATGCTGTCTGGAAATGGCATTTTGAAACGCAACCACAGAAACGCCAAAATCATGGCAGTCTACTGGCATAACATCACACCCAAGGACAACCTTTCACCTTCCATAGTACTAGCTGATGTACCACGTCCAGGTGAGAAGCATTGACACAATGCTCTCGCTTGAATCACAAATAACCGAAGGGGAATACAAGAAAGGGGACATTGTCTGGGTCAAGACTCCACATGGTAAATGCATGACCAAATTTGGAACTGGACGTGTGACCGAGGTGGTGAGTCAGCAGTCTGTGTGGGTCGAGGGAACGCCTCACCATGTTAGAAACCTGCACCCCTTTTTTGGGCTTAAATCCCATGACTGACGAAGAAGACACAGAGGATAGTGAACAGCCATTGTATGTAGAGTTGGGTTCAACAACCGATCACTCCAATATCAGGAGTTTGCCAATAGATCGAGATGTCTAATGAGAGCTCCTCCAATGAAGAAGCTCAACCACTCCCCTTCGGAGGAGCACCCGGAACAAAAGACCATACCTGCACTGTCATCTGTGTGATCAGTAGATCAGGGGGAGTGTGGCAGACACGAGATAGAACCTGGGACAAGCACAACTGTTTGCGACTTGCCTTGTCCCTGCCAAAAAAGAGCTCGTATTTGCTTAGCATGTAAAGCTACTGCAGTTAAAATGAAGGAGAAAAAAAAGCACTTACCGTGCTACCGTAATCCGTCCTCGGCCAGATGACGTAAAAGAATGGGGGGGGGGGACTTGCATTGCATTTTTATACAATAAAGATGCAATGCATTATGGGATTGCATGAAGACACAAAGGATTATTGGTATATGGACAAATATAAAAGCAACTCATTTTTCCCAGTGCTGGGTTTTTTTTCTTGAAGTAACATTCACAGTTGGCGGCTGAAAAGTCTGTTAGTGCGAAACTTAAAACATTATGTACCTATCATCTTGAACATGAAAAAAGGAAAAGCATTTATGTTTCTCTTTTGCATGAAATCAAGCATGGTTGTAATGCTTCTTAAGCTTCTGCCAACATTAACAAAGCATGAAGTGAAGGGTTTAAATGTTATTGGGTAGTATATGACATTGATTTCTGAAGTTCCACAGTAGTGATATGAATCTTAAATATCAAGGGGTAGAAGATGTCCATCTGCAAATGACATCTGGAAACACAAGTGAACAAAACCAGCATTAAAGTGTCGAATAATGGGTGCCTGCATTGCAACTATATTGGACCATCTCAAAAAATTAACAAGATGAAAAAACCTCTAAATGAGTTCGATATTAACTCAATAAAAATTAAGAGTTCAACATTTTGAAGTGTGTTCGACCTTTAGAAATTTTTGGTCCATTTCTTGACAGAGTAGTGACTTGTAATGAGAAATGGTTCTTTATGACGATCACAAATGGATTGTTCACGACAAAACACCCACTTTCCAAATCTGAAATTGCACCAACTGAAGTATGGTGACTGTCTGGTGGTCCACCATTGGCATTATTCATTACAGCTTTCTGGACTCTAACAAGTCCATCACTACTGAAGTTTATTGCCAACAACTGGATGAAATGCATATTCAGTTAAGCAAAATGCAATCAGCGCTGGTTAACTGACAAGATCTAAATCTGCTTCATAACAATGCTCAGCCACATATTGCCAGGATAACACTGCAAAAGTTCACTGATTTAGGATGCAAGACTCTGCTACATCCACCATATTCCCCTTATCTCTTGTCTACTAATTATCACTATAAGCGTCTAGACAATTTTCTTAAAACCAAGACAAAAACTGCATTTAAAAATTTATTGGCGACCATACCATTAGTTTTACAAGTAAAATCGATGGCAAAAATGTTATATTCAGAGTTCTTGTTTTGACTCACTGACACTAGTTTCAAGAATTAAGTTGATTTTAAAAACCACACTATTTTCCAAACTGAAGTTGATTGTGAATGTGCTCGTTTTTCTGAAGTTTGTTTATTTTTTGATAAACCTGAACTAAAAACTACCATAGAGTGTACTGAGTGTTGTGTTGAAAGTTGAGACGTTAAAAAAAAAAATTCTAAAATATTCACTTCAAACACTTGGACTACCATTTTTTTTAACTGCCAACAATTATTTAACTGAAAAAAATTTGACATTTTTATAAATTTTCTATGAACATAGGAATTTGTTAAATTTGTTTGAAGCCTACGAAAACTTCATTAAAAAACTGCAAATTCTAACATTCTAACAATGCATTTATTTTTACTAATTATTTATTGCATTTTTACTTTTTAAAAGAAAACTGTTGGCTAGTCTGAAATAAAATGAAAGTTGTCGATTCTTGAATTTTCCTTAACTTTTTTAGTTTTATCTCATAAAAGCTTAAAAAAAACTACCTGTTCATGAATAGGCGATGAATTTTGGACTTAAGCATGACAAGATTGTCAAACTTTCAGTGTAAACGAGAACGCATAAGTGTTTCTAAAAGTTCTGTAAGATTCAATCAGGCCTTTTAAACCTTTTATGAAGTAACAACACAGACTTCGTGCATTAATGACACTGACAGTTCTGTATGGTTGAAATAATTTTATTTTAACAACTTAATGAAAATATAGCAGCTAAAGTAAAACTTAAAAGAAAACAAAAATATTGACGAAAAAAATTTATTTAAACGCTTTTATTTTTGAAAATATAAATTTTAAATATTTTTTATAGCCATTTATTTAACTGATGTGATGTCAGTTTCTGCAATTCACTCTTTGAAACTTTCGGTTTTTATTTTTTTTATTTTTAAATCAAGTCAGTAAAATTACACTAATTACCGTCAATGTACTGTTTGTAAAATTGCACTCTTTTTTTTTTTTTTAATCTGAAAATGTTTGTTTTAAAAACGAATTTGGACCCCGCTCTTGGTTTATTTTCAATATGTCCTCTTTTCCTCTTTTGCCCGTTTTGTTTTTGCTTGCTTGTAATCTACAATTGAAAATATTTTTAAACCAAGGAAATAATTGATTTGTAATAATGCAACAAATGAATTTGACACTGAAAAAATACCTTTCGGAATTCGTATACTATATAGTTCCTCCGTGAATGACCACATGAAAAATCAATGTGTTCTCGCATAGACGATTTTAGTTGGAGAGAAAAGAAAGGTGAAGGTCATTTTTGTTTGTTTAGTCTCCACTGCCATTTTTATTTTTATTTTAAAATACAAATTTATTATTATTATCATCCCTTTTTTACTACATAACTCACTGTCACTAGTCTCCAAATATTTAAGTGAATTGTTGTGCTTTTTACAGATTAAATCGTTTAAATGAAATGACTCGCCTTTCTTAATTTAATGACAATAAACTGGTCTGGTTTCATACAACAATGTATACATTTTTTTATTGAATGGAAGAGTGGAAGACATTACTTGTGTCAGTCATTTTCTTTTTCTATGATTTTTAGAGAATGTCACCACTGAATGAAACCCACTTTTTTCTCTTCTTCCCGGGATAATTTATGTCTGCTTTCATCATCCTTGAATAGTTTGTCAGTCTATAAAATTGGCTGGCTTTTTAAGTACATCATAAATGGCTGGCGCGAAATTTCTCTCTTTCCTTGTCTTTTCTGCGTTTCATATCTCTTAGAGGAAGGCATATAGATGCCTGCCTGCTGGCCTCAATTCTCCTCCTCCGTCATTTTTTATCTCTTTCTACTACTCTTCTCGCTGCACCCAAACAAACAATATAATAAGGCTGTTGTGATCATCACATACGCACAGCAACGCAAACTTTGCTTGCTGCTGCTTATCGTTTAGTTTCATTCATTCAGTTTCATTCACTCAGGTGCTTCACATTAATCACAAATGAAATGAATGTTTTTTTGTTTTTTTTCTCTTTCTCTTGGTTTGTCTCTTGTCTGTTTTCATAAAACTTTAGCTGACAATTTTTAAATAAAATTTTTAACATATGAATGAAATTTTGAATATCTCTATATATTCGTCAAAGCGTGGATTTTGATAAATTCTTTAATTCGTCCTGTCACGTGACTTAAGCTGCCATCTGTTTGTTTACTTTTGGGTTTTGTGATGTCCGAGAAATGTTTTACATATTTTTTTTTCTTGTGGAGGCAGATGACAGTTGTCTTTCATTTACTTTTTTTTTTTTTTTTTTTAAATTATTAATGATGAATGTTTGTGATGAAATTTTTTAAATAATCGTGCAGTAATAGGTCAAGAAGCACGAGGATTTAAGTTTATCCAGCTCCTTGAGAATGAAAAAAAAAGTCTTAGAATTTTCTAAATGTGCTGCCCACACAACCCTTTCCTCAATTCATGAAAGTCAAAATGCGAAATCCCAGAAATCTGGCTTTTTACAAGCTAAAAATCAGTTATATATTTTCTTGTTTAGGTGATAAGAATATGAAGACATGTTTTCTTCTAGCTGCTACTGACTCTGAAAGGCAATAAAAAACAAAAATAGAAAAAGCAAAGATAATTTTTAAATTCTTCCAAAAATCAAATAATTGTTGGATATAATATTAATGAACTTTCAGGACTTACATACAAATGAAATTGTTTTTAAAATCATTATTTTTATAAAATCTTGATTTTTTATATATAATTTGTTTTTGTATTTCTTTTTTTACGCATCTGTTACTCTTCCCCGTCACCTCCACGTATGAAATTTCAAAGAATTAAATTTTGTAGTGAAAATTTTTTTTATTAGTTCAAACGCAGGACTCCTTGAGGAATTTTTTTTTTTTTTTCAAACAGTTGGCCGTTTTTCAAAAAGTCTGCTCGTAACAATATAAAAAAATGCAATAAAACTATGACATTATTTAATTGAAGTTTTTAATTGCTTTCAGAAATTATATAAGGGCATTATATTCTGAAGAAAATTCTTTTGATCAATAATGAATTTCTACAAGAATTTGTACTTTTTCTTTGTTAATTATAATAATTTATAAAATTTCAAAAATTTTAGAATTCTTCAAAGCCTTATTGCAGTTAAGTTATTAAGTGAAGACTATATTTACTAATTGAAGATTGAAAAGTGTAATACACATTTTAGAGCCAAAAGATTTTTTTAAAATTTTGTTTTTGTTTTTTAAGTTAAAAAAAAAAAAAATGAATTTTGAAAACTCAAAGTTGAGATTCCAGTCATTATAACTTCTATTTGAAATGCACAGGGTATTCTGCTTACTGGAAATAGTAAATTTAATTATTTAGCTCTCAATTAAAGCTAAAATGAAAGCTTCAAGAAAATTTTTTCTAAAAATTCAATTTAAATCTTGCACACAATATTTGCTCAAGTCAGCCAACAGCTATGCAGAGAAAGCTGAATGGATTCAGAATTTCACATTTATCATGTCATTCAAAGATCTGCAAAGGTAAAATTCATAGAGAGATATCAAAATTGGAAGATGGGCTGAAAAATTGTGTTCTGTACCATATGCTATAAAAGCCATGAGTAGTAGAGGTAGCTAAAATGTATAGTCTTTTCTATTTGTAGTTCTATTCATTAAAACTATTATACCTAACTTCACAGGAAATGTGCAACAATCAAGAATTTTTGTGTCCTTCACAAACCATGAGTAGTCTAGATAACTGAAATATCTAGCAGTAAGAATTAGTGTATAAATCCAAATTTTCAAGTGTAATAGAACACCAAATTGTGTAGGAGGTTACAGAAAATGTGTAAAATAACCAAGTCTGCATTCAGTTGTGTTTTAGCTTTCAGCACTTAAATTTCTTCATTGCTTTCAACTGATCCATGTGACATGACTTATTGAAAACAGCTGTGGCGTTATTTGAATATCTCATGTCAAATTATTGATAAATCACAAGTTTGTGTTTTTGAAATTGATAACCATTCACTTTGTGGATGTGTGCACTTAAGCACCAATTTCAGTCTTTGAGACTTCTTAACATTGTCTTGGAAAATCCTGGAATTTTCTTACACCTATCTGTGGGAACCCTGAAGTAATCTATTCTGGTGATGTTTTATAAACTGTTGTGGGACATATTGGAATCATCTCTATTTTAATGAGTCAGACCATAGCAGGTTTTCTTGTTAGTAAAATTTTCATCTTCATGTATGCATACAAAAAAGGTTTTTCTTTGAACTATTACTTTTTGGCAGAGATATGGACAACAAAAATAATTAAAAAGCAAAGCCCTCCCCTCCCCTGACTCTACCATCAATATATATTCTGATTTAAAAATAGAACAACAAAAATGAGTTGAGGTGAATTATACTTACAAATGGAAATTATTTTATTTTTTGGTCAGTCAATTAAAGTGCCATACGTGAAACACGCTTGGGCGATTATATCTCGAAAGAGACATAGATTATCCCGCAGTAGGTTGGCATTGCTTTCTGCGGTAGACTGGTTGCCAGCCAAGGCTATAGAACCCAATCTGTCCTGTTATTTAACCCATAACTGGAAGGAAGAGATGGATTAATACCTTTCCCAAGGGTATTTGCGCATAAGTGAATGCAATGAATTCAACTGGAATTCAAACTCGGCTCCCCGATTTCTCATTCTGAGCCGATATCCACTGGACTACACACACATGAAGCATGAAGACTTGATCTTATTGTTACAGATGAGGAAAATATTAATTGCCAAATAATTGATTTTGCTGTTACATATGATAAAAGAGTGGATTTAAAAGTAATAAATAAAAAAACAAAGAAACTATAGAACATTAATGTAGAATTAATTCCTATAATGGTAATGGGTGTGCCTGAAACACTGATATGCAGATAGGTCTTAACTAACCATAATCTTGTTTTAGTTATGATTACAAAATAAAGTCAATTTAAGTTGAGCTGTTGATGTTTATTGCCAATGTCTGACAGATTTTAAAAATGAAAATTTACTCACTGCAGCTAGGTCATCAAGTGTCTAAATAAAGTTGAAATGCAAAAGTTCAAACCAACTGTCAAATCACCTTCTCCATGCCCACAGTAAATCACATTTTTATTTTAACTTTTTAAGTTGGTGTTAAAAAATCTATACTTAATTTTTAATTCTTAATACAATTGGTAAGTTCACTTGAATTATTGATACATACCAAAAAAATGGATGTGTGTTGTGGTACAGTGGATATCAGCTCGGAACTAGAAATCGGGGAGCTGAGTTCAAATTCCAGTTGAATTCATTGCATTCATTTACGTGCAAATACCCTTGGGAAAGGTATTGATCCGTTTCTTCCTTCCAGTTATGGGTTAAATAACAGGACAGATTGGGTTCTATAGCCTTGGCTGGCAACCAGTCTACTGCAGAAAGCAATGGCAACCTACTGCAGGATAATCTTCTGCCCAGTCAGTCATGTCTCTTTCGAGACATGATCGTCCAAGCGTGTTTCACGTATGACACTTAACTGACTTCATGCTTCAATGTCATAATCTATCTCAACCAAGAAATGCAATAATATCTTGTCACTATCATTTCATACTATTTCTTTTTTACACTGAAGCCAAACTTACGACTTACTTCCCAATGCGTTCTCTTACTAATCCAATCATATTGTTGCTTATACTCTTTCTATGCCAATTTAGGACAATCACCGAGTATATAGTTAATTGTCCTATCAGTTTGTCTACACTTCCTGCATTTGCTTTCTTCATGGGATTTATTTATCTTACTTAAAAGTTGCATTCAAATTTTATTCTTAGATGCAATATTTTAAGTAAGAATTTTCTCGTTTTTTTACTTCACTAGAATATCTTGTCCTTTTACTTTTCTAAGTTTAATAACTTGTCCTGTTCTTTTCCAGGTTTAATATAATCTTGAGAATATTATTTTTAATGTGCACATTTTCTAAGTAATCCATGATTTTTTTCCGGGCATTGCTATTAATTTAACATAAATTTAATACTGTAAACCACATTCAAAGATATTTAAAAAAAAAAAAAATTATATGCAATTGATTATTTATAATTAATTCTGATAAAATATTTGTCAAGCAAAGTTTGATTGACAAAAATGATAGATATCCTCAGAATGTAATTGTTGAAAACTGCATGCAAAAATATTAAACGGAAGAATGGTATAAAGAATAAGGTTTATTATTAGACATGTTAGTCACTCACTCACTCACTCACTTATGTACTTGGTCTCCCTTTTCGGACTTCACATATTTTGATGTAACTTTTTTCTATTGAACCAAAATCAAACTTTTTAAGAGGTGTTCTAACTGGAAACTGTTTGAAATTTGTTTGAGAACTGAATTAGTGGTGAAGCTTGAAAGCTGCCTAAATTCACTCAATGTTGAACTTAAGAATATATTCAACCACTGCTGTGGTTGAATGATTTACATTTTAAAAACTAATACAATTGTATTAAAATTAATGAAATGCAAGATTTATCATTTACCAGTTTATAAAGAAATATGAAAAAAAAATTTAATCATTTATTAAAATATGTAACCAAACTAAGGAAATCTTCATTTATAATTTTATAAAGTTCAAATCTAATAAATATAAATAGTTTTTATTTTTGTAAATTCTTAAGAACAAAGAAAATATATAAATTCACTTTCCTATGTTTAGGTTTTAATAAAATTTTAATCATTGCTTTTAAAAACTTTCTCAAGTAGTGAAAGTAGTTAAAATAATAGCTGTATCAAAGAAAAAACTGTTCTTTTGACACTGATTTTTGTGGGCATCAAGGTTAAAGGTTGCTGAAGACACCTTATGCTATAAAAGGAAAACAATCATGTAATTCAATTTGAATATTGTCTTGTACAAAACCATTGTGAGCTTTCTTGTTTATTATGGTTGATATATTAACTTGTTTTATATTTGTCTTAAATCTATTAAGACTACTGATTTGTTTGGGTAACATGTTGATGGCACAGGAACTTCATGTAAATAAGATATCACATATTGCTGAAAACAAAAACATGAATTAAATACAATTTTTCTTTCACTTGTTGTTTCAGCAGCAATTGGACTTTACTCTTGCACCCTCATATAGTACAGGCTACATACCTGGTGCAGGAATAGGGAGTGACTTTTCTTTCTTAGCATCAATATTGCCTACTTCATGAAATAATGTTTATAGAAATATTAGTAAATAGAAAAAAATTTTTTTTTTTAAATTTCAAAGTACTGAATTTTTATTATACTATTTCTTAAATTTTATTATTCAACTTTAGTGTTATTCAACCTTAAGTTAAAAAGATGCAAATCTTACAAGTTAATTTTTTTTATTTTTGTATTAAACTATGCTCAATGTTTTTTTAACATCTATATTTATCATAAATAAAAATAATTTTCATTCAAAACTTATCCATATAAAGGAATCTGTTATTTTTAAATTTTAGTACAAAGAATGGTCTGGTAATTACTTTTACATTTAAAAGGTTGTGAAAAAACGTAAGCAGCTTATACTAAATTAAAACTTAGTAATTTTATATATCCAAATGTATAAGGAAAAATATTAACAACGTTCAAGACATTAATTTGAAGCAGTGCTCAATATAGAAATGGATCTGAGTAATTATGATAAATCAGTCAGCAAATACTATTTTTTAAATAGCGTTAACTGCCTGATGAAACATCGCTCCTTCAATGTAGAAACAAGACCCTCGTGTCGAGTTGAGAATCTTTTATTTGAAATATTGTTAAAGTAAGTCTTTTTTTTTTCTGCCTAATTTTAAATTCTAAGCTTTTCATGTTTAATTGGTTTTCTTTCATTTTTTTTTTTTTTTTTTTTTTTTTTTTTTTTTTTGATTTTAGCAGAAATCTCTTGACTGGACTTTTACTACTATGTCTTTTTTCTTTCAATTGGAGTAGATAGATTTATCTATCGCCTGGTTCACACTCTGCCCACGTCTATTGAACAGGTTAAGAGCCTCGTTCCCTTGTTTAGGATGTGGTTTCCGGCTTTCTCTTTTCCAATCTTACTTTGGTTTCTTTTTTTTTTTTTCTTCAATTGGAGTAGATAGATCTATCTATCACCTGGTTCACACCCCACCCACGTCTATTGAACAGGTTAAGAGGCTCATGCCTTTTTCCCTGTTTAGGATGTGGTTTCTGGCTTTCTCTTTTCCAATCTTTTCACTATTATGTAGCCCCCTGCACATCAGTGGCGTTACCGCCTTGCTCGGGGTGATACGATTAAAAAAAAAAAAAAAATTTAATTTATATATATATATATATATATATATATATATATATATATAGCTGTCTAATGTTTATTCTGTGTCCTGTAACATTTATTTATAAAAAATGTTTAGAATAACCTGATTCACACTTCTCTAGGTTTTCTTTTTGAACAGTAGTAAAGGTTTATCTCTTGTTACTTGTTTAGAATTGGATTTCTAATTCCTTAGGTCTTTTTCATTCTCTTTCACTCTCAGTAGTCCCTCACATTTTAATGGCATCATTACTTTTCTTGGGGATGAATTAAAAGAATAAAGTATACAGGAATTGATAATTAGGAAATGATAATTGTCAGGTTTTTATTTGATTCTGTAATGTTACTTTTGAGATTTTTTTTTTTTTTTCTTTCTTCCAAACAGGTGAGGATGCCAAGTGATGACAGCAAGTCTGAAGGAGTGGATCAGAAACCTACACCCCAAAATGCCTCTGTCACTTCAACACCAGCCTCTGCAGGTGGCGGGACAGCTTCTGCTCCCAAATCTCAATCTCAACCATTAGTAAGTTCTGTGCATTGCCATTTTTCAGGGTGTTGCTTGTAAGAATTTCATGTTTTTAGTTAAAAAATTAATAAACTTTGTTAAACATTCAATCTTATTAAACCTATTTATTTTCATTCAAGATTATATCAGTTGATTAATTCTTTTTCTTCATTGCTTTTTCTTCTTGAGATACTCTCTTATTGAGTGTGCTTAAAATTTCCAATTTACCAATCCATGTGTATATTGATCTATTACTGCATGAGTATATCTTATATACTTAAGATATTAGTCTGTATCAAAATTTTAAAGTTATTTTAACTAGCATTTAAGAAATATTTTTGTACATGGTAGATGTCTGAAAAATATTATTGTTAAAGTAAGACTGCCTGATACTAAATTAGTGAAAATATATATAGTTTTTTTCTTTTTTTTCTTTTTTTTCCTTTTTTTTTTCCTTTTTTTTTCTTTTCTTTTTTTTTCTTTTTTTTTCTTTTTTTTTCTTTTTTTATAAGTTTCTTGATAGAAATTATAATTTTCAATATGCTGTTCTATAAAAGATTGAAGACAAATATGAGTGGTATCTATTAAAATTACATTTGGCTATTATGCTCACATTTCAGCTGTTGTACACTTCAACTTTCCTCAGGCACCCATCTTTATACTTGGTAACTTTTTCTGAATTTGAGCACCAAATTCTTTATTCAATCCATGAGGATAGATTGCTATCATTCTGTTTTCTATGCTTAGGGGATATTTCATATCTTTTAATACTCATCTGTTTTATTCACCTTTCTGTTGCTTGATTGTTTCATCTACTGAACTTTTCATCACAACTAGTCCCAGAGATATTTTAATCAATGTTTTTATCCACAAGACCGAATGGTTTTGGTGTTGATTAAAAGTAAAATATATCAAGCTCCTTGACAATTATGAGTTCAAGTTCTGGTCTGGTACTGCTAAAGTCATGTTTGGGTTCAATTGAAGAAACAAAAAACAACACAGTGAGTACTGATACAGATTATTCCCTTAGCAAGTGAAATGAGACTATCCACAGGGATTAAAGAAAAGGGTTTAGTTCAGAATTCCAGGAAGGCTGCACAGACATCTGAAGAAGGTCAGATATATAATGGCAAAAAACCAAGATGCGTATATTTGTTAGAATATTAAAGCATAAGACTAGAGTAGTTCAGTTTTTCAGCATTTCACTGGTAAAATATAACATTCATAATTTGTCATAAAAAAATTAAATTAAAAAAATGCTTTGCATTACCTTTTATAATAAACTCGTATACACTATAGGGTGCTGAAAAGTTTTCGGCTTGGCCAAGAAACCAAAAAGAAGTTTGTTTTTTTTTTTTTATGTTTGGTTGCGTCGAGAATTTTTCAGCACTAAACAATGTTTGTGCAAATTTGAACCAGGACATTTAAGTAAAGTGAGATTGTTTAAAAAATAATAAAGGACAGAACGGAATGAGCTAACCTAAACATGCGTATAAAAGATATTTTGAATAGCAGGTGTCAAAATAATGTTTTATTTGTTGGTGTTATTTGGTACAAAATAAGTTGTTTGGTTTTTAAGATCAGGTCACTTCCTTTCTGTTTCGTTCTTATTTTTATTTTTCAAATCCTGTGTCTGTCATGAAACATTACTAACTGCTTATGTTAACAGGTACAGTCAGCATTCTTACCGAAAGGGTTTTTCACATAACGTGTATATTGTATTTTTTTTAATTTTTTATTTCTACTCTACACAACTTGCCTGTTTTGCCTCAATGCTGCGGAAAGCCATGCTGTGTACGAGTGTGTCATCTGCCATACCACACTCCCGCCCCGTCTGGCTGCTTACGTTCAAGGACGTTAAACTTACGTCTGCAGAATTAACAATTTTTTCACTGTTTAATTATAGTTCAATTTTTAACTATTCTTGTAATAAATTTATTTACCATTGACACATGCTACGAAATGGACCTTTTCCAATTGACCGCCATTATGTTAAAGGTCGGGGGTCACGTAAGAAATGCAGGAGCTGATTGGACGGCTGAAAATTTCATAAAAATTTATTCATCTGGCTGGATGGATTGTGTTACTGTTTTGAAAACAGTGTTTTCTGTCAATGAAAAGGTAAATCCTACACACACATCCATGAAATAGGATTTTTAATTTTGGCTTTACTCACTGGGAGTATTTAATCACCCTTACAGCTAACAATACGTCACATTTTTAATGAAATGTTTTTCCAAATTACGAGAATAAAATAAATCGTAAATTACGGTAATTGTCATTTATCCCCCCCCCCCCTTTTTTATTATTGACAAATGAATCCATGGCTTTTCACCAGATCAGTGTTTGTTTAAACGTTCTATTCGTGGTATGGATCGTGGTTCATTAAAAAAGTCTAAAAACTCTTCTTTTATTTTGGTATCGAAACTATGCTCGCTATATTTCGTTAAAAAAAAAAAGCTACAAAAAAAAACGTAATTATTAGTATTATATTTCAACGAAAAACTTTCTAAAAATTTATTTAAAAAAAAAATCTTTGAGAATATAAAGCGATAAAATTCCACTTTAAAATGTTAACTTCAAAACTGGCAAATCTGAGTAACGTTTTAAAAGTTTTATTATTTATTAAATTAAAAACGTTCATTTTTTTTTTAATCATTTCCCATCAAGGTTACTTTGCCCAGAGAGAACTTTAATTGCAGTCGTACTATTTTCCTCTGGCAGTGTGTGTTAAAAAAAAAATAAGAAAAAGCGAAGTTGGGTCATCACCGAAAGTATTTTGTATTGTGAACCTGAGGAAACCTTACCAACGCATATTGTTATGTTATTGATTATATTAGGTGTCATGGATTGCTTTCTCTATCGTTTGTTGTCGATATAACAGAAATAGAGCGAAAGAGACAATCCCATTCACTGACGCGAAAAAGGGGGACACAACATTGGAGGAAGGCTCACTTTGTAGGTTATATAGTTTCTTTTGTTACGAGAGGAGAAAGAAGGAGCGGAAATATTGTCAAAGGAAATTTGACCCCCTTTTTCACCAACGTAGGGGAAGGGATACTAATTAAAAGAAAAAAATAGCTTAAAACCTTTAATAGAAGTTAAAAGAAACACTTCCTCTTTTTTTTTTTATTACTTGTTCTTTTACAGTTTGTTTGTTTTTTTTTATTTCCGTTTTAATAAAAAACAAACGTATTTCCGTGCTGCTGATAAAATTTAAATTTGCTGTATTTTGAAATCCTCCCTTTTAAATGAAAAAAAAATCCGTAAAATTCACAAAATACCGAACAACTATTCAAAATTTTTATAAGAATGTACAGAAAATTCTGTCGCTAAGTTTTTAGTAATTGCTTAATTAAAGAAATGATCATTCAAAAAAAATTTAATTTGTTTACATTTCACACATACACAGTGCATAAAATTGCACAACTTGATATACTCCCCACAAATTTTCCCGTATAAAATGTCTCAATGAGCACGATTTCACAAAACTAAAAGTAATTATAAGCCATTTATTTTAAAATGACGTAAAAACAATGTTGCAATAACATCAATTTTTACTTTACTCTGCGTCGTGAAATAATTTTCTGCTCTAAAACTCAATATCAAAGAGCAAGTTCACGAAAGTAACTCTGTCTGTGTGTGTGTGTGTATATATATATATATATATATATATATATATATATAGTGCTATGAGTAAATTGCCGCCCCCTCCCCCCCCTCTTTTTTTTTTTTTTTTTTTTTACACAGTAAGATCAGTTCGGAACTGTCTGTGAGAAAAAAGAGCACCGACACAACTTATTCCACTAGAAATTTGGAAAGTACATGCTGTTTTGCTTGTCATTTGCACCGAAAGTTCCAATACAATCATTTCAGTGTTTAGGTGACAGTCTGAGGATGGTGCAGAGGATTTGGAAAGAGTTAGATAATGTCCGGTCAACATAATGGGGCTTGGATTGATCACTTGTGTTGGTGACATTATTCTTCCATTCATCTTCCAAGTGTTTCTCAGACTCAACATGGAGACCTACATCAAGTGCCTTGAGGAGGTAATGCTGCTCTGGATCAATAGGGAAGGCCTTATGCTTGGCAACAAGACTGCCCCATGCCACACAAGTAGGAGAACCCAGTGAGGGCTGTCAGATTATTTCTGTGACCACATCACCCCTTACATCTGGCCACCTAACCTCCCAGACTGCACACCCTTGATTATTATGTGTGGGCCACTAAAACTCCTTGTAACACCAAAGCAGAATTGAAGGCAAGGATTATGGTTGCATTCACCAACTTAAACAAGGCCATCTAAGAGTTGCGGAAGATGCAGTCATTAGGAGCTGTGGTTGAAGCAAATGGCAACTTAGTATTTCAAGATATTTTTGTGTAATTTTAGTAAATATAGTTGTTAAAATAAGATGTCAGTGTTTTCATTTTTGTATACTTTAGACAACAATTCATCCATAGCACTAATATATATATATATATATATATATATATTGTGTGTGTAGGATGTGGTGCAGTGGATATTGGCTCGAAATCAGAAATCAAATGCCCTTGGAAAAAGTATGAATCCATCTCTTCTTTATCCAGCTATCAGTTAAATAGGACAGATTGGATTCTATAGCCTTGCTTGACAACCAGTCTACCACAGAAAGAAATGGCAACCTACTGTGGGGAAAATCTTCTACTTATGTCTCAAAAGAGACGTGATACACGTTTGGGTGATCATGTATGGCACTAAACTGTTACTTTGCCCAGAGGATAAAGAGGTTTGTGTTAGGTAAGCACTCCCTACCTGTAAAAGACAAGCTACAGAAACATCGAAAACCCCCTCATTGATGGATCGTTTTTTTTTTTAATTTTTAACTATGTTAAAATTAAAAATTTAAAACAGTTTTCAGCAATTATCCAATATTTGATGAAATTTTAGTTTTGTAGGCTTACGTTTGAAGATGTCTTATGAAAAATAAAAATTAAAATAATATAAAACTTTTTAAAAAATTTACAATTTAATAACAATGAAAATAATGGCAGAGTTAACTCAATAATTTATTAAATGTTATGGTATTCATTTTTATTTTTAATATCTATTTTTCATATTATTTTTAGGTACCTCTACAAATTGTGAATTTCACAATTTTTTTTTTTTTTTTTTTTAAAACAAAATTAGAAAATTAGGAATGTGTAAGGAATTACTTGCAAAACAGGCAGTTGAATTTTATAAACATCTTGAAGAGACTTCAATCAGAATCAGTGTGGTTTCTGTCATTTTTCCATGTAAGGGGAATAATCCAAAACACTTGTAAACTTCTAAGATAAATACAACCACTATGGAAACTTGTTATGACCCCCTATGGAACATCGTACTTAAATGAACATATTTATTTACACACAAAATTTTTTTTAATTATTTTAAAAATATACGATGTGAAAAATTAAGCCTATTTTTTTGATAAGCAATATAATCATCAATTCTTAACTAAAAAATAAAATCATACAGTTCTTTAAAAGATTTTAAAAATATTTTTAAAACTTTTATGAATTATAATAATAAAAAAATGAAAACAATTCTTTTAAAATTTTATTAGTAACTGAAAATTTTTTTTCTTCAGACTATGTCTTTAATCTTTATTATTTATTCCAGCAGTTAAAAGCTTATTAAATTATATCAGAGTTTTATTGCATTTTTCATATTTCTCTTTGGAGCAGATTTTCGGATAGTGCCGAATAATTTTAAATAAAAACAGATGATTTATATTTCCCGATGAGTTCTGCGTTTAACTAATAAAAAAGTAGTTTACAGAAATTAAAATTTATTAAAATTTCACGAATTTACATGGGGTTGGGGGGTAACAGTTAAAAAAAAAATTTTTTAATCAATATTTAAAAAAAATAATTTCAAAAATAATTTTATTCATTTGTGAATGAGTACTGAAAGTTACATTAAAATTCCGACAATTATTTGATTTTTGCGAGAATTTCCAAATTAATGTTTGCCACCGAAAAAGTGAATTACATAAAAAAAAAAAAAGCTATGTAATCAATTGTAAACAGTCGTAAGATTCTCAGATTTTCTGCAACACTAACTCAAATCAAAACAAAATTTTCTGCCAAAATTTTGAACATGTTAAAAGGGATTAAAAAATTTTATAAAATAAATAAAAATTACTTTGATTTTTTTCCCCTCTTAATAATATTATAAACATTTTGATAGAAAAAGTTTGTTTAATTAAGTTTTGAACCTTTTTAAAATCATACTATGCTGGATTTTTTTGTGATGTAATGGATGTACCTAGCCTAAATATACTGAGTTCATCCTACCTTCTATAAGTTAGAAATATATAGGTGTTTTCTTGATATACTTGTTCTGCATATTTTAGTTATGTACACAAAATGACTCTTTCATTGAAAACTGCAACTTTTTCCCCCAATTTTAATGATATATTTAATCTACCCACTTTTCCTTTTTAATAGCCCAATGTATTTCATTATGTCAGTCTCTGATATCAACTGAAAATTAGCTTTAGATAGTGCCATTAACTTTTGATTAATCATTTTAAATTTGACTGATGCAGCATGAAGAAACTTCACTTTTTAAACCACAGAATATTTTTATTGAAGACATGAAGCAAAAAGGAGAACCCTTTATCAATCTGCTTCTATCCTTTAAATTCCAATTTCAGTAACTTGAAATATATAACTGAAAAGATTTATTTAAATCTGTTTATAAAATAACTAGTTGTTTAAACTTAAAGCATTTGAGGTTGTCATTACAATACTTCAACATTTTTTTTTTTTTTTTTTTTTTTCCAAATTATTTTAGAAACCCAATTATACTCTGAAATTTACTCTAGCTGGTCACACTAAAGCTGTTTCATCTGTTAAATTCAGCCCAAATGGTGAATGGCTGGCAAGTTCATGTAAGTACAAAAATCTATAAAAATTATTTTTTTATTGATTTCATTTTGTGAAATTTGAACTTCTTCTTTCCTTTCCCTTACTCTTTTCTTCTCTGTACCATGTTCTTTTCTATCTTGCATTGCTCTCAGTGCTCTCAGCAAAAGATGAAAAACTGTCTCCTGTTCTGCCATTCATTCATTCTTGTCAGGTAAATGGCTCACTGCCTTCTATTTCTCTTGCCTTTAATCTTTCCCCATGAGGATTACGTTTTCCAAGCCCTCCTACCTCATTATGTGTCCATGGAATTTTAGCTTTCTTTTCCTGACTTTGAATATAAGTGTTCCTTTTGTTGGCATTTTATTTTAATACTTTCTTGTTCCTTACCCACTCTGTCCATGGAATTTTCAGTATCCTTATTCACTTTAGGAGTTTTTAAATTTTGAACAAAGTCTAATAACATGCTAATAGATAAATAAATATTCTGCAAAGTCTTGAAAATATATTATAAAATATATAATCAGCACTTTAAAACCAATTTTAATGTAACTGAAATCTATGTAAATAATGTATATTGGTAAAGAATGCATGGAATGCTGTTAGAGATTCTTGCATTATTTTTAATTCATGTTACAATACCAGCCACTTTTTCAGCTTTTGTTCTATAACTGCATTTTCCAGTTTATATCGTATGTTTTGATGAAATTGTCAGTAAAATTGAATGTTAATTCCAGTGGTTTGTAGTTGTCATTTTTCATGACAACACTTGTATTAAATATCAGATTTTGTAAAGAGCATCGAATGATCAGTGTACCGCATCAGTGAGAATAACGCAGTAATATACTTTGATGCTTCTGTTCTGTTGCATTTTTGTTGTTTTAAATAGGAAACTGGCAAACAGTGTCAAAAGGATGATTTTTCTCTTGAAGTCACTCTTATTTTAACTATCTTCACTCCCACAGCAATGTTTATTATTTCAAAAAAGCAATGCTTACAACTGTAGTAAAGCCTAAACATGAAAATTTAACACATCACTCAATAAGTCTGGGACCTGACATATAGATGGTGCCACTAATAAAAAAAATCCATATAATTTTTTTATGAAGTACTGATCTTCAAATAACACGTGACAAAATTTGGGCCCAATCAGATTACTAGTTTACAAATTAAAGTTATTTAAGTGTGTAACACCCCAATGGAGGGTCCGAACAATTTCTCCGGCGGCCGTTCTCCACACTGTGATGTTGCCAGGAGCTGTTGAAAATGTCAAATCCTCAAGCTGGAGGTACAAGATTAAACTATAAGGAACGAACTTCCACAACTTGGATGAGTTAAAACAATGCTTTATTTTGCTTAGAGTTAGTCTTTTCGGTTGGGGCAGGCGAATGTGACACTCAGCTCTAATTCTAATTAATGGAGATCAAATGCCGAACCAACCGACTCAAGATGAACGGAGTTTCTACTTCAAGCACACGCCCAGCTGAACTAACTCAACTGAAACTCACTAACTGATTGGCTCGGAAAAATCACCTGTATTTATTTAAAACAATCCGGAAGTGACTAGACCACTGGGTGATATGCATTGGCGACTGTAAGTCCAAAATTTCAAGGTACTTAAATTTTCCTTCTATTGATGTGAAAACATCTCGCAGACATCCATCTGCACTTAGCCTTAGTATTTTCCAGGATTTTTTTAATCTTTTTATCTTAAAGCTTCTACTGGATGCTTTTATAGCCCTGACACTTCACCTGTAACCAGGCAATTTTTTTATTGCCTGGAGAAAGGGAAAATTCTATTATATTTTCTTAATGTGTGGTCAAGATACAGTAAAGACAGTTTTTGACCTGGTCACTCAAAAATCAATTTTATCTTTTATCACTTGGTCAAATATTTACTGGAAGACTGGTAGGATTTAACAGTAATCTGATACCCTTTTCTCGTCCACAAATTTCCTTATAAAAGAAAAAGTGTTTGTTTATTTATTTTTTCTCTTCTTTTTCACTTTTATTAAGCGAAACACGTTTTTAAATTATTTTCTATTCTTAACCATTTTCTATTTTAATCTATTATAATAAAATACATATTTTACAAATCCACCTTAATATACACCTAGTTATCGTGTCACAAGTGAAGCTACTGTTGCAAATTTTCAAAACAATGGAAAAAATCTGAATTTAATGTGTTGATAGAGCATTGCTTTCTGATGAGAAAAAATACTGTTCAAGCAAAGCAATGGCTTGATAAGTTATTCAGACTCTGCTTTGTCAGAAACAATTGCTGACTTTAAACATGGTCATACGGACACAAATAATGCTGAACGCTCAGGTCACTCAAAATCGGCAGATGTCTCAGAAAACACCAAAAACTCCACAAACTCGTTTTGGCTGATCATAAATTGAAGTTGCATGAGATAGCAGGGGAGTTGTACATATCAGAAGGCAATGTATTCACAATTTTGCATGAACATTTTTCAATGAGAAAGCTGTGTTCAAACTGGGTGCTGCGTTTGCTTACAGTCAATCAAAAACAATGCATTGACGATTCAGAGCATTGTTTGCAACTGTTTCAACACAGCAAAGAGTTTTTGCATAAATATGTGACAATGTATGAAACATGAATCCACCACTTTACTCCTGAAGCAATCGGCAGTCAGCTGAGTGGATAGCAGCAGGCAAAAGCCATCTAAAGTGACCAAAGATGCAGACATCAGCAGACAAGGTTTTAACCTCCATATTTTGGGATGTGCAAGATATTTTGTTCAATTACCTTGAGAAAGAAAGAACCATCAATAGCAAATGTTATGTAGCATTATTGGTGTGTTTGGAGGAAGAAATTGCCAAAAAACTGCTACAAATGAAGAAAAGAGTGATCTTTCACCAAGACAGTGCAGCGTGTTATAAATCGATTACAATAGTGGTAAAACTATATGAATTGCATTTCGAATTGCTTCTACATTTACCCTATTTTCCAGATCTGGCCCCTGTGACTACTGGCTGTTTGCAGACCTCAAAAGAATGCTCCAGGAAAAGAGATTTGGCTCCAATGAAGTAATATCGGAAGCTGAAGCATATTTTGAGGCCAAAGACAAATCGTTCTTCTGTCTCTTGACCGCAACACTTGTAGCCAAATCACAGTGCAAATGATAGGCAATGTAGAACAGACAAAATGGGGTCACACATTTAACCTTCACTTCGAACCAGCAAAAATGCGTGTTCGTCCACTAATCTCAGAAAATTCAAGTCTCCCATAAACGAAAAACACAGGCTTTTATTCACTGAGAGATCTTTCTGATTGGTTACGCTATTCAGGGGAGGGAATAACATTATCATAGATTCTAGTCCTTAAAGTAGATTTTTTTGCTAACTACTTTTTGGTAATTTTCCTTTGGCAGATCGCACACAAAACACAAACTCTTTTTTGAGGTAGCTGACGATTATCACTACACTCTCCTCTGTCACATACATGATACCCATTGTGGGCCTCTTTATTCTTGAGCTTCTCTGGAGTGGGGCGATTGTTGGAGGGGATTGTGTAGTATGTTCAACACACTCGTCTTCTGATGATTCTTCTGATCTGACAATCTCACACTTAGTCTTTGCCATCTGAAGAGGTGCTAGCCCTACCTCCTTCTTTCACTTCCTAAGCACTCACTGCTTAGTGTCACTTGATGAAGTATCTGAACCTACACAGGAATGCTTTGACAGGTCTTAGGGTTCCATTAACCAGCACAATGTGCAAGTTACTGATTCCAGTGATATACCCAACCTGGTACCGAGTTGTACACCAGCAATGTGAGGCTTTTACCCACACGTGATTGTCCAGGTCATACGGCGCTTGGTTTTTTATTTGTTCAGTTGAACTTGTCGCGTCAACACCTCTTAGCTGGACTTTGTACCAGTAAATCATCATGTCTGGCACAGTTGAGGGTGTAACAGTCTTTAGGGGTAACGTTGTGCCAATACACTCCTTCCTAGTAGCGATTCTATTGATGCTCCAATGGCATCACTCAATTATTCCATTTTCTGATGGGACATATGTGCAGCAAAATCTGAGGTGGACTCACCATAAATCTTTAAATAGTCCACTGCGAAATGCAGTGTCGTTGGCAGTGAGGAGTTCTGTCAGAGGTCCATGTTCATAGAAAACCCACAAATGGTCAATTAGGGTTAGATAGCGAGTTCCATTATGATAGGTGATGTCCATTCCAACACAGTGCCACACTTTGCTCACATTCAGTTGTCCTTTTAACCACTGCATAGGTGCTGGGTCGATCGACTAACACTCCTCGCGTTCTTTGACCTGACAGCAGCTTTGGCTACAGAGGTATCAATCTGCCTCACGAAATATAGAATCTGTTTTACACCGGGATGCCTGATTTAGCAATGCCCAGATTTTAGATCTGAATTACGGTTGCTCACTGATGTTGCACAGACATATCTTATTGGCTCTACCTCTTTTTTAACAGTGTCAAGCCATCTCTGAAGCACCCTTAAATTATCTGCCTTGTTCCAATTTGATCTAACCCGCTGTATATCCACTGATAAGTTGTACTCACTCACCAACTTTTGCAGGTTGTCTAGTCACCATTGAATGAGCATTTCGCTCACAGCCTTTGTACGTATCCTGGCCTTCTCCGTAAGAGTGTCTACTATCCACTTATGCACACAACTCGGTATCAGTGAACAAATGCAGCACATTTGCATTTCATTGAAGGGTTGTGGTTACTTCTTTGATAACGGCGTCCAATTCTGATATGCTGTGTATCCTTCCTGGGACACAACCAACACGCATCTTCCATGACAGTTCATCAATTTCAAGAGACATTTCTGTTGCAAGGGAACTCACGTTGACCCGTATGTCATATTCGTATCCATCAGCGCACCATTTACTATGTACAAGGTCGTCTTGATGCACCCTGGTAATGACTTCCGCTATCATGTCTCTGAAGGGGAGCATTATTTGTTTTATCATCCCAGCCGAAAATGACAGCAGTCACCCTACATTTGATAAAGGCAGTTGCAATGTGGATCCAACCACCCACAGAAAAATGTCCCACCAACTTTCCACATAAGAACACACTGCATCATGTCATGTGTCTGGGAATGTCCAGGAGCTCACTTCCATGTTTCCAGTAAAGCATGTTGTGCTCCCACCCAGACATGCAAGCCAAGCACACGAGCACCATTCTTCAGTTGTTCTGGGTTCTAACACTCAAGCCCAAAGTCAGCAAGATGCTTTCTCACCTGCGCGGGCACTAAGGTTTTGTAGATGTTGTCTATGTAAGTTGACGTTGTTTGATGAATTGTCTCATCCTTGGATAGCTCAACATCCACAATGGCTTTCATGATGGCTGGTGCCACATTGAGCCCAAATCCGATTCACGTTAGGCAGTATCTGCTTTCATCAAGGACCACCGTCTGAAATAGCCACAGTGACCGGTGCACGCGTACCTGAAAATAGGCCTTTCGAAGGTCAATCACATAGACATTGGACCCCTTGCTTCTGTATTCTTTCAATTTTTGTGCATCAGCTGTGCACGCCTCTATGTATTGATTGTGCTCACAGTAGTCCATGATTGGTCGTACCTTTGACTTGTTCTTCTGTACCATGGCCATTAACAGGATGAGGCCTCTTGGAGGACCAAGTTCTACCTTGAGATACGGAGTCAGTTATCCATTGTCCAGCCACACCTGCACTTCGTGCTGGTATTCTTCCTTGACATGTTTGGGCACTGAGTACTCTGATACTCAGTTCTGGAGTGTTCCTGGTGGGTTATTTTCCAACCATTTCCACAGTGCTGTCCATGTCTTTGTCCTTTGGTCAAACTCTGTGTTAAAGTCAGGCTCATTGATTCTCAAAGCAGCACAAACGGGTGGACTAGAAAACTTGACTTCGCTTGCCTCTGTGATGCATATGCCGCCCAGCTCTTTAAAAATATCCATCCCCAAGAGTAGGTCAAAACCTAATGTGCTGTCCATGACCAAAACACTAACTGTGACGGGGTCACCATTTTTGATACTAAGTTTGTTTCCAACTCCCCAGCTTCTGAGAGCCTTTCCATCGGCTATTAGTATGTCTATCTTTTGTCTACTCCACTGTCAACAAATCGGACTGTTTGTGAGTGACCAAGAGCAACCCAAATCTACTAAAGCAGTACATGTTATTCCATTGATGTGCACCTTAATCACAGGGAGCACCTCCTTCATGCTCAGTGTGGGGAAAAGACCAGCATTGATGCTGCCTCTTTAAATTCCATTTACTGGAGACTTGGTGGCAATGTGACCTACTTTATGACATTAGAAACATCATAGACTGAGGTATGCCATTTGCACCGACCTGCTGCGTATCATTGATATTGGCAGTCAATCAAATTTGATAATCGACATTCTTTTCGATCATGTACACCAAATGTGGTTTATCTTGGACAGTTTTATTCTTTGCAGTGCAAGTATCTGAAAAAAAAAATCACTTATTTTATAAAAAGAAATGTTGATGCAATATTAACTCACAAAAAACAATTCTTAAATCCAAAATGCTTCAGCTTTAAATAATCCACAAAGGGTCTATAAACCATAAAAAAAAAATCTATCAACAATTCTATCATGATTCCACCTATGCATATTGTTGGATTTCAGTTTTGCTATGTGTTGGGTACTCATTTGGCTATATATTACTTATATATAACCAAACTGAGTACCCAAGACACAGCAAAGAACCACATATGCTGTGATCTTGCTTTTCTGCTGGCTCTGATATTCAATTTCAAAATATTTCTCTATTAATTATGTAAAAAAAAGAAGCCATATTTCTTCCCACATGCACTGATATCCAAATCAGTTTGCCGTTCTAATAGCTGAGCTGTGTATGAATGAGAACATTTGCCTTGTGATTATTTTTAAAAGTCAAAAATGAATATTTACAAGTACAAACAGGAGATGAAAAATAAATTGTTTTTTGTTTGGGTTGCTTACCAGAAATGCTCAAATAGGAAAAATAATTTCTGGCTTTTTTTCATGTTCATTATAGTCAGGTTATCATTAAATGCTTAATATTAGCTTGAAACCACAAACAAATTTTTTTAAAAAATGAAATAACTTAGAACTTAGCCAAACTTTGAAATTTTATTTTTAGATATTTAAGTTCATGTTTTTCCTTCTCACTTTCATTGTTTCTCTTTCTAACTTTAAATCTTAATTTTAAAAATTAAGAGTTAAAAAAAAACTGAGCTTTTTCTTATCCTTTCAGTTAAATAGTTTTTGCAGAATGTTTTTCAACTTTCCATTTTCCTATATTCTATGTTTGTAAAGTCTACCTTGTCTTGTTAGCTTTTAAAATAAAAGGTTAATTATGTATTTCTCTGTTCTAAAGGAAATATGACTGAATGTTATATTTGACATGTTGAAAACCTTTTCTCTCTTCAATAACAATGTCTTGAAATGAGTCTAGTTTTCTGTATATCGAAAAGAAACTTTTTTTTAAAAACTCATCACTTATATTGGGATCAATATATCGAAACTTGACTGGATTTCAGATTTCTCATCCTGTTGGCTGGAGCTCTGCAGATGGGTAACACCACCTGTGATGCCTGGGGATGGGATCCTGGTAGTTGAAAGCTTCAGGTGTTAAGTAAAATACTTCTGAATCCCAACACATTACTTTGGGCTAGATGAATGGTCAGAGAGGCTGATCCTGATCTAATCATTCAACTAGTCATGTTGAGCCCTAGTACCATTCCACCCACCAAAAACAAATCACAACCTACTAAAAAAAAAAATCGTGCATACACCAACCAAATTTAATCAAATTGGTACGAGGTGATGACAAGGGTGAATTAAGCTATAACTAAAATGTATCATCAAATTAAAACTTATATTCAACTTCACGGGTCTAGAAGAAATTATAAATACTTAGCCTGAGTATAGCATTTTTGTATCCCTGAGATGCTTGGGCAAATGGGATCCCCCACCCCCAACTGTCTCCCATAATAGGGTACTGAGGAGAGTGAGGAACAAGAATGATGAAAGAAAATATATATAATATAGCAACAAAGAAAATGAAAGAAACCCTATCTGAATCAAGTTCTGATAACAAATCAAAATTACATTGTTACTTCCATCCACATAGAGTAATGGAGTCACTTGAAGAAACTCCTTTTACAAAATACCACCATTTATAATTGAAAAAATAATATCTTCAGATTACACCAGTAACTGTTAAAAAAGCATTAAACAACACAATAATATAATCCAAGTAAGAAAAAAAATGTACACAGAAAAAAATCCTCAAATGGTCAACATTTAATAACTTAAAAATCAAAGTGCAAACCTGGCAGCTCTCTCCCTGGAAAAAATCAGTTAACCTAAAAATAAAAAAAAGTAATAAATGTAACCAGAATAACAAAAGAAATAGCTAAACCATAAACACCAATACATATATATTAAAATTCAACAGGCTTAAATCAACAAATAAAATAAAATAGGTTATATCCTCACAAAAGTGGAAACTTACATTCCCTGACCTTTATGATGTCATAACTGCCAAAGATTTGGCCATCATAAAAACAGATGTAATAGAAATCCAGTGTATTCAAAATGCAGCAATACAGATCAAGAAACTTAGTGCAAAGGTACCATAAAATGCATAAATTGTAATGAAGACCACCCTGCATACTCACATCTATGTAAATCCTGGCAAAATGAAAAAGAAAATTGAGATCAGATGTATGAGAAATAACTTTTCCTTAAGCCAGGAGAATTACTGAAAACACTAGAAAAAATATTGCAATGAATTATGCAACTAAAACCAAACAACATAGTGGTGAGAAATATGATTTACACCACATCCCATAAAAAACTGATATACCCCATCAAAAATAAGTTCCTTTCACAGATTTCAAAATAATAATTAATACAGATATCTTAAATAAGTAGTAAGAGTTATGGAATACTCACCCAAATAAAAATTATGCAAAATAAAACCTACACTTGGTATAAAAAGTGTGGTACTATATTTTCACGATACCGGGTTGGCCGATGGTTTCGTGATTACCACATGTTCCAGACTGGTTGTTCTCTGATTCTTTCCTCGCTCACATTGCTTCTTAAGATCCGCGAAAGGGGGTGGATACAATTCAGTCGATGGAGTGTTGAATTTGGCACCAGAGAAGAATAGTTGCCACACAATCAAAGAAATAACGAAAAGTGTTATAAACAGTAACAAACGTTTATTTACGCAGGTATACAATAATCTTTTATCGAGGCAAAAACAAACACCGCAAAGTGAGGGATGAATGTAGTTGACTGGTGGAAAAAGTTTCCTTAGCTCGAAGAAATCTTAACTGCAATTAGGTAGTGTCAATGATGGAGAATGCAGTGGCAACAGATTGTTCTGGGCAGCGAAGAATGAATCAACACTATTTTGCTTTGGGTGTTCTTTATTTATGGGCCTGAATCCCGAATAATTAGCTCCTGATTGGTCAGCCAATAGGGATTACTGGCCAATGGCTATCGTCGTAACAACCCCCCCTGGGTTGCATCTGATTGGTTTAGATAATCAGCCAATTAGTCGCAGTCATCGGGGTGGGTTAACAAGAAGCAGGCTCTGTGGTTGGTTGATCAATGATTTATTACCTTGTGCCATACTTGCACTCAATCCCTAGTGAAGCGACCCAACATGTTTGCCACGCTCAAAATGTTTATATTTTGAAATTGAAGTAATTTTTGACAGTTCGTCACACCTGCAGAGTGTTTTGTTTTAGTGACAGTTTATAGGTCAGCCTTTTCTGCTCGGGTCTGGATATCTTTATACTTAATGACCTCGGTTTACTACACCTGGTTCTTAAAAATGTTGGATACCCAGAATAACTTATTTTTATAATGGTTTAATAAAATAATTATTATCATGATTTAATTATCATTTATTTTTCATTTAATTAATTTCGCCAATCAACTTTTTGACACTTAAATGAAAGTGTCATACCATAACACCAGTCATTCCTGAAGAGAAGAATTAAAATTTGTCATACCAATCACGCTCTCATTTTTTCTAAAAGATGGGGATCCCCTAAAAGCATAGTATGCCAGGAGACTTTCACAGTAAAACAGTTTATGGATGGACTGTCGAATTTTTCTCTATCTGTAAACACCTTTATCATGTGAATAGCCTCATACAAAAATTTTAATGAAAAAACATTTTGATCTATTTGAGGAAAAGTAAATTATACACCAAAATTGAATCCAGATAACTTCAACTATAGATGAACAATACAACCAGTTTTCAATTATATTACACAAATTTTAAAAGTAAGATATTATTGAATAAAAATCTAATTTTCAGCATCAAATGACCCAAACAGATTGATAGGCTGGTAAAACAAACAAACCAAAGATTTATCTTTTAATATTACAGCTGCAGACAAACTTGTTAAGATCTGGGGTGCATATGATGGCAAGTTTGAAAAAACAATCAGTGGACACAAACTGGTAAGTAATTTTTCCATGTATTATGAGGTAAATTTAAATATATCTGAGGATTTCTTTTTTTTTTTCTTTTTTTTTTTGTGCAAGAAAGCTGAGTAACCAAAAAAAAAAAATTAATAAAACCCTCTATTGCAGTGGTAGGGATTTTAAATCATAATATTAAACATTGTATTGAGTATAAAGAGTAGAATGATGTACATGTTTATACTTAAGATGTCTAAATCTAAATGTCATATATCCATTGTTAATTTTCAATAGGTAAATTATCATCCTATAATGTCAATGATCTAAATAGCATTTTTATTTGTTTTTTGTTTGTTTTTTCTCTTTTATACCTTGCAAACAGTTTGTAGTGTTTTCAAGAAGAAACATTAAACATCTATATAAATTTTATTTTGGTAAAATTAACAAATTAGATTAAAATTATAGCAGACACATTAGAATATAATCTATTAATTAATCAATTTCTGACAAAATAGAAATCTTTTAATGCAAATTATTAAAATATGATAACCCTACTGAATGGTTACCAAATTAAAATAAAATTTAATCAACTTATTCATGGAGAAAGATAAAAATTACAGTGTTTAAAACACATCAAATTATTAATTTGCAAAAATTTCAGCTTTTAAGCATGTATAGTTATAAGAAATGTTATACTCTTCAATATATAAACTTTCAAATTGAGCTGAGTATTTTCTGCTAAAAAAAATTGCAACTATGCGCACATTCCAGGTATTAATAAAAGGATGGTGTATGGGTAGCAGTTGGAGTAACAATCCTAGTTGAAGTAGTAAGAGGAGTCATTAACGACTCTTCCTGTATCTAGTCAGCTTCCTGTCATATGAAAACTTATCTTCAAGAAAAATTTTATAAGATACTTCAACAATTTCTGTAATATAAGGTTTTGAATTTACACTTTATCTGCTTTCTTTTTTTCATGTTTGTCTTCAGGGATGAATATTATTATAAGGCCAAACTTTCACTCCTCAACCTTTCCTAAGTTAAAGTAAGCTATCATATGTTAGTTTATAGAAAATGTTTAAACCTTTAGTAAGAAATAAATATCAATTTGTTAAAATGTCAACCATCTTAATTTTGTATAGCATTTCTTAACTCATATTAAATGATACATAAAAGAATAACAGCACAAAACCTGAAGTCACTAAATTTTATCAAGTTCCTGCATTTATTGATTATACTCAATTGCTACTAAATATATCAAAGAAGTGTTACTTCTACATATTCACATGGTGGAAAGGAGATTGGGTATGATGGTCATCACTCTTTCAAAAGACAGTACAATAGTGAATTGGTTGTTGATAAGAGGAGAGGAAACTTCTTTCTCTATCCTTTTTTTTTATATGACTTTCTTAACACCATTTTCATTTGTTCTATTTTCCGATTCCAAATCTATAAAAGAAGTTTTATCTTTCTGTCAACAGAATCAAGAGAAAAATACATACTCTAAGCATGTAAATTGAATAAGCTATTAGATTCATTAAATGAACAAAATAATTTCTTAAAAATCAGTTTTGTAGAATATAATTCTTAAACTTTATTTCTGTTAAAGCTTTTTTTTTTTTTTTCAATGCTAACCTAACTTTGCCTGTTAACACTAGATTTTCTAAACATTTGTGCTTGAATTAGCTTAAATATAGTTTATACTATGCCATATCAGGTTGCAGAGTAAAAATTGTTAATAAAATAATTAAAAGCACAACCTACCATTTTTGTCTTTTTCACTTTAATTTTCCAATTTTTTCTCTATTTTTCAAACAGGGGATCTCTGATGTAGCTTGGTCTACAGACAGCCGACTTCTTGTTAGTGCATCTGATGACAAAACTTTGAAAATCTGGGAATTGGCATCAGTAAGTTTAGTGCAATTCTCTTGCTCTTGCTACAGTTATTCTTATGGCTTTTTTTTTTTTTTTTTTGTAAATTTTAGATACATGTAAATCTGTAATGCATTTACAGTGTCTTGCTAACTCAGTACTTGAAATTTTTGTGTAGAAACTGAGAAGAGTATTTAACAACAGTTTGAGCTTCTTTATATTTTTAATGTTATCACACTATTTTGATCATTACAACACTATAGCAAATTAGCATTCCTAACAGTCATTTTATAAAGACCTATAGTAAACTGTTGGTTGAGTATTTTACTGCTTGAGTTACTACTTGATGCTTTAAAGTATTCTTGAGGAAATACATTATCGTATGTGAGGAACTAGGCCCATTTTAAAGGACCATACATTTTTTCGTTACTGTCATTTTTGACATGCTTGGTTTGTTTTTTTTAAAGTAAGGTACAATTTTTTCTTACCCATTTAGACAAACTGGATAATGACCCTGATCATAATACCTGTACTAGAATCTCCATAACTTAATAGAGATTTTAATATGTGCAAGAATTACTTTCAATCAATTTGGGTTGATATATAGTGTCAAGAATACTTACCACTGGGTTACCTACTTTTTCATGTGGTTTATGTAGATCTTGCGCTTAGTTCTACTCCATCATTAAAGCCTTTAGTCTGGATTTTGGTATGTGAATGACAAAGAGATGGGGACTGCATATTCTACTCACTTTCCAGGTGTAAATGATTTTTTTTTCTAGTCATCCCTTCTGTTTTTATGAAGTATTACTTTGTTGCATTCAACACTGGACTCAGCTCATCAGCAGTGATCGCACAGAAAAAAAAAAAGACTAACAGGGAAACAACACTAAACCTGTAGCTTCAGCAAGTATCATATTATGCAGTATGAATAATAATATAAGAGGTGGAATGGATCCAAAGGGTTTGTAGATAATAGAATGTAACTAGCCCACATAGATGATATGCCAATAAACCAAACAAATCAAATCTCCCCCCCCCCACCAATGATTGGGAACCCTTCCATGTATAGTTTGGAATTGTGTATACAGATGGGTACAAGTAATGTTTTCTGCATATCATGAATTACTGATAAATGTTTAGATCAAGTTGGTATATGAGTAAGAATTGTTGTTACTCTTTTTTGTGAAAATTTATTAATAGATTATACAATGATATGCCAGAATTCATTGATTGCAGTAGGTAAAGGTAGATGGTGCTATTGTACCTTGATGTCTTGGAAATGCGCAGACCTATATCAGTTGTTCCCTGATAGTTGATGAGTTAGACTGGACACTGATTAGATTGTTTCTGGCAAAACAAAAGGAATTATTAAAGTTCAAATGAGTATGATATTAGGTGCCCAATTATCAGTCAGTCAGTTAAGTGCCATGCGCGATACACGCTTTGGGCGATCATGTCTCGAAAGAGACATGACTGACTGGGCAGAAGATTATCCCGCAGTAGGTTGCCATTGCTTTCTGCAGTAGACTGGTTGCCGACCAAGGATATAGAACCCAATCTGTCCTATTATTTAACCCATAACTGGAGGGAAGAGACGGATTAATAAGTTTCCCAAGGGTATTTGCGCGTAAGTGAATGCAAGGAATTCAACTGGAATTCAAACACAGTTCCCGATTTCTCATTCCAAGCCGATATCCACTGCACCACAACGCACATCCGATTATCATATTTCTGAAATTGTGGAGGACATTTGATTTGACATCCCTTGATCAATGATGTCATGTATATCAAGAATACCCGATGGAAGGCTTTATCACTCACAGTAAACAGCACATTAGTTGACCACTGGTCATTCCTGATCATCACTAGAGGCATCTGATTAGAATTGTCTGCAGTAATAAACAAGTGATACGAGTACAAATTCTATCCGCATTCAATGCAAGAGTTAAGATTTATATCTAACAGGTCAGTTCAGAGTTTAATTTCGTGAAATACAGCACCTCATCTGGGCTTGTGCCGTTACTAATTGAACTGTGATGGTCTAGCAACTTGTACCATGGTCTGATGATGATTTATGTTATTGGTAATGATAATGTTTGCATGCAGTACACACTTCATGATGTGGAAAACTCCAGTTGTGCAAGTTGGTGGTGATTCTATAATGGGTTTGGTGCCATTGTTTCACCTAAATATATCATTGCTACGTTACACTGCTTGAGAATTATTTATGCTGATTCATAGACTCTGTATGCTAATAGGGTATTCCAACAGGATAATGCACTGTATCATCAAGCTTAAATACACCAGAATTGCTTTGATATGCATTCTGGAGGCTTCCAACAAATGGTGTAGCCACTACTTTTGTCTGACATTAACCCAATTGAGCATTTTTGTGACTTAGAGAGGTCTATTTGCATATAACATCATTGATACCACATTAAGTTACTATGCTGGACTAGAGGGGTTTCTGCACAATATTTGGCACCTATCCCACAAACTTTGGCATATCAATGTACATTGTAAAAGTGCTTTAAAAAGAGTTTGTCTGAAATTGTGGTAACATAAAAAATACAATAAGCTTCACTTGTCTAAATAAAACTTTGGAACGTAATATACTTGAGTATTTGTCTATACTTCTGAGATGAGGTAGTATTTACATTATTTATACTGTTCAGGCTGTTGTCCTCATGTTTATTGCCAACATCAATGTACAACATCTGAGACATCATAAACATGGCAATAAAAATGAGGACAACAGTCCAAACAGTGTAAATAATGTAAAATATTTGGTTCAAATTTTTAATATTTCTTAATAGCTATCCAAGGAGCCACTCTAACAGAGACATTTAAGTCATGTGAGTAAAATAATTTTTTAATATCTACATTAAAAAGAATTATATTCTTCAAATAGGAATAACACATTTATCATGCTTTTGAATACCAGTTGGTAATCTTGTTTGTATGCTTTTCCTCGAATTTTCTCCCATCTTTAACTTGCCTCTTTGATTAAAAAATAAAATTTCTGTATATTTTTCTTTACAATAAAATTTTTTTTCTTCAGTATTTATCTATATTTCTGAGATGAGGTAGTATTTACATTATTCGGAGTATTGTCCTCATCTTTGTTGCCGTTGTAACTCTCTGGCCTTCCTAGCACCTGAAAAAAGCCAGGGTGTACAATGGCCAAAACATCATACAAATGGCAACAAAGATGAGGACAATACTCCAAATAATGTAAATACTATATTTTTTCTATTTGAGAGAATGTAGACCGTTGATATTTGCTTTCAGAACAAATAATTGTCCTGTGCTATATTTAAAAAGTATTATCAATATTTTTCTTTTTTTACTGCAGGGAAAGTGTATGAAAACTTTAAAAGGACACAGTAATTACGTCTTCTGCTGCAATTTCAACCCTCAGTCTAACTTGATTGTCTCTGGTTCAGTAAGTAGGATATTAATTTCTCATATTATGAAACTAAAGACATTTGTTTTATACCCATCTTTCAAAAGCTGCAGAAATATTTCCTTTTCACTTACAACAAAAGTAAAATGACATCTATTTTCATACAAGAGCCTTGGTAAAGAAATCTCCAAGCCAATATTGTCAGCTAAGCAGAAAGTGAATTGAGTACTAATCTGAAAAAAATAATTCTGCCAAAATTGGTCTTTTATTAGGTATTTCCAGCTGCTACAGATTACAGTATGAAAATGTGTCAAAGTAATGTAAACTTCTTTGCCTTTCAACAGCTGATATCTCATTTATTTTCAAGGCTATTTTGATAAAACTAGGATGTGAAGTTTTTAATTATGTCACTATTTCAATGATGAACAGCAATTTTTTGTGTTTTCAAAGTTGAGGATTTAATTGTGGTGTTTTTTAAATTAGTTGGGCTCCTAGTTGTCTGTCTGCATGCAACAAAATAGCCCCATCTTAAAGAAAAAAGGACACTCATCAATTGGGTTGGGGAATCATAAGATTCAAAGCTTTCACAAAAATATTGAAGATTTTAGTAGAGGAAATACCAGCGAAATCCAACACTTAATTGATATTACAGCTTAAATCTTTTCTTAGATTTTCTTTAATGATGAATTTTAAAACTTTAGAAAGCAATTATTTATTTTTAACATTTGAGCATTTATTTTGGGCAAAATAAAACGTTTTATTTTGTCCAAACTGTCAACTTGAATTGCTATTGCCTCAACTATTATTTTCTAAAAAAAAAAAAACTTAAATAATAAAAAAATAAAATGCATATATTTTTAGTTCTTTAAATTCTGTTCAGTTTGAAACTGAAGAAACACTATTATAAAGTATTTATTTTTCTTTTGTAAAACAAATTTCTAAGTTGTAGTAGTCATTACTGTCCTGTTTTTGTCCAGTGTAAAATTACATAATTTCAAAAATATTTTCCAAATAAGATGCATATATTGCAAGAAGTATTGGTATGACAGTGAAAAAAGATGTTTTGTTGACTTCCTCATCCAAAAATTAGTAAAGATTCAAGTATTTACCTCTAATAGATACCTTTTTACAGCAACTTCAAGATTGTATACTTTTGACCTGTTTTTTGCCCTACTGTCAAATTGTGCCTCTGTTATATGGTGGAAAAATTTTTTTTAGATACTACTGAAAAAGAATTAGCTTCATCTCTGTTATGAAGTACAAATAGTTGTAAGGCATTAACTGTTGAAATGAAACTATGGTCAGTCAAATTTATCCTTCTGTCATATTTTTATGATTTTGTTTTTGAAAACAATTTCCCCAATGTTTAGGCTGATCTGATGTAAGAATTATCGATTCCATTAGCATTATATTTCTTTTACTTCAAGGACTACCTCTGACATTACATTTATAATGATTTAAACTTTTTATCCAATCTCACACGAAACAAATTTGAATTTTTATAACTTTGTTGCTAATTGAGTTACAAAAATAAATTTGATAGCCTTTGATTACAGAATGTTCACTGCTAAAACAGTAACTTCTGACTGACATAGTAGCCATGACAAAAATGCTATAGCGCTGTTAGGGGACTGACTTTGTAATAGGGGTAATAAAAAATTTCTATCTCATCTCATAAATTCTGATCAATACAAAATTATGCAGTAATTTCCTTTTCTCATTTGAATTTCCAATTTAGATGTAATTTGATAGTGGCTCATGCCACCTTTTTTTTTTTTTTTTGTGATCTGATAATTCTCATGTACTGGAGTACAAGACATTGTGAAATGTCTGTGTTTTTATGTAATAAATTAATTTTCAGTCAGTATATGAGTAAAATTGTGTAGGGTGATTTTATAAAAGTGTATAAGTTATTAAAAAATTTATTCTTTTGCTCTCAAAGTTCAATTAATCAAATAAAAAATACACAGAACCAGTAATACAGTGTGCTAGAGATAATTATTAGCTTCAAAGTGTGCAATACGAGCTCTGGTAAAAAATTGTTGAAACGTCGTAAACATGACAAAGATGAGGACAACAGTTCAAGCCATGTAAATAATGAAATAATATCTCATCAGTATAGACAAATACAGAAGAATTATTATTCCAACTGGTAAAAATACAAGACAACAATATCTTATAAATTGTCAAAAAAAATTTGATTAATTAAATCTATTTTAATTTCTGGGATGAGATGTTATCATTATTTACATGAAAACTATTGTCTTCATCTTTGTTTTCCCATTGAACAATAGCCCAGTGGATTAAAGCATTGATCCATGAATTTGGTGACAAAGTAATTGTTAGGTTAATCCCTGACCCAGGCAGTGTGTATTTGAATTCAGTAGAAACAACAGAGCAAGCAGTAACTGAGCAGTACTAAAAATAAGAACTAAATGATATCTCTAGACATGGACAATGGAATGAAAAGTTTATTCCCATAGATTAAAGAACTCCCTGTAGGTTACCTGGATTGATATACATCTGCTGAAGCCTGGAGAAATGATAACAATAATAATAGACAATAGTCTACATGTAAATAATTAAATGTATTTAGATATTTTATTTATAATTGTAATTTGATATATTTTCTCTTATTAAATTTAGTGCCAATTCTATTGTTAATTCAAGATTTGATTGACCAATTTTTAATCATTTTTATAGTTTGAGGTTTGCTAATATATTTTTCTATATTTTAAATTGGAAGTCTATACAAACTTTTCCATTTCTCCATGAATGGATAAAAGTAAATTTTAACCCTTTTTGTTGTAAAATTAATAGAAACTAAGCACAGATTTAGTTATTCAATATTCTTATTAGCCATCATTCTCCCTTC
Source organism: Ascarosepion bandense (assembly GCA_037127315.1). NCBI lineage: Eukaryota > Metazoa > Mollusca > Cephalopoda > Sepiida > Sepiidae > Ascarosepion > Ascarosepion bandense. Next base: position 2,242,380 of record JBBBDQ010000167.1, on the reverse strand, counting down.
TTTAATCATTGATAAATTTTGAATAGTTTATCATACTGTGTTAGAAATTCTTATGCTTTCCAATGGCTTATCTATAGTCTTGTAAAATTAAAAATTTATTTGGCATTACATGACAATTGTATATATGAGGTTGTTCAGAAAATGTCTGACTTTAGAATAAACCTTTTGTGTTCTAATATATTGTAATTGCACAAAAATATATTACTCATTTCTTAAAATCTCATCTTTGTTAATTTTATATAAATCTTTCAGTTTAAAACATATACACCTCATCTTGAATATGAAAAAAAGAAATGCATTTTTTTTTTTTATACATAAGTTCAAGCTTGGTTATAAGGCTTCTAAAACTCCTACCAACTTTAACAGAGCATGGGGCAAAGAATTAACTTGTTATTGAATAATAAGTTGCTGGTTTATGATGAAGTTCTACAGTGGGTCTTCAAGATTAAGGTAGTAGAGGATGTTCGTTTGCAATTGACAGTCAATATCTGAAAACATTAGTCAAACCAAATCCATGTCAGTGTCAGAAATGTATCAGATGACGGAGTCAGCATTTCAACAATATTGGACCATCTCAAGAAATTTTGCATGAAGAAACTTGATAAATGGGTTCCACATGAACTCTGAAAGATAAAATCTTCAATGTTTTGAAATGTGTTCAGTGCTGCGTCAGCAAAATTCAAAGGATTCATTTCTTGTTCAAATAGTGACTTGTGATGAAATGGATCATAAACAAATGGCTCAACAGAATGATCATAACAAAGCACCCAAATAATTTTCAGAACCAAAATTGATGATTGTCTAATTGTCTGCCATTGGTGTTATCCATTACAACTTTCTGGAATCTAGCCTCTAAAAGTTTACTACCAGCAATTTGATTAAATGCACATTCAGTGAAGCAATATATGATCAGTAATGGTTAATCAGTGCAATTCAATTCTGCTTTACAACAATGCTTGACCACATGTTACCAGGATGACACTGCAAAAGCTCACCAATTTGGAATAAAAGATTTTACCACATGCACCATATTCTTCTGATCTTTCACCCACTGACTACCACTTTTTAAGCATCTTAATTTTTTATGCCAAAAGACATTTTGTAGCAAAGATGCAGATACTGCATTTAAAGATTTTTTTTTGCATACAAACCTTAAGTTTTATTATAAAGGCATAAATAATTTTTTTTCAATCTGACATTTATATTACTTTCAAACATTCTAGCTTGATGGCAAAAATGTATGGATGTTCAGAGATCCTATTTTGACTGATTTCAACACACTACCTAAATACATTAATTCAGGAATAAAAATTGATTCTAAAATTGGATATTATTTTCTAAACAACCTCATATCAATGTCATAAAATTGTATGTATTTTCCATTAGCTATACTTGTTTGAGAGTATATTTTTCCTTCTTCTTTTCCCAGTTTGATGAAAGTGTAAGGATTTGGGATGTAAAGACTGGTAAATGTCTGAAGACATTACCTGCACATTCAGACCCTGTGACTGCTGTAAGTTTATCCTTTCATTTGTACATCTTCAATTTGCTACTTTTAGCTTTCTATTATGAAAAAGCTTTAAATTGTTTAGTTTCTAAAAAAAAAAAAGTGAATTTTACCTGCTCAAATACATTACTTTTGATGGAAGATATTAAGAGAAATTCATTTTAAAACCTTGTTCATTCAATGAGAAAATGTTTTTGGTCACAAAATGATTAATGGATAAGCAGCAGTGATTTGTTGACTTTTAGTTGAAAATAATACACAATTATTAAACAGCTATAAATTTAATGTCTATTATCTTGTTTTGTTTACTAATTTCTAAGTAGAAGTAAAATGAGAGAACTTCAGAATTATGTATATTAAAAGGCCACTTTTTAAAATATCTATTGGACTGGTTATATTTGTCAAGTCCTAAACAAAAAAAAACTGTCACTAGTTTAAGGCCAATCAGTAATATATGTTTGGTTTCAAGGCAGAATCTTTTTGAAACAATAAAAATTCATTTCATCGACATTTAGAGGGTGGGTTTACACTTGTATTTGATAATTAACTTGAAATATTAGGAATAAAGTTTAATATCAATGAGGTGGAAAAGATGAAAAAATGTGAACTCTTATATATTATGTTAGAGATTGCAATATATGGATTTTTTACTTTCAGTAACCTCTATAGTGTTTACATATTACTTATATTCCAAATTGAATAAAAGAATCTTAACATTTGAAACTACAAATATTGTAATTGCTTTTTTTATTTTAATGTCATACTAATTTTAGTTTTACTCATTAATAATCCTGAGTAGATTGTGAAGTTATTCATTGAGATAACAAGTATCATTGATAGTTTTGTCACCTTCTTTTCATTAAATCATGATGCTTTTTATTTACGTGCTACCAATTTTTATAAAACTTTTATTCATTTTGTTGTTGTTCACGTTTTCAAAGTCAAAAATCAAAACAAAAGGGAAATAATTCTCTTAGTGATATATGCTTTTATTTTGAGAATAGTATAATAATTTTGGTTGTGAGCATAACAACCTTTTTAGCCTTGTTCTTGGTAACTTCCCTAAGCTTTTGAACTGAATACATGAAGGTAGATTGTTCTCATTCAACTTTCTAGTCTTATGATATCTCCTTTCAAGACAGAAATTGGCACTACAATTCTATATGAAACTAAAATCATGCCCATTAAACTCAGCTCACAATATCATATTTAAACCAAAGTACAAAGAATTAGTTCAAAGAAAGAAAATGCAATAAGATCTTTTGGACTTCGAATGGAAAGCATAATTGAAGAAGCTAACATTCAAAAACATATGTGACACCATCAAACTAATTATTACACCTTGGAAAATAAAAAAACAAAAAACAAAAGTGGAACTGAAACTATGTAACCTCAACAAAAGCACCACACACCCACACATCTTTAAGGAAGCTCTAAATAAAATTCTGAACAATTATCCAAAATATAACAATATTTACAGATAGATCTAAGGATAAGGACACAACAGGATGTGCAGTTGTTTATAAGAATCAAGTCATTCAAAAACATCTTCCTAAAGAAGCATCTATTTTTAGTGCTGAATCAAAAGCCATTGATTTGGCACTTAATATCATCTCCCAAAACAAAAGGAAAAAGTTCCTGATTTTTTTCAGATTCTCTATCAGTACTGACAACTCTACAAAATAAAAAATTAGAAAACTCACTGATCATAGAACTATTGTGCAAATTAACACCATTGTCAGATACAAAAGAAATTATCCTTTGTTGGATTCCAAGCCATGTGGAAATCCAAGGAAATGATAAGGCTGACACAGCCGCCAAAAATGCACATAAAGAGCCCATTGACTAAACATCCTATACACAGATTTAAAAGTAAAAATACAATCATATGTCCAAAATAAATGGCAAATCTACTGGAACAACTGCAATCCAAATAAATTACTAACAATAAAACCCCCTCTAGGTGAATGGGTATTTGTGTCTTCTCAGAGTGTAGTTCGTAGACGTAATGGAACCGCGAGGCGAGCTCATGCGAGGCAGTTTTTCGAATGACACGGCGCATGCATCATTGGTGAAAGTGAGGCTCTCGGAGAGTGGGAAATTACGAGACCAAAAAACACATAAAAAGAGCCTACTTCTGTTTCGGGTCACTTTTTGCTATTTACGACTCGAGAAGGCTACACCGGTGTTTGGGAGACAGCGTTTTGCTTACGGTGCGCAGGAAACGGAGTCCCTGGTGAAGCAGTGTTCCGGGTTCTACGAGTAGCAGCTGGCGGAGTGGTTATTAATTCGGCTACGAACTACACTCTGAGAAGACACAAATACCCACAAGCTATTTCGGCATCTATTACGATTTCCATTATGGACGGCAAAGTCTTTGATGTCCGGTTGATTCCTGAGTTCAGTGGCGCTGCAACTGATATGCCAATCGTCGAGTGGATCGAAAATGCAGAGTTGGTCTGCGAACTCTGTGCTATGGACAAAGTTGAGCGGATTCTTCCATTACGCCTCCGAGGCGGTGCTCTTGCCGTATACAGGCAGCTCAGCAAGGAACAGAAAGCGGATGCGGAGCAAATTAAACGGGCCCTCATGACCGCGTATGCGACAGATGCATTTGATGCATACGATCAATTTGTTACTCGGCAACTTCGCTCGGGAGAAACAGTGGACGAGTTTCTGGCCGAACTACATCGTTTAGCTCGGCTGGTTGAGGGATCGTTGCCCGAACGATGGATGATATGTGCGTTTGTTTCGGGGTTGCCACAATATGTTAGACAGCTTCTTCGTGCCTCGTCCAGAATGGAGACCATGACATTGGAGCAGCTTTTGACTCGAGCACGGGCTATCATGACCGACAACGGAAGCTGTAAGGAATCGGTCGCTGCATCCACTGGCAAAACACATTCGAATTCAGAGTTGCTCCCTGATAACTCGCGCAGTGAGACCTTTTTTTGCTACAAGTGTTCTGGACCCAACCACATGGCGAAGGATTGTATGCAGGGACGCCAAGTGAGGTCGGACGGTCGAGTGCGGAAGTCTCACCGTGAAACCCGATGCTTCAGATGCCATAAACTTGGACATACATCATCAAGATGCCAGGGAAACGCCCAAGGGGGGGAGACGTCAGCGCCAGTCTCCTCCCTGAGCAAGTGAGAATCAAGAAATTGCCCGCCGTAAAAGTGCTCGTGGATGGGCGAGAGTGCACAGCTCTGGTGGATTCCGGCTGCTCACAGACGCTGGTGAGCAAAGCTGTGTGTCGCCATTGGAGACAGAAGGAAGTAGGAGTACTGACGGCCGACGGGAAGACTTTGAAGTGCCGGGGGCACGGCAGAATAAAATTGGAAGTTGAACAGTCTCAGCCCGTGAACATTGAGGTCCTGGTCGTGGATGGACAATTGTTGGGTTTTGACCTGCTTATTGGCATCGACGCGATCAAACAGCTAGGAGGTGTTCGCCTGACGGAATCTGGTGAGGCATACTTTGGAAACCTGGATGGATGTGCCGCCATTTCTATCGATGAGCCCGATTTCAGTGTGACATTCGATGAAAGGCAAAGAGCGTGGACTGCAACATGGAAATGGGCAAGTGGTCGCTCGCCCGGCGAGCTGACAAATAACGTGCAAGAGTACACTGTGCCAGACCATGCCCGGGATGCGTACGAGAAAGAACTCTTGCTATGGCAACGTAACGGATGGTTGCTGCCATATCCCGAGGAGGAACTTGGTCCACCCAAGGGTCTAATTCCCTTGATGGCAGTCGTGCAGGAACATAAGCAAAAGGTCCGGCCGGTACTCGACTACCGAGAATTGAACGGATTTGTAGAAGCATTCACTGCCGATGCCGAAGTGTGCGCACAAAAGCTCAGAGAATGGCGACAGCAAGGAGTTGATGTGTCGCTCTTGGATCTGCGACATGCCTATCTACAAATTCACATTGACAAGAAGCTGTGGCCATTCCAAACAGTTATTTTCAAGGGCAAGCGGTTCTGCCTTACACGATTGGGGTTTGGACTAAATGTGGCACCACTCATCATGAAATCTGTCGTCGACGCTATAATGTCCCAAGATCGTGTGATCAAAAGTGCCACGTCGGCTTACGTTGACGACATTTTTATCAATGAGAGCCTGATTTCTGCATCGCGCGTTCGACAGCACCTCTCAGATTACGGCCTAGTCTGTAAAGACCCAAAACGGCTACGAGACGGAACTAGGGTCCTCGGTCTGCAGGTGTGGGGAGAGAACGGTACTCTCCGATGGAAGCGGAGTGGACAGATCCCGGAAATTCCCGACGTGGTGACTCGTCGACGTGTGTTTTCCATTTGTGGGAAACTCGTGGGCCACTTCCCCGTGTGTGGCTGGCTAAGGGTGGCGACTGCATTCATCAAGCGCCGAGCAAGTGCGGTAACCAAGAGATGGGACGAGGAAATCAGAAATGCCAATCTGCTTCGTATGCTGGAAGAGACGATGACCAGAGTGTGTGAAATGGACTCTGTTGGAGGAGACTGGTGCATGAATGGCAACGAGATGAAGGTCTGGGTGGATGCAAGTTCTGTGGCCACAGGAGTGGCGTTAGAGGCGAATGGAAGCATCGTTGAGGATGCTTGTTGGTTGCGCCCGACCAATGATGCCAGGCATATCAATCTGGCTGAATTAGATGCAGCAGTCAAAGGCATCAACCTGGCCCTTCAATGGCAGGCTACAGTGTTGCATCTGGTCACCGATTCAGCATGCGTACATCGGTGGATATCCGACACCTTGACTGGGAAGGCACGTGTGAACACTAAGGCGGCTGGTGAAATGCTAGTGAGACGACGCTTAGGAACACTGCGGGCATTAATGGAAGAATATAAATTGACCATGGATGTCACGCTGGTGAAATCCTGTCAAAATCGCGCAGATTGCCTCACCAGAGTGCCACGCAAGTGGTTGAATCTACATAAGGAGGGAAAAGAGCCAGTCCCGGAGAGTTGCGCTGCAATGAGGTGCCGACTGAATAAAAGTCAGGTGGTTGACGTCCACCGAGAAAGTGGACATGCGGGCGTGAAACGAACCCTATACTTCGCCAGACTTATCGACCCACTAGTGTCGAAGGAAATCGTGCGATCGGTTATCAAAGCCTGTGAAGCCTGCCAGTCTATAGATCCGGCGCCAGTTCATTGGAAAAAGGGAAAATTGAGCGTGGAAAACAACTGGAGTAGAGTAGCAATGGACATAACCCATTACAATGGCGTGCATTTTTTAACGCTCATTGATTGCGGTCCCTCCAGGTTTGCAATTTGGCGGACATTGCGTCGACAAGATGCACATAGTGTCATTCACCAGTTGAAGATGATTTTCTTTGAACGGGGCCCACCAACCGAGATATTGACTGACAATGACCCTGCGTTCACTTGCAGACACTTTAAAGAGTTTGCAAACAGCTGGGGTGTGCAGTTAAGATTCCGATGCGCATATTCACCGGCTGGTAATGGAATTGTGGAGCGCAGCCACAGGAGCATTAAGACCATCGCAGCAAGGAAGGGTTGTTCCGCGTTGGAGGCCGTTTATTGGTATAATGTCACGCCAAAGGACGATGTCTCACCTTCCACGGCACCGGCTGACGTGCTGCATAATTACCACGTCAGAGTAAAAGGCATTGAAGCCAAACCCCCACCAGAACCACAGATTATCGGAGGGAGATATGAAGAAGGTGACGTTGTCTGGGTCAAAAATCCGCACGGCAAATGCACAACCAAGTTCAGGACCGGGCGGGTAACCGAAATTGTCAGCCCACTGACAGTGCGAATTGATGGGGTACCACGCCATGTCAAAGACCTACGGCCATTTTCAGGACCATATGCATCGTCGGGCGATGAAACCGACACAGAAGAGAGTGAGCGATTTATTTACTTGGGGTCAGGTCAACCAAGTGATGGCTCCGATGGTCCACTAACAGCGGATGCTGACGTGCATGACGAAACCTCAGATGACAGCCCATCTGAGGACGAACCTTGTGTCGTACCCCTCCGAAGGAGCACCCGCCAGAAGAGACCCGCTCCCGAATGCACTTTTTGTGATGATGAGATCAGGGGGGAGTGTGGTGGAGACTTACCTCGCCGAAGCAAAAGAAGGCGGTTTGTTTGCACGTGCGTTGTAGACGTAATGGAACCGCGAGGCGAGCTCATGCGAGGCAGTTTTTCGAATGACACGGCGCATGCGTCATTGGTGAAAGTGAGGCTCTCGGAGAGTGGGAAATTACGAGACCAAAAAACACATAAAAAGAGCCTACTTCTGTTTCGGGTCACTTTTTGCTATTTACGACTCGAGAAGGCTACACCGGTGTTTGGGAGACAGCGTTTTGCTTACGGTGCGCAGGAAACGGAGTCCCTGGTGAAGCAGTGTTCCGGGTTCTACGAGTAGCAGCTGGCGGAGTGGTTATTAATTCGGCTACGAACTACACTCTGAGAAGACACAAATACCCACAGATACAGGGTTACAGGGAATCATGAAGGGAAGAAGTTATCCTTTCTCGACTCCGTATTGGACATATTAAAATAACTCATGTATTCATACTGGAAAAAAAGGAACTGCCATGGTGCACAGCTTGTCATGCCCCATACACTGTAAGACACTTCATGATGGACTGTGCTGACTTTTCATTTATACGAAAAAAGTATTACAACACAAAAAGAATAAAAGAACTATTTGAACACACCAAGATAGACCATTTAATGGCATATTTAAAGAAAATAGGACTATACAATAAAATTTAATTAAAATAAAAATGTATACAATCTGTGTACAATCACTCTAATGCATGCAACAACAACATAACAAATGTGATCCCAAAATACAAAAGCTGACCCTTAAATGACCATAATGGTTGATGGGTCGTTAAACTAAAACCAATCTCCTTTCAGTTAATACTGAGAAGTCTGTGTCAGTTGTATTGTTTTCACAAACCAGAATATGTGGTTTTTCAGCATAATCTAACCAAAGACTTGAACTCAAAACTAGCCGAGTACCAAAAACCAAATAATCTTTTTTTTTTTTTTTAACTAATGATATGATAACAGGTACCCGAAGAACGCTACAACAGCTGAATTGTTGAGAGTATAACAACCAAGATGAGTGTGGTATCCTATGCAAATGAGCTGAATTGTATTTAAGTGCTAAGCTGCTGTTATCACTCCATTATGTCATGCATAACAGTGTAACACATATCTAGTATTGAAACTGTGAGATATACCAGACATAACAATGAGTTTACTAGTCTAAATGGAAAGGTATATAATAATTCCATTTCTCAAAAATGTCAACATAAATTTTCTCTCTGAATTTCTGGAATGAGGAGAAATCATTATTTACATTTTGTCTAATATTTTCATCTTTATTAGAATATTTTGACTGTTGTGCAAGATCTCTCACTAAACCTTCTTCAAGGGTCTATTGGTTTAAGTAACATTTGGGGAATTTTGCACTGAACCTTTTATGGGGGTAGATTGTTTCCATTCTGCTGTCCATATCTAGGGATATCTGATCTTGTTTTTCTTTATTACTGCTCAGTTATTGCTTGCCCTGTTTCCAGCTAGGCTAAGTTTAAATCTGTACTATCTGGTCCAGAGACCTAGAAATGGACAGCAGAATGAAAAAAGATTTAATTTTTAATGAGTGAAAATTGAGCCAAGTTTTAATTCTGATTGAGGCTGTTTGTATTCATTTGGGAAAGGTATGAATTACTTTCTTTCCCTCAGCAGTTGATAAAATAGAAGAGCACATTGGGATCTCTTTCATCGACAACCAGTCTCCTAGAACACTGAATTCCATTTTAAACACCAGTAAAAAAAAAAAAAAAAAAAGTTTAGAATGAAGCAACTATGTTGTCTGCCATATAAATTGTAAGTTTCTCAATAATGCTTGCAAGGATTTCAATTAATTGTTGTACATTATCTGAATTATACCAGCTTTTAAAATCATGTACTTTTTAAGAGATTAGGTCGCTCTTGAAAACTGTTATAACAGCAACATTTGGCAATAAAATTTTGTTGATACTTTTCAGTATGATCCCCATTAAAAACTAGAGCTGTTTAATTAAGGAATTTGTGTAGTTCAACATGGTAAATTTAAAATATCTTGAACAAAATATGTTTAAGTATATGAATAAAATACAAACTGTTCTGCTTATTTGGAATGTATGTTTGTGTGGGATGCCCAAATATAAAAGTAAAAAATATAAAATAAGGCATTTACTCTTAATTCTCTCAGTATCTATATTGCTCTATCTCAAGTAAGGAAAAGCTAATATGTAAAAAAAGAAAAAAGGCGAACTGCAGCTGCACAACGAAAGTTTGCTGGTCTAATTTATTGTAACTAGAAATCAACCACAACAGGAAAGTATCCAGATAGCTTGGGCATTAAGCTTGGTTTTGCTAAAATCAAAAGTTCCTCATTCTTTTTTTTATTTTATTTATTTTTCTTTTTGTAGTGAAAGTTATGCATGAAGCCAATCTTGTTTTGGTCAATTTCTAGTCACAACAAACTAGACCCTGGACCAGCAAACTTCCGTTTCACAACTGTCATTCTGTCTTTTCTTTTTCTCTATTTTATATGAGAGTTACCTTCTCATTAGTTGAAAGAGAAAAACATGCATGGATTATTAAATAAAATGCCTATTTTAATTTTATACTTGGGCACACTGTGTGTGTGTGTGAGTGAGAGAGAATAGATATTGTCTAAGTAAATAATAGCTACATACACTTGGATCATTTCATATTAAATCACATGGTTTTTTTTGCATAACCTTTGAATTCCTTGAAATCTACAGAAAATGTCCCAAAGTTTCAAAGCTGTAGGAACTATAAATGTTAGAATTTAAACAAAAGGCTCATTTAGCAAAATGCATAAAATAAGTATAATTTCAGAGATTTTTCATTTAAAAACTATAAAGCATAGAGACCTAACATTTTTAATTTTCCATCACTTTCATATAGGAAGGCATGCAAAAAAAATTTTTTTTTTAATCTGGGGAAAAATTTCATAAAGCTATTTGATATAAAATGAATCATTTATAATTTTATTCAAGATCAGTAATAGAAATTCTTAAAAGAAACCAGTTCAAGTTTGAATATTTCACATATATTATAAATTCATTCACTATCAATTTGATTTAATTTTTCTTCTCTTTAATTAGGTCCATTTCAATAGAGATGGTTCACTAATTGTATCAAGTAGTTATGATGGTCTATGGTAAGTATAATTTAAATTTTTGCATTTATGAAATGACATATTTTAATTCATGCAATGCCATTTTAAAGAGGTATCAAATATTATTCATCTCTGCAAGTTATTCTAAATCACTTTAAATTATGGATAATACTCATTAGATTTAATAGTTTTTGAATCCTTGACAAGTTTTATTTATTTCTGAGAGGCTGCTTGATTGGAACTTGGAAAATAAATGGCTAACTGACAAGTACAATGGAAGCACTGGGCAAAGATTAATAATGAATGTATTCAACTTTTTTCTTATTATTTTTATAAGTAACAAGATAAATCTGTTAAGCTGTCTTATTTTTTATTTAATACATAAATTATAAAACCCTATTTTAAAACTTCTAGAACTACTCTTAGAAAATTTACAGCTTTGAAAACATTCATACATGATGTGTATATGTTAAAAAAGGAATTCTTGGTGCAGTAGCTAATGTATTCTTACAAACCATTCAGAAAAAAATTGATGCAAAATCATTTTTTACAATTTGAGACCATTTTAGTAATTTTTTTCTTAAAAGTTAATCAAAAAGCTTAAGGCAAAATCAAACCATTCCTAATTAAAAACAAAAAAAAAATTTCATTTCTTTACATGTAGAAAATTTAACTGAATTTTGAACCAAAATTTTAAATATATAAGAATTCATGTGATCCATGGAGAAATATTGGATTAAGTCTGTTAAGATGTTAAAAAATAAGTATTTGTAGTATGTATAAAATAAATCTTTTTAATTTTTTTTTTTTTTTTTTTTTTTTTTTTTTTTTTTCACCTTAGGCTAGACTTTTTGACAGATCCACTGTTCCAAACATTAAAATAACTGATTTAATGGAATTTGTTTCTACTGAATTGATTAAACTTTCATTAAATATTGATACAAAAATATTCTAGTTTATTATTAGATAATTTGATATTTGTTCATCTTCACATTGGGGATTCAGCTAAATCTCAGAGCATAAGGCCAGATTTATCTCTCTCTCTCTCTCTCTCTCTCTATATATATATATATATAAGGCAATCTGTGAGTCTGTGTGTGACTGTTCCCTATGCATGCCTACATTTTTTAAGCTACGCCATTCAAACTTTCTATGGACACATATCTACAGGGAAGCCAGGTCGACACATACTTTTTGAGTTTAAGTTCAGCAATTTTCCCTTTCGCACTTTTTGACCAATGGAGCTGGTTGTTTAGATTTGCTCCATAAAACATCTAAGATCTAAGATGGTTGCTATATTACATCACAGAAATAAAATCACACATGTCAAACACGGACTAAAATATTTTTTTATTTAAAAAAATATGAGCCTTTATATTTAATTTTCATTCCGACGTTTTAAAAATTCATTTGATCAACAAAAAAATGCAAATATTTTCCCATAATTTTGAAACAAAAGAAATATTTTTAAAAAAACGTTTTTTCAAACAAAAACAAAATATGTAAAAAAAAAAAAAAGTGCCAATAGTTAATTAAATTAAGTTTTTTCAGATTTAATTATTTCATACTTCAAAATAAAAAATTAAAAAATAAATCTTTTTTCTTTTTGCTAAATATTTAATGCAGGAAATCAACTGTCTGTAATTCGTGTGGCATTAATGTATTTTTTCCTCTAAAATTAAATGACTACATTTTTAAACATTCTTCGAAAATTTCTGAACTGAGAGCATAATAGGTTTTATATTTCTAATTGCAGTAAAACAAAATAAATAATTTTTATGTTAAATTCATTTAGTCAACAAAAAAATGTAAATATTTCCCCCTGTAATTTTGAAACAAAAACAATGTTTACAATGTCACACAAAACATCAAATCATGTTTATGCAAAACAAAAGAAAATAAATTTTTTTTAATGGAATTTTTAAACAACAATTTTTTATATAATTATTTTTTTTATATAACTGAGTTTAAAGGAATTTATAATAGAAAGGAGACAAAAGTATGATGGCACTAAAACTGCACTTTATACTCTGTTCGAATACTACAGCAACATGCATTCAATGCCGCCGCCTTAATGCCTCAGCTCTCCTTTCCAACTTTTAATAAATGATTTCCATCTACTCCTCTCCTTGTCATCTTCTCCTACTATTAAAATGTTCTGAGTTGCATGGGCAACACTGGGCTATGATGCTAGTGCATTTAATAAAGTTCAAATTCAGCATTAATGGCTTTTAAACCAAGACATTAGTCACCCCTATAAGCATTCTCTCAGATATTTAATACTTACATTAGACTAACTAAATTCCTTAACAATGCTAATAAAAAACAATGAAAAATGGTTTGATATTTTTTTATTGCTATTTTTGTATTATGGATTCTGTCAAGACACTGCTTAACTCAGCAGTCAGCTGTGATAGTAGCATTCAATATTCAGCTAGACAAGTCACTACCATAGTATTATCCTCTTTGTAGACAATTACCCAGGACTGCTTATCATGAATGAAACAGTCCATTCATAAGTTTCTGGAGATATCTAGGGTATTGGTACATCAAAAATGTCATACAGAACCATTATTGGTTCCTGTTAGATGCTCTGTTTGTTTGAATAGCTTTTTATCTGATTTAAATGTCTTTTATGCACTCATGTAAATGCTTTTATCATGTAAAATAACTCTAATACATCTCGCAACTACCTTATGTTTCCAGCATTCCTTTCCCTTTTTGTACGTTCAAAAAAAAAAACTTTTTTACCAGGTTTGAAGTATCTAAACTTATTTATAAATGGAACTTTGCGTGTCCGTTACCTATGGACTCAGAAATGGCTGAACCGATTTCTTGAAAATTTACACAGTTGTACTATAAGTGTCTGCAAGTCTCAACAAACCATCTGCATGACTTAACTTTTTTTTGATGTCAGGAAATCCATTTTAAAATTGTAATTCAACAGAACTGTCCCTATTGCTGTAGTCAGTTTGCTGTATGTATCGGTATATCCCTTTGCTTTTTTTACTCAAAAATAAATAAGAATAGATGGTCTGTCTGCAGGGTAGACCTACCATGGATGAATTTGTGAAATATTTTCACAGCCAAAATTATTCCCAACACCTTGGTTATAATTCTTTTCAGCCAATAAGTGTTTTTGAGACATGCAATCACTTTTACAGAACCGTTTTTGTGCTTAAGCAAAATTACAACACCAATACCATAGTTACTAAGCCGTTGCCGTGATAATTTCTAATTTTGGATTAAAATGTGAGTGGAACAAGTCTGATGTTAGAACCTTAATTTTTTTTAATGCTTTTTGGCATTCATACATCCAATTCCAGTGAGTAAATTATTTAATGTTGCTCACAAAAAATGCATTTGAGATAAAAACCTTAATAATATACAAAACCAAAAAATGCTTGTAAAGATTACTCATTTGTTATGGAGCACATATTTTTAATTTGACTTACTCTGGTTGGTTCTGGTGTCCTACTGTTTTCATCAATGACATGATCACCCAAGCATGTATCACATATGGCACTTAACTGACTGATTTAGGTTGATATTGGGGGAATTTTTCTTTTGTTTGAAATCACCATTTTCAAGAGTTGGAAATAATGTGCTTTGTCATGTAAATGCTTGCAATGAAATCTTACTTAATTGTCCATTTGTTAATGACTAAATCAGACTAATAAGCACTAGTTTTAAAATGTAACAGATTTTTCAATTGTTATGTTAGTAATAGATATTTATTTTTGTAACAGTACAAAAACTGTGGCACAAGGCCTGAAATGGAGCTGGGACAGATGAACTTCAGTGTCCTATCTTTTAACCTACTACTCACAGTCAATGACCCATTCATACTCATATTGTTCTTTTCATCAAAACTGCTTATTTGTACTTACCAGTCATATTACAGACATACAAATATTGCAATTTCTCTGAAGTCCTAACTAGTCTGTATGTGCACTTTTTATGGTAGTCGGGGGAGTTGATGTCAGAAAGAACAGCTGGAAAAAAAATTGCTGAATTTGATTAGCAAGATAAATCACCCTAGTCTCTTCCCCCACTCTCTCTCTCTCACTCTCACACACAATATTAATAGTATACATTTCCTTGATCTGTTTTATTTACTACTATAATACTCATAAAAAAAAAAAAATGACTATTTGAAAGAAGTGCTAAATCTTTTTGACTAAGAAGGGATTCAAAAATAATTTTGGAAAATGGGTAAGGCCAATAAATTTTTGATTTTTGTGTATGAATTGACACTTCTAAGATCAAAGGATAGTATTTTTAATGTCAGTATATTCTGCTGCTGTCTGTATGTACATGAATACTCACCTCTACGTGAAATTACCTCTGGTGAAGTAGTTACAGAATAGACAATGTAGTTAGCATCTGTACCCATGTGCAAAAATGTTATATATACACATTTAATTTTATATGACAATTTCTTTTCCTTTCTTATCCAGTCGTATTTGGGATACAGCTTCTGGACAGTGTCTAAAGACATTGATAGGTAAATATGCTGTCTTTTCATTTCCCTTTCATTTAAATGTTTTATTTTTATCTTGCCTCATACTGTACAGATGCTTGACTGAATACACATTTAATTCAACTGTAAATAACAATCAAAAAATAAGTGGGACATAACATAATATTTAATACAAAGCTTTTATCATGAGTAAAGGCAAAAATTTAATTCTTCAGGCATCTTTTAAAATGTTTCTATTTTGTAGTGTATTTTTTTATCCAGTAAAATGTCAAGAAAAAATGTTTACCAATTTTAAAAAAGGCATTTCTACATGATGTCACAGAAAAAAAAACTTTAATACCATGTAATGACTTCTCAAAATTAGAACAAAACCCCAAATCAGTAATTATTAATATTAGTGTTTTTGAAAATTTACAATTTCAGAGTTTTAAATAACATGTTATATGGAATTTTCTTTAAATTTATACAGTAAATTTCTAAATCATTTCCAAAAACTTAGTCCCTACTCTTGTCATATTATTTTTTAATTTTAGTCTTGGCAAATTCATACTACAGAATTTATCATTTGCTTGTTATCCTTTGCAGTTAATGAAAAATATACTAATTAGCCAAAAAATGATTGGTACTTTAAAGTTAATTTAATTTCATCAAAAAGTGATTTATATATTCTTAGGTGCAGTGGTTAGTTGTTCATATGGACATTACTAAATCAAATGTCTGTTAATTACATCTCTTGTTAAAAAAAAAAAAAAAAAAAAAACCTCTTCATCATTAAATGCAAAATCAAAAGTGGAGATCTTATGATGTATCTGCGTGTCTGCCTATTTCACTGTCGGAATGATTTTCATAAGCCAGGAAGAAAATCTTTGCCTCCCAATTCAACATTTTGAGTCTTATTCAATGGTTGGGTGTGGTGAGGATGCTGAAAATGCATACTTAGGTTGTACGTAAGCATAAAATTACTTTGTTTCTATTGAAATATCTCCTTAATTGTGTGTATGAAATTTATTGATATCTAAGATTATGTTACATCACCTATTTTTGTTACAGGATAATAGTAGCAGATGTGTTACAACTAGAGTATTTTAATCTAAATATCACTGTAAATACATATTTTCTGACAAAGAACTTGGTAAATTTCAAAGTTATAAAGGCCTTTACTAAAGAATTCTTCTTTAGAGCACATATAAGCAAACTTGACTATGCTGCATACATATGCTTACTCAGCAGTGCCTGCTGTTATTAAATTGTTTCAGCTCCTTTTATAATTTTAAGAAGTCATTAAAAGTTGTTCATAGTATTTTATGTTGCTACCACAATTTTTTAGCTGATTCATTCCACAAACCTCTTTCGGTGTATAATCTCTAAAGAGAGGGCAATATTGGGCAAAGGTCATCAACAGGGATCCGAAGAAACTGAAGGAAGCATTAAACTAGACAAATAGAACCCTCCAAAGTAACAATGAAGAATGAGTTTGATGGTACCATATTTAACAAGTTATCAATATGGCTTAAGAAATATATATATATATATATATATATATATATATCTATATATGACGGTGACGGAATCCCAGTCATAGTACTGAAGAAATGTGCCCCAGAACTCTCCTCTGTCCTCTCTAAACTCTATAACCTCTGCCTATCTGCTTCCTGCTTTCCTGCCTGTTGGAAGTCCTCCTGCGTAGTACCTATATTTAAGAATTCTGGCGAACCCTCGGACCCCGCCAATTACCGTCCTATTAGTCTCCTTCCAATCTTTGGCAAAGTTTTCGAAGCCATTATCAACGCCGAGGTGATTCAGCACCTTATGACCAACGGGCTTCTCTCTGACAAACAGTATGGGTTTCGCTTCACCAGGTCTACTGCTGATATGCTAACGACCATTACCGAGTACATATACCAGGCACTCGACAAGAATGGTGAAGCCCGAACCGTTGCCTTGGATATCTCCAAAGCATTCGACAGGGTCTGGCATGCTGGCCTCTTGTGCAAACTGCGGAGCTATGGGATAACTGGACATCTGTCTGACCTCATCCAGTCCTTCCTCTCTAACCGCACATTAAAGGTGGTATTAAATGGGCATGCCTCCCAAAACTACCAGACGAACGCGGGCGTCCCTCAAGGTTCTATCCTAGGTCCCACGCTATTTCTGATCTACATTAATGATCTCCCCGACACCATTAGATCCCAAGTTGGCATGTATGCC